>CM050163.1:425579503-426062003 GCA_027410445.1 Discoglossus pictus | reverse complement strand
AATATGGTTCTCAAAAGAGTTCGCCATACTGATCAAAGATGGTATAATTTACCAACAGCAAATGAGGTTGCCATGGTATTTAAAAATGATTATGGGGAACCACCATTTGAGCGGGATATTAGAATATACCCAGGCAATCAAGAACAACCTTTTATAAACATAAATATTTTAAGCAGTAATTTGGATCCTATGACATATCCCATTTTCTTTCCAAATGGGAAGCCAGGATGGCAACCAAAATTACAGTTGCAAAGTTATCCCAATAGTAAAGTTCGTGTTAGAAACAATATTTCCATGCTGGAATATAAAGTGGTACAAACTGCTGTTCGGGATAATTTTAATCCTATTTTATGTGGGGGTGAACTCACACAACAATGAATTATTGATTCCTATCTACAAGTCGAAGCAAAAAATCTAAATTTTGTAAAATTTCAACAAAACAAGCTTTGAGTAGAACAATATTGTGGATTGATGGATTATGTTGCTGAATTGGCTGCAAACAGAGACATTCCTGCTGGACGAACAATGATTTTGCCATCCTCTTTCCAAGGATCCCCTTGCAATATGCAAGAAAGATAAAATTATGCCATGGCTATTGTCACTAAATTTGGCAAACCAGATTTATTCATTACATTTACATTTAATCCTCAATGGCCAGAGATCAAAGAAAATGTACTGCTTGGACAAACTACTTCTGACCGACCAAGTTTGGTGGCAAGAGTATTCAAAATAAAACTCAATTCATTAATTCATGATATAACTAAAGCAGACTTATTTGGAAAATGTGTGGCTTTTGTTTATACTATTGAATTTAAAAAAAGAGCCTTGCCCCATGAACATATTCTTTTAATCTTGCAAGAAAAAGATAAAGAGTGGATTCAGTAATTACTGCTGTATTGCCACATCCAGAGAAACATTCCAAACTTTATGAGATTGTAGAATGATACATGGTCCATGTGGCGAGATCAATCCAAATTCACCATGTATGGAAAATAAAAAATGCATAAAAGAGTTTCCAAAACAATTTCAAATGCAGACTTATGTTAATTGTGATGGATACCCTTTGTATAAAAGAAGAGAAGGACAAACAGTTATTATCCTTGGCCAAACGGTCGATAATAGATATGTGGTTCCATACAATCCACATTTGCTGATGAAGTACAATGCACATATCAATGTGGAAGCTTGCACTTCTATCAAATCCATCAAATATGTGTATAAATATATATATGAAGGATATGATGCAGCAACTGTTGTTGTGCAAGGTGCACAAAATGAAAAAGACGATTCAATTTTACATGACAAACTTTCATCTTATTTAGATGCTCGCTATGTAAGTGCTCTAGAAGCAATGTGGCGTCTTCTTAAATTTGAGATGCATGATCGGTCACATGCTGTGTATCGATTAGCTGTCCATTTGCCACAAAGTCAATTTGTTTGCTTCACTGCAGACAATAAAAGAAATGCTTTAGCACAAAGTGAACATAGAGCAACAACGCTTACTGCTTGGTTTCAATTAAATTGTCAGAACACTCAGGCCAGACAATTTTTATACATTGACATTCCAAATCACTATGTATTCGTAAATGGTTAATGCAGACAACGAAAAAAACATAACTATAAAATTATCCCAAGAATATATACCGTCAGTCCACGAGACATTGAATGTTTCAATTTCAGATTACTTCTTTTACATGTTCCCGGTGCACAAAGTTATGAAAATGTACGCACAGTCAATTACATAGTTTATGATACTTTCCAGCTAGCTGCAAGACATCAAAACTTTCTGGCAGATGATACAGAATGGGAGAGATGTCTCAAGGAAGCAGCACTATGTCAAATGCCAAAGCAAATGAGAGAACAATTTGCTTTCATTTGCATCTTTTGCAATGTACCTGATGCAATAACTTTGTGGAAAACATTTAAATTACATATGTGTGAAGATTTCTTGAAACGTTACAATAAGACCATTGCACAAGTGAAAGCATTAATGGTAATACAGGAAATCTTTCTTTGTCATGGATTAAATTGTGCCAATTCTAATCTGCCTGATCCAGGAATTATAGATGAAATTAACTTTGATGAGTATGACACTGATATTGAATACCAAAAAACACAAGAAAAAATTGGAACTTTAAATGCATTGCAATTGGAAGCATTTAACTCCATCACAAATGCAATAGAAGATGACATGCTCAAAGAGCGTTATTTCTATCTGGATGGCCCTGGTGGATCAGGAAAAACGTATCTATATAATTTTTTGAAGAGTTGCATTCGAGCACAGGGTCGAATAGTACTGCCATTTGCAACCACTGGAATTGCCGCACTTTTGTTAGAAGGTGGTAGAACTGTGCAGAGTGGATTTAAACTGCCAGTTCCCATTCTGGAAACATCAGTGTCAGATATTCTAATGAATTCATTACAAGCAAAAAAATTGCACAAGAGTAAATTAATTGTAATAGATGAGGCAACTATGATGTCATGTCATGCCCTGCAATGTATTGATCGATTTTTAAAAGAAGTTATGGCTAATGATTTGCCATTTGGTAGAAAGGTGATGTTGTTAGGAGGAGATTTGAGGCAAACATTACCTGTGGTGCCACATAGCAATCGGACTGACATTGTAGAAATGTGTATAAAAAGAAGAAAGCTGTGGAAAATATTTACACACGTTAAATTAGAAGTAAATATGAAATCTGAAGGCCAAAATCAATTCAATGATTGGCTCATTCAGATTGGAGAGGGAAAACAGCCAAAAATAAATAATTTACCTGATGATGCTGTTCAAATTCCACCAGAAATGATTTCAAAAGAACCACTGATTTCGACAATCTTCCTCAATCCCATCAATAACGAGGATTACTCAGACACTGCAAGCAAAGTCATGTTGACATAAAAAAATATAGATGCCTTGAATCTAAACAACAAAAAATTTAAATTAATTAATGCACCCCCAAAAAAACTATTACAGTGCAGATTCTGTTCTGGCTGATGACAAAGATAGTGAAGCAAACTTTACTATGGAATTTATTAATTCTTTAACTCCCTCTGGAATGCCACCACATGTTTTGCAACTTAAAAAAGGGGCAACTGTCATGCCATTGAGAAATATGAATCCCAAAAAAAACTTTGTAATGGGACCAGATTAATTGTGAAGGATTTAAAGGATCATTTTATACATGCAGAAATTATGAGGGGTACCCATAAAGGCGAACCAGTTCTTATACCAAGAATTGATTTAGCTCCAAGTGAGAGTGGTTTGCCTTTTGTCCTTCAAAGGAAACAATTTCCCATTATCATGGCATTTGCCATAACCATCAATAAATCCCAAGGGAAAGCTTTTAAGTCTGTGGGTATTTTTTTGAAGGAACCTGTGTTTGCACATGGTCAACTATATGTTGCATTTTCAAGATGCGATAATCCAGATGAAATTAAAGTACATGTTGAAGAAAACCCAAGTCAGGGTGATTTCTTGGAAGATGGATGTGTTTTTACCAAAAACATTGTGTACTATGAGGTGCTGTAAATATAGAGGACCGTGGTTTCATTTCAACGTCAACATTTTATTGTTTGTTGACTGATTTTAGAGGACCACTATTTCAATAAGAAACTCTATACAATGGCAAAAAACACAGAGAACAGGAGTTTTACTCCCAGGACAAAATGTTAGCTCTCTGGGACTCTTTATAGAGGACCACTATTTCACATAGGAAACTCTATGTGCCATTTGCACAAAGTACAAGAACAAAAAAAGTGAAAACAAAACAAAAACAACAGTAAACAGTGGTTTTATCCCATAAACAAAATTAAAAGTCTTCTGGACTCTTTGTAAGGGAAACCACTTGGACGTATCAAAATTTTTTTTTTTTAAATGCAATGTCTTCATATTTAACAACATTGACAAATGAACACTTCTCTTATTTCAAAGAAGTTATACCACACCAAACACAGAGAACAGAGACAACAGTTTATGTCACTTCAACTCTTTTTTAGAGGACCACTATTTCAATAAGAAACTCTATAAAATGGCAAAAAACATAGAGACCAGTGCTTATACCCCGCGGATGAAATGGTATATCTGGTGGTCTCTTTTAAGAGGACCACTATTTCGATTAGGAAACTCTATGTGCCATTGACAACAACTACAACAATAAAAAAAAAGAAAAATTAGCAGATTAGAATGTGCTAGAAGTTACCTTTTTACATGATTGGCCCCACAAAACAATTAGGTAGATTTTCCTGAAATTCAAGGTTAAATGTTATTGTTTTATGTTACTATTTCACATGTTAACATTGTATTTTCAAAGTTGTGAAAAGTTGGTTCATTGTATATTGTACATAGTCAAGGATTTCTGTTACTACAAGTTTCACCATTTGTTAATACATTGAACTGTATAATTAAATACAGAATATTGATTTCGGGAGTAATCCAATCGCCAGTTAATGGGGTCAGGAAGGAATACATTTTTTCCAACTTTGATACAATTGGTCAAGTTTCAATGGGGTTTATTATTGTTTGCCTTCCTCTGGATTCAATGCCAATTTAGTTTAACAAAAAAAAAAGAATGTTACAAAGCATGTAATTGTTCTAAATAGTTATTTACAGAAAGTTTACATAGTCGTCTGTTATTCATTGATAACTATAAATTCAAAATGTTAGTATTGTTACAAAAAATATTTCACAATGGTTCAAAATACAAGTTGCATGTGTGATGGTGTGTCACCAGAAGGCAGTAGAGAGCCCTTCAAGATTTCTCCCCAGGAGTGAGATGGTTAAGAAGATCCTTAAAAAGCTTGGCTGTGGCTGCAATCAAGACCGGCTGATGTCTCCAGGTGGAGAGCTGTTTGACAGAGCTGGAGTGTTGTGGAAGTGTGCAGGGCCGACGTCAGAGGCCGCACTGAAAAATAATGGACCAAAGCCAGAAGCTTTGAACAGCGAGCATGCAGATAAGAGGAACAGAAAGTCCCTAAAAGTGATGAACAAAGGAGGGATCTGCTTCGGAAAGAGAGGCCGCAGATACAGAGCCTAAGAGAGAGGTGAGAGGGAAAGACTTATAAAAAGAGGGAAAGGTTATAAAAAAAATATCCAAATCTTTGATTATCCCTAGGGGTACCATCAAATTCATCATAAGCAAATGAAAAGAACATGGCACAACAGCAAACCTGCCAAGAGACAGCCACCCACCAAAACTCACGGACCGGGCAATGAGGGCATTAATCAGAGAGGCAGCACAGAGACCTAAGGTAACCCTGGAGGAGATGCAGAGTCCCACAGCAGAGACTGGAGTATCTGTGCATAGGACAACAATAAGCCGTACACTCCATAGAGTTGGGCTTTATGGCAGAGTGGCCAGAAGAAAGCCATTACTTTCAGCAAAAAACAAAATGGCACATTTTGAGTTTGCGAAAAGGCATGTATGTGTTAGACTTCCAAAATGTATGGAGGAATGTGCTCTCGTCTGATGAAACTTAGTTTAATGTGGGGTTTTAATGTCCGGTTGGGTGTATATAGTCCCGCTTGGTATTTTAAGGTTCTTTAGGTACGGTTTGGGCCTATATGGTCCCGCTTGGTGTAATGTGGGTTTTTAAGGTCAGGTCGGGGCCTATATAGTCCTGCTTGGTATTTTAATTTTTGTTAGGTACAGTTTGGGCCTATATAGTCCTGCTTAGTGTAATGTGGGTTTTTAAGGACCAGTTAGGTCCAATATAATCCCGCTTCACATAATAGGGTTTTTTGTAGTTACGGTTGGCGCCTATATAGTTCCGCTTTTAATAATTCAAGTGTTTTTAAGTATGGTTGGGGTCTTGCACTCTGTGATTTGTTTGCTTGTTTTATATCACCCCCAGGTCTAAACACTCTGCAGCTGCAGACTATTTTGACCTTGTTGGTCAACTACTACACTTGAAGACCCAGAGAAAGCGAGTCAACTGTTGGTGAGTGTCATTGCATTCATGCAGAAGAGAAATGTTATTATTTGCCTAAATCTCAAGATTCTAGATTAAAAAATCAGTAGTTGGAGCCTATTTCAATAAGGGGAGCAAGTATAAGGTCATTGGGCGGGGTATGTAAAGGTCAATATGACACCAGGGGAGGAAGATGTGGGTGGGGTCTGTGTAAGGGGAGTAGCCAAGTCTTGCTCTAGCGCCCCTCCAACTTGAAAGTTCACCAGCCGCCACTAGTAAATTTAAATAAATTACAGATTCTCTGTAGTGTACTTGATGGTCTACTGGCAGAGACTGATTCTATAATAGTGGGAGAGAGTAATCAAATATGTGGAAGTGTTGGATATTGATTAAAGTTTTGAAATAAACTTTAATAGCTGCACAATATGTTGAGATGAGCATACAGAGGAAGGGTAAATGGAAATTAATTGCATATTACAGGTTTTATATAGTGTACTTGGTCTGCTGACAGAGACTGATTGTATAATAGTAAGATAGTAAAAAAAAGTATGTTGAAGTTTTGGAGATTGATTTTTTTTTAAATAAACTTAATATCTGATGGTGCATGATATGATGATGTGAGCACATAGGGAAAGGGTGAAAGGAAATTAATTCTCTGAAGTCTATACTGAATTGTCTTCTGCAGGAAGATAGAGATTTGTGCTGTACTAGTGGGGCAGTAAAAAAGTATGTGCTAGTGTTGGAGATTGATTGAATTGAATCTTCTTTTTTACTTCAAAAAGGAAATTAATTGTAAATTTCAGATTCTCTGTAGCATACTTGATGGTCAGAGACTGATTCTATAATAGTGAGAGAGAGAGAGTAAAATATGCGGAAGTGATAAATAGAGAACAGATTGAATTAAAATATTTTTTGTCAATAACTTTAATATCTGATGGTGCATGATTGGATAATGTGAACATAGGAGAAGGGAGAGGTGTGTGGAGGAGGAAAAAAGGGGGTGCCTAAAAGTAAAGGTGGATTGAGAGAAAAGAAATGGGGCAAAGCCAGGTGATGAGTGAGAGAATGCTCTGAACATTAAGGGACAGTTGCTGTTGGAGTAAACAGCTATGAAGCCTTAAGTCAAATGATGAGAAGGAAGGGGGGGGGGGGGCAACAATGTATGGTAGCAGAGGGTATCCATAACTGTACAGTTGATTTGTGATTTTTGAGCAGTATTTGTGAAATGCTGAAATAGGTTCAAAATGTACATCTTTTAGGAATTTGAACGGTTCAGATGCATTACATCAACTCCTGCAGCCTTGCAGCAAGGTTTCCTAGGGCCCACTGCACTGCACTCGCCAAGATTTCTGCATCAAGCTTATTGGACAAACTATTGAGGTTATCAATATAGATTGTCTGTTGAATTCCTGCCATCTCTTCTTCTTGTCTTTTATCATGTCTACATTGGCATGAAAGATTTCCTTGACGAGATCTCTTGACTTTCCCATTCTGTTATCTTCTTTAATCTCTTTACGTCACTGATTATAAATTGCCTCCTTGACTTTTCTTGCTATCCTCTGGAATTCTGAATTTAATTGGACAAAAATGTTCCTATCTACACTACCTTTCTCTTTCCTTCTTTCCTTCTTTTTACTTTTAAAGCTTCATCATGCAGCCATTTTCTTTTCTTTTGGGGATATTATTTGTTGCTGTTTTCTGGACATTGTCACAAAGTTCTTTAGGCATTCTTTCTACCATTATACAGGGGAGAAGATAGAACACCAACATGACTGATTTGTTCACTATTGTACTCCCATTCTGAGCAAAATGACTCTTAACCTTTATTGGATAATCACATATAATAGTTGTCAAACTAAGAAACTTCGTCACGCTCGCGAATCGAGGGACGCAGTTCGGGACGCAAATGTGGACCCTCGCGAAGCAAGGGGCAGCGTTTGCGAAGGTGGGGGCTCCCACGTCAGCTGCAATGAGCTGAAGGCTCATTGCAGGCCGCAAATGCGGACCTTTGCTAAGCAGCATTTGCGGAGGTTGAGGCTCTAAGGCGTCTCACAAGCGGTTACAAACACCCACAGAAGCGGGGCTTTGAAAACAACTCTAACAAGCAATGACTAAATACGGACACAAAAAAATACGAGCCGCAAGACTTGGAAAAAAAAACCGGACTTACACAAAAAAATACGAGCTGCAGGATTAGAAAAAAAACATTACAAACTTGCAAAAATACGACCTTAACGACCGAACCGCGCACAGCGGAAAACATAAAAAAAACACTAAATACACACAAAAATGTAATAAAAACCTTACCCACAGCAAGGGGGGACTCGAAAATCTCATAAGCAAGAGAAAAAATAGCTGCCGAAAAAAAACTAAAACAAGGCTACAAGACCCCTAAAGCCGCAAAACACCACCAAGCACATACGACTTTTACAAAAAGCCGTACGAGTTACAAGATATACTATTAGCAAGGACGCTAAATTATCCACACCCGCGTACCACTTACACATTCGCCACCATTTTACAACACTAACTTACACAATGCGGAAGTACACAGCTACACTAACGGTTTCTCCTTGCAGATGCAGCCTATTTACACTACACACTGCACACATTGCTGACACTTACACCTCAACAGTGCAAATCTACATTGTGTGCTGTAGGAACATCAAAACAGATTATTAGATCTTCAGCACATTGCTTGCTGCATATATTAATTACAAATAGGTAAAGTATATTAATTTATGATTTAATTAATTAATTATCATGAAAAAATACATATACACAAAAAAAAAAAATAAACAATATCGCAATAAACGGCAAAGACCTTCACCGCGCGCCTCACAAGGATCTCCAGCGGTGCTCATAGGACACAAACTACACCAGGGGACAGCCTTGCAATAAGCGCAAAAAGGAGATCAGGGCAGACCTTACAATGACAGCAAAAAATGCACAAGCCAAAAGGCTCGCAATGAACAAAAAAGGTGCTCAGCGCGAGGCTCGCAATGAGCGCTGAAGGATCTCAGAAGATTAAAACACTTACTGTCTGTGGCAAACAGTATTACCTGCCTTACACTTTTATTGCTCCGTCATTTTTGACGGGCAAGTCGCTAGTCTTATAATAATACTCAAAAAATAAGATAAACAACGACAATTAAAAATAGTAAGATCAACACTGTCTCAGATGTAGATTATAATAATTTTACAGTATTCCTTTTATTAAATAAACCACATCGCAATAATAATAAAAAAAAAATCAAAAATAGTTTGTGTACTGTACCCCAATCAGAGCAAATAATATTGTTCCGATAATATCCTGCACATTATAGAAATTGTGGCCAATATTAGTATCTAATTAGATCATTTATAGTATAGGAGAGAAAGTTTACACAAATAATCTACGTTGACCTATAGTAAATATGGATCACTTAATATATAAAAGAGAGAATAAATATCTCCAAGCAGGCAGAAGATATTTATAAGATATTCTTGACACCATATGCATATGATACAATATATGGGTGGCACATACATTTCTTGAATGGAATCCTTTTATAATTGAGATATGGTATCGCTATAGATATAATATGACAACTTGTTGGGTATTAGTAAAATAATGGAAATTATGGTGATGTTTACGTTTTTTTTTTAAGAATGATTGTTGATTATGATATTAATACGGAAGTAGAATTTATAGTCTGGGTTTTTATAACCAGTCTTCCATCAGATAGTATATTTGTTACTACATTTTTGAGCACTTGAGTTTTCCTTTTCTGATTATGTAACAGGGTGCGTTTTAGTATCTGATTATGTGCACTATGACATATTTTATTTTATAACTGTGGGAAAAGATGTTGGGGTAATTTATGGCTGAGTCTACCAAATACACTCATTTTGCAATTGTATATATGTATGGAAATAATGGCACCATTACTAACATCAGTAAGGAGTCACTGATCAGACACACACAAGAAAAATATAAACATAGATAACCAGATAAAGCTGTGTTACAATAAAGCAATTCATGTAATAAACTTTGCAGTAATCTCCCAGTGAAATGACTATATGGTGAATTATACAGAGACATTAGAAAAAACAATTTTGGCTGATATTATCGTTTAGATACAAACATTGATATAAATAATATCATGCACCTCCAAGTCACTACAACAATCAAAGTGTTTGTGCTGTACTGGGGTTAAAGACTAACTATATTATAGAAGTGTATGTGGTGAATAATGAAGCAATTTGTCAATGACTGACACATGTAGCCAGAGGGAGATAATGTAAAGGAGTCTTTTGAATTTACTGCTACATTTATATTCAGTGGATAGAATACTTAGTCATCAAGTGTCAGAACTTATATGGTCACTATTACATTTCAGATTTGCAGGTATCATAGTAACATCCCAGTGGTGAATTAATTTGGTATTAGTCCCAAATTTGGACAATAAGAGTACCATTCTAATGTATAGCTGGGAATGGATTATGGATACTTTATGATCTAGTATAAAATGATTCTGATGGATTGAGAACTTATGATTAATAGTGACATTACTACTGATATTGATACTGACTAATTATTATTAACCAGTATTTGTCCCCTCCAGAGATACAAAGGACCTATGTAATACAAAGACCAGCAAGTGACACCTATTCTTAGGAACAGTATACAATGGATGTGTGGCTTGATGGCCTTGTCTTATGTACTGTAACCTTATGTGGTGTAGTGTACTACCTTTGTTAGAAGTATTTTGCTAGTAACATAGGTTTTTGGCGTTATATAGGTAGTTCCCGCAGTCACCTGGATGATGCATATATTCTACATCTAAGACAGTGTTGATCTTACTATTTTTAATCATCATTGTTTATCTTATTTCTCGAGTATTTTTTTATGATTCTCCAATAAAGGTTAACTTTTATATTCAGTCTGAGTCATTTTGCTCAGAATAGGAGTACACTAGTGAACATACCATACCATTTTCATAGTCATTTTGGTTCTTTCTCCCCTGTATAATGTGTTATTACCACTTGGCTGTATTTCTTTTCATTACCAGCAGTTAAGATTACTCTGTGCAAATGTAAGTATTCTATCTACTATGTTGCAAATTACAAGGCTGCAGGAGTGGATGGAATCCCAATAGAACTATTCAAGATTTTACAGGAAGATGCTGTGAAAGTGCTGCTTGCCTTAAACCAACAAATTTGGAAAACTCAACAGCTGGAAAAGATCAGTCTACATCCCAATCTAAAAAAAAAAGTGCCAAAGGGTGCTCCAATTATTGAACAATTGCACTAATTTCGGATGCCAGCAAGGTAATGCTTAATATCCTGCAAGCCAGGCTCCAACAATATATGGACCAAGAGCTACCAGATGTGCAAGCCAGGTTACGCAGAGGAAGAGGCACAAGAGATCAAATTGCCAATGTCCAATGGATAATAGAGAAAGCAAGAGAGTTCAAGAAAAACATTTACTTCTGCTTCATAGAATATTTTAAAGCCTTTGACTGTGTGGATCCCAATAAAATGTGGCATGTCCTTAAGCAGATGAGAGTAACAGATCATCTCATCCACCTCCTAAGGTCTGCACCAAGAAGCCACGGTCAGAACTGAACATGGGAGACCAGAATGGTTCAAGATAAGAAAAGATGTGCGACAAGGTTATATATTGTCACTTTATTTATTCAATTTATACGCAGAGTACATCATGCGTAAGGCAGGGCAGGATAAGTCCAAAGCCGTAATCAATATTGCTGGAAGGAATATCAACAATCTTAGATACTACTCTGATGGCTGAAAGTGAGGAGGAACTAAAGGACCTATTAATGCAGGTCAAAGAAGAAAGTGCAAAAGCTGGCCTGCTGCTCAACATTAAAAAGACAAAGATCATGGCAAACGGCAATATCAGTTCCCGGAATATTGATGGGGAAGAAGTGGAGGCAGTGACAGATTTTATTTTCCTGGGATCCAAGATCTCTTCAAATGGTGACTGTAGCCATGAAATTCAAAGACGTTTGCTTCTGGGGAGAAAAGCCATGACAAGTCTGGACAAGCTAGTAAAACATAAAGACATTACACTATAAAGGTCTGCATATTTAGAACTATGGTATTTCCAGTAGTAACATATGGATGTGAGAGCTGGACCATAAAGAAGTCTGAGCGCCACAGAATTAATGCCTTTGAATTGCGAATATTGCTTAGAATCCCTTGGACTGTGAGAAGATCCAATAAATCAGTACTTCAGGAAATCAAGACCAACTGTTTACTGGAAGCTATGATTATAAGGCAGAAGCTCAAATATTTTGGCCATATCACGAGAAGACAGAATTCCCTAGAAAATACTCTAATGCTGGGAATGAGGAAAAATTGAAGGCACGCGTAGAAGGGGAAGAAGGGAAAGATTGAAGGCACGCAAAGACTTTTCCTTTAATTCAGAATCCTGACACTCAATTACAAAACCCTCAACAACACTGCACCATCTTATATAGCATATCTAATCTCCAGATACTCTCCTAACTGCCCCACCTCTATACCTACAACATACATCTCTCTTCACCTGTCATCACCTCCTCACACTCTCATTACCAAAACTTTTCTCATATAGCCCCCACCCTGTGGAATTTCTACCTCACTTTGTCATACTCTCCCCTGCTATCCACAATTTCAAAATCATCTAATCAGAGAAGCCTACCTGCATATTTTCTACTATTTTCTATAAGATAGGAAAAATACAAAGTCAACAGCCAAACTGCACAAAGCAAAAATCACTAAAAACACACAAAAACATCACACATAGCATGGGGGACAGCCAGGAAGTCCGGGTGTGGGTGGAGCATGAATTTAAGTCGATTTGGACGAGTTTCAAAAAACGCCTAAGCAAGAAAAAAAATGGCCTCCCAAAAAAATGAAAACGAGGCTACACGACTCTGGACCGCGCAAAACACTGCCAACAGCGTAGCACTTTCACACAGAAATGTACAAGGTACAAATTACACTATTACAAAGGAAAACAAAAATACAAGATACAGAAAGTACTAAATTAATGGCTGAACCGCGAAAAACCAAAAAAAACTCTAATAAAAACATCACACACAGCACGGGGGAACAGCCAGGACGTCTGGGAGTGAGGTGGAATGCAAATGTAAGTAGACATGGCCAAGTTTCGGCACTCGAAAATCCCCTAAGCGAAAAAAAAAATGGGCGCCCAAAAAAATTAAAACAAGGCTACACGACCACGGACCGCGCAAAACACTGCCAACCGCGTAGCACTTTCATACAGGAATGAACGAGGTACAAAATACACTATTACAAATTATGGAAAATGCTTGCGAGCCGCGTAACACATACACAAATGACGCCACTTTACAATCCTAACTTGCAACTAATAACATTAAGAATCTAAAATGGCACTTTACACAACTAAACCAACGGTTTGCCCTCGCGCACGCAGCCTATTTCTAATGCACACTTTCTCCGCAGGGCAGCAACACTCAGACTGTACATTGTATGCTGCTTGAAAATGAAAACAGATTGTTAGCTCTTCAGGCTATTGATTGATGGATATATCAATTACAAATAGGTAAAGTATATTAATTTATTTAGTAACTTATTAATTAATTATTAGTTAATAAAATATAGATATATATCTGTCTTTGTGATGAACGCCGAAGGTGCTCAGAGGAGCAAAAATACACCAGAGGAAAGGCTCGCAATGAGCACTAAAGTTCCTCAGCGTAGAAAAAGCTTTACATTGTGTGGCAAACAGCATTGCCCCGTCATTTTTGACGGGCAAGTCGCTAGTTAAATATAAAGGATAAAATGTATCTATGTTATCAGCGAGAGTTGCAAAAATACAAATAAGTATAAAAAAGACAATAGAGCAACTATTTACTTACATATTTAATCAACTAAAGTGTGCTAGATCTGGTCACAAGCTAAAAATTCACAAAGGAATGTATGTGTTCATTTGGAATCTCGAAAGTGTCTCTTTATCTCTGTCATGTGTATTATAGGAAATCAAAGATATACAATGGGCAGAGTCTTCAAATCAGGTAAGTAGAATACACTGGAAAGTCATGTAAAATTGATCACCATCTACTTCTACATTACTTATCAATATTTTCTATTAACGTATAACTAAATAAAATCAAATGTATCCCAGCATTGGCTAATAGTCGCAAAATACTGGAGATGTATATAAAAGATAAAGTCTTGCTGATTGTTCTAGCATAATTGCAGATAACTTGTATTTGTTCAAGGGGACTATGCCTTTATCCTTTCCAGTGTATAGCAAATAATTCACGCATTTAATAGTCACTCTGAGAATGCTGTTAACTGCTTATAATTTGTTTTGGTAAGTTGTGTCTTGGCAGGCTCCAACATTACATTAAATGTGTCTTGTAGAAGTCCCTTCAGGCTTATCACACTCTCTCTGATATTCACACACTATACATATGAATTTCAGTGCTGATGATACTGCACACTAAACATAGGAAAGTCTCAGCCAAACTGCTAGAGAATCAGGTATCTGGCAGCTAGACTGGAATCCAGACCTGCCAAGTGAGTGGGAGTCACAAGGAACCCAACTAGCTGACAGTTTCACTGATATTTTGTATTGTATATAGAATCTGATCATTACAATATTTTAACTTTCATTATAATACAAATTTTGGCATATGGTATGTATAATTATGTGTGCACTTATCCATGATCTGTTTTAAAATATGTGGTCAACATAAAGATCTATTGGAGTAATTTAAACATGTTATCATTTTAATGTATTATTATCATTTATTTGTAAACTTCTTGATCTCACACATCTTATCTTTTCAATTCAAGTGTTGAATTATTTAATGTAATTGGATTTTTTCCTGATATTATCCAAACATCTAATGTGTTAAAACAAACCTACTGTGCTCTGAGCTATTCAAAGAAGCAATATGCTTATAACATATGCCATGCATTTACTCTTGCTTTTCTGTGTATCGCTTTATCCATTTCGCCCTAACTAAGAAAACGTTAGACAGATACAAGCCATTGTGATGGTACAAGATACAGGGGAACCAATAGAGTCAAGTGTACATGCCTAGGTCATCCTGTGATGGGTCAAGACGTGTCCTAAGGTTTGGCAGATTTTTAAAATAAAAATAATAAATACACACACATATATATATATATATATATATATATATATATATATATATATATAGTTGAATAATCAGATAGTGATACCTTTTTTATTGGACAAACGTATTCATAATAAAGCGACAAGCTTTCGAGAGAAAATGCCTCTCTTTATCAAGATGACCAAGAAAACAGCACAGCACAACAGTGACATATATTTTCTGTCACACTGCAAAAAAAGGATCCTAATCCCAAATGGGCTAAAAATAAAAAAAAATCCACTTAATGCTACACACAACTCACAATATGCCAATTATTTTTTTTTCATCTCTTTCTGTTTACTGTTTTTAGTTCATACTTGTATCAGTATCGCTTTTTGTCTTGATAAAGAGAGGCATTATCTCTCGAAAGCTCGTCGCTGTATTATGAATATGTTTGTCCAATAAAAAAGGTATCACTATTCACTGCAATACTCTGATTATTCAACTGGATTACTGGACATTCACGGCTACCTCACTCTTTATATATATATATATATATATATATATATATATATATATATATATATATATAAATATATAGTAAATAAAAAGTACATCTGTGTTCACACTTGAATGTCCAAAGCAAGTTAAAAAACCTGTATATATATGACTGGAATATTCACAATAAATGTACCAATGGGTAGACAGCCTCCATGCTGCTAAAATAAATGTCACCCTCTCACTTCCCACTGAAAATATTGTTGTTCAGTGGTTCAGTTGTGTCCCACTCTTTGTGATCCTTTGGACTCCATCAAGCCAGGCACATCTTGTGTCTGGTGTGCTTATCCATAAGGTTTTCATGGCAAAATACTGGGGTTCCTTCTCCAGTGCAACACAATTTGTCTGACCTCTCTGCTATGACCTGCCCATCTTGAACAGGATCATCATTATGTGTTGTAGGAAGATTCAAACATGTCCCACCTCTATGGGAGAAACATAATATTCTTATAGTCTATAACATAAGATCCTGCTTAAGAATACAAGTGTGGTACCTTTAGTGACAAATGTATACAGGCCAAAAAAACTGTGACTTTACCTAATACCAGCAGAAGAGAAAATGCAGCAATACATACATACACTAAGCAAACCCTCCCTCTACTGGTGCAGACACATCATTGCATATATGAATACAAAAAATGTAAATCACTGTAAAGTCTGCTGCCATCTCTGACCATTATTATTATTATCCAATTTTTGTAACGTGCCAACATATTCCGTAGCGCTATACATGGGTTAAGTACAAAGAAAAAATGCAATATTAAACAATTAAACACAAGGAAAAAAGTGTAGGGCCCTGTGACCTGAATACCTGTCACCAGCCCTTGATAAAGAAATGGACTTTGCTACAGCTAACTGGAACTGCATCTACTAATGTTAAGGAAACCATCCGTGTTATAGTTTTTTACCATCCCTCCAAATTCCCAGTACTTCAATTCTGGGATATATAAAATATATATTCTTGTATCTGCAAACATGTGCTTGGAAACAAGCTCTATGTACATTTGATTATAAGTTCCAAAACAGGGCCCTCCATTCTTTATAAGGTGTTAAGTTTGTTTTTTGCCATGTACTAAACCCCTGTACAGCGCTACGGAATACGTTGACGCGATATAAATAAAGATAATAATAATAATAGTTGCAATTGAAAACATTTTGTAAACATCTAGCAAAACAAATAATGTAAATAATAGGTAAACTAATAAATCTATGACTACAAAGTTAAATATACTAATGACTCCATACAGTATAATACACAGTGTTTTGCTCTGTGCATTTGTCCTAATCACCTTTGTCCCCAGTAAGCTTAGTGCACCAAACTTAACAAACATAACTACAAAGTATAACCACTCATTGGACGTCTGTGACACTGTGACCATGGGGCATGAATTATATTTAATTAACCCTAAAAATTATCTTGGGGCTCAAACTCTTAATGTTATGACTGTTAAGTACTTGTTTTATTAGTAAAAGTGTTGTGCCATATTACACTTAAAATTATTTATGGAGTGAAGTCCTAGAGCTAGCCTCTAGAGTCCTGCAAATCACTATACCCCCCACAATCGAAACATGCCTTCCAGGCAAAATCAGTCCCTTGATATCTAGAAAACAAAACAAATGGCTACAAAACTTAATGATATTAACTATAAGCCACATAGCCCAAAAATGGAAGTCTTCTACTTTAAACATTCAAGAAGTAAACAATAAGTTAAATACCATAATGATTCATGACAGACTATCGCATTCTTTAGCAAACACATACCCTCAACTTCTTGAAATATGGAACCCATGGCTCTCCTCAACGCAAGCTATAGACATTACTTAAACAGATAATTAATTACACTTTACCTATATAAGCCTGTCTAAACTCCCCGCAAAAATAAACCCGAATCCCCTTTCATCGACCCCAGGAGCCAGATGAAATCGTAGTATGGGCTGGTTGAGTGACTGGTTGCCGGTCATTTCCTAGTCGAACCAGGTACGATATTTGGATTATATTTGAAGATTCTGATTTGCTCATAAGACACATATCAATTTAAGTTCAAGTTATTGTATTGTTTGTTTGTTCAAAGTAGACATTTAATTTTTTTAAATAATTTTTTCCTTTTTGTTTCCTTTTTCCATTTTTATAATTTGTTATGTGAAACATTGATATTTTAAATCTAAACTCTGTGTTTGCAACATAATCTCAACCAGCATTGTTTATTGTATCAAGATTGTTATAGAACTTCTTACAACCTTTCAATTTAGAAAATAAAAAATATTGAAATGTGTTCTATCGGTGTTAAACAAATAATATACCCTGCATAACAAACAAGTTCATTCTTAAACATTGTAAAACTTTATTAAGCAAAATGTTTGTAACAACACTGGGTGTGTTTGACAATAAAAAATATTGAAACAAAAAAGTATTTGCCCTGTCAGTTAGTAACAGGAATGTACTCCTATGTACAATGATTTACTGCCAAACCAGTCAATACTGAACAAAAACTGATTTTTTGTTTGTATTATTAATATTGCATAATTTGGGAGCAGAACAGAAGAAGGCTGTTTGTCCATATGTGACCAGGACTGGCCAAAATGCCTATCCCTTTTTAGTAGCCTTTACCATATAAACAATCATGAGAAAGTGACTCAAAGCTTATTTCACATCAGTGTGTGTGAATCTTTATTATAGTATATGTCTTGAATTTACTGTATTTTCTGTAAGCATTGTTGAAAGTAAAGGCTCTTTCTAATTGGCAAAACCATTAATAAAAAAATAAAAAAATCCTTAAGAAAGCATTGCTCTGATTTCAATTTATATATCATTGACTGGGCTTTGTCCTATATGCCACTGACAGTCCATGAACTGGTGCTAGGAATATGTACACCTACACTGAGGTATGTTTTTTTTAATATATATTTGTTAACAAAACAGTATAATTTATTATAGTCATACTCTGCACCACATTATGACTCAAGTATTTGTTTCAATATGGCTTTTCATTTAATACAAACTATTGTGTAATTAATTTAAAGTGTTGTTTGATATTACAAAGTTTAATGCTACCACCTGGTGGTAAATAAAAATTAGAATAAAGAATGTGTATTTAAAAAAAAAAATAAACGTACTTGCTCAGCTCTAGGCAATAGGATTTCAAACACATTATAATACTGTATATGTAACATTAAATATCATATTTAGTATATAACACATTCCTTGATACCGGATAGTTGATTTGATGTCATAATTCAGGATTTTGTGAAAGTCTGTTTGCTCCTCTAATGCATTTTCTCAGCAACAACCATTGTTAACAATGTATATGTAGGTAGTTTTTCATTTCTGTTAACAATATCTGGGGATACAAATGACAGGAGGTAAACAGTGGGTTCCCTGGTGGGCTAGAGGTTAGGATCAGCATGACCATGGACATAAAAATGTCATGGGGTGGACATAAAAATGTCATGGGGTCACAGAAAGTTGGAAACAACTGCACAACACAAAAAAACAAACAGTTTACATATAAACATTCAATGAATATGATATTCCTATCTCAGATGGTAAATGAGTAAGTATATATGGTAGGAGTGTTGCTAAAGGAGTTGTTAGAAAACATCTTTTGAGAGTTCATAGTTGAGATGATTATTGTGTGTGATTAGATTAATAAATTGGTAGATATTCTGTGACAGAAGATTCCAACATTTGTGGTGCAATCACCAGAAAATAGTATAAAGCTAATATATAAAACACATTCTCTAAATACTTAAAGGGGTATGGAAGGTTCCCTGTTTTTAATATTGAAAAAATCTACCTTTCATGTTCCTTTAACTTGTATACTCAATTATTCTTTACTTCAGGGTTCCATTTCCTTTACTGAGCTTCTTTACCATTATAGCCTCTTTTCCAACATTGTTGTTGTTGTTTAGTCCTTCAGTCGTATCTGATTGTCGGTGACCATATAGACGCAGCACACCAGGCATCTGTCTGTGTTTTTGGTTGTGCTTATCCATATAGTTTTCTTGGCAAAAATACTGTAGTGGATTGCCAGTTCCTTCTCCAGTGGACTGCAATTTTTCTTACCTCTCTGCTATGACCTTCCCATCTTGTGTGAATGTACATGGTATAGCTCACAGCCTCATTGAGGTACACAAGCGCTTCACCACAACAAGGTAGCGATCCAGAAGGGGATTCCAATATTGGGCCTCTATAAACTGTACACTCACAAGAAGCTGCACAAAATTGTATTGAACAAAAAATGAACATTATCATAATGCTGGATACTTTAATGTGGCGATGGGGACCCTCTGCCATGGCTTGTGTCATACCTCATGAGCTCACCGAAAGGAACACTGTGATCAGATTGTTTTTATATATTACTAGCGAATTGCCCGTCAAAAAATGACGGCAATGAAATTGTAAGGTAGCTAATGCTGTTTAGTGTGTAATAATGAAATATATAATACATTAATAAATGAATATACTTTACCTATTTTAAAGCATTGTGTGGAAGAGCTGTGAATGTGTTTTGATGTTGCTGCAGCATTAGTGGTGTGGATCTGCTGTGTAAGCGTGATGAATGTGTGCAGTGTAACACTGTGCGTGCGCGAGCCCAAACCGTTAGCGTAGTCGTGTACTTCCGCATTGGCGTAAAATGGCGAGTAATGTGTGGTATACGTTTGTATCGGAATATCCGTAGGTGTTTTGTGGTGTTTTGCGAGTTTCTTGTGGTGTTTTGCGAGTTTAGAGTGCTGTAGCCTCGTTTTCGTTTTGTTCGGCGGCCATTTTTTCTCTCGCTTCGATTTTTTTTTAGTCTCTAAACTGTTTTATTTCGAGTAAAATCGAGGTGTAAGTTGTATTTTTGAGGTGCTGGGTGCTCCCTCTTGGTGTAGGTAAGTTTTTTATGTATGTGGTGTGTGTATGTATTGTGTTTTACATTTTGTAATGTTCGCGAGTTGCGTCCGAGTGTTGCGAGGCCGTAATGTGTGTGAACGTGTGTCGTATGTTGTTTGCGAGTGTCGTAATGTGTGTGTCGTACTGTTTGGGTTGCGACGTGAAGTTTGCGAGGGTCGCAGTTGCTGGCATGGAGCGCCTTCGGGACCCTCGGACAGTGCCCTCGCTTTGCGAGGGCCTCGGCTCGCTGCGCGAGCCGCGGCCCTCGCTACGCGAGCCCGCAGCGTTAGCAACAACTCGTACGCTCACAACTATATATGTGACTAGAGACTTGCCCATAAAAAATGACGTCAATAAAATTTTAAGCCTGGCAATGCTGTTTCCCACACAATGCAAGGCTCTCCCCCTCTAACTTGCGGCCCCCACAATGAGTGTCTTTGTCGCTCATCGAGGGCCTCGTACGGAGCGCCTTTGATGCTCATTGTAGACCTCGTCCAACCCGCCACTTTCATGCCACACAATGAGCACCTTCGTCGTCAAACCCGCAACTTTCGGGCGCTCATCGCGAGCCTCTCTCCACTCTCTGACCCCTGTGTCTGTTTCCCGCTCTCCCTTCCATGTGTCCGCCCTCTTTCCTTCCCCCCTCTCCCTGCCTTGTGATTTTTCGCCCCCTTATTTCCCTCCCCTGTTTCTCTTTCCCCCCTCTCTCACTGCTCAAGTCTTGCGTACCTCCCGATAAGCACCTATTTTTTCAAAGTCTTGAGGGCCGAAGGCGCTCATCATGGGCCTGGCAATGAGCGCCTTTAGCAATCTTTGTCATCCTTTTTCAAAGTGTTGCAGGCCTAGCGATGAGCGCCTTTGATGCTCATTGCGCTTGCCCAAGCCCGTAACTTTTAACATTGTGTGACCAACATTCGTAACTACGACAACTATTATATGTGATTTTTAATAACTAAATAATGGGAAAAATGTTTAAAAAAGCAAAATAAATATATAAACACATTCTGTACATGTTTTTTACTATAAGAGTAGTTCTTCAAAATAGTATATTTAAGTACTGCACTATATGGTCCTTGAAGGGGATTAGAGAGTGAAATGAGAGGGAGCGTTGAATGAAGGGGAATGTGAGAAAGTACAGATGACCCTTGAGTCTACTGGTGTATATCAGTGTTTTAACATCTTTAGTAAAAATGTAATGAAACCAAAGAATTATAAGTAAAACTATTTATGACTTGTAAGTATTTGTCTCATTAAAGTTTGTTATATTAATTAGAAGGTTGGGAGCCACTGTAATACCAGGTTATTATATGCTTGTCTGTATGGACGCTTGAGGGATGGACAAAAATATCTAGAAGTTAGGAACCAAAAAGATTTTTAACGAGCCAGACATGCTATTTTCTAGGAGCGTGGAAATAAAGGCCTTCATAGAGATGCATTATACTTTGGGAAGAGCTAGCAGTACAAATATTAGTAGCCCTGGCTCCCAGGGTTCCCTGATGTGTACAACCCTGCACATGTGTCTGTCTGCAAGGGATGTGTATCTATCTGATATGCTTGTTTCTATATGTGTACCCATCTGAGTATGTGTGTACAGTACCAGAAGGCACAATGGATGACATTTAAGTAAAGAGATCATATTTAAAAGAAAAATAAAAGCAGCAAGAAAACCTGAAAATAATGGTAAGCAAAGAAAAGGTAGAAGATTACAGAGAAACACAAGGAACATAGAAAATAAATCTAATATAAAAAAATATAAGTTGAAGAGAAAGCCATAGAGAATATGTAGCTGGGAAAAGGGACAAAAGCATATATTTTTATAATCTATAATATGGTAATGTTGTGGTTTACTTTTGTTTGCAGTAGTGTTATATTATATATGTCGTGTGTATAGTGTTGTTCTTCAGTTGTTCAGTTGTGTCAATGAACCTGTGGACCACATCCCGCCAGGCACATCTATCTTTATGTCTCTGGTCGTGCTTATCTATAAGATTATCTTGGCAATGATACTGGAGTGGGTTGCCAGTTGCTTCTCCAGTGGACCGCGATTTGTCTGACCTATGTGCTATAACCTGCCCATCTTGGGTGACCCTACATGGTATAGCTCACAACCTCATTGAAGTACACAAGCTCCTTTCACCATGACAAGATAGCGATATATATATATATATATATATATATATATATATATATATATATATATATATATATACAGGGAAAGGTCACTAAGATCTGTAGCTGGAAAAACTAAGAAATGCAATCCACTGAAGCACATATCTTTTTAGTAAACCAATATAATGCAGGTGATAGACAATGAGCTGCCACTAGGTGGCACTGTTGATCTTCCTACTGAATGCAATTGTTGCTATCAGAGTACAAAGCATACACATTAATGCTTAAAGGGTTGGGGAACACGAATATGCTGCAAATATTATTAATAGTGAGTATATCTGTACAAATACAGCTTTGGCGGAATATATAACTTAATAGTGCTGGTTGCCCCTGTTCTTTTTTATCTCTCAGCAAAACCCAGACTTCTATAATGCTGTTTGCCAGCAGGAGAACAGTTCATTACAGAGATTATATATGTGGTCTTGTCCTTAAGGAAATGTTATAAACAATACAACTCTGCATGTTGGATCCACATTTATAATACATATGCTTTGCCACTCTGTATGGTTATTTCCCTGGCATTTCAGGGTTAGCCTGATAAACCCAAAGGAACATAACATTTCTTCACTTTGAAGGAATAAAATGCAGAAATCCTTGTAAAAAAGCCAACATTCAGCTAATATGGTCCTGCTGGAGTTGTAAAGTTGAAACATTGCAACAAATACAATTTATTATTAATACATTTACAATAGATTTTGTATGTAAATAGGCTTGTTTACTTACTAGATCTTATGTACGATGAAATAGAGGTCTGCATTAAAAACAAACAGTAGAAAGCAGTATTTCAGCTGTCGCATCCATGTCAGCTATACTTTCTTACATGGTTGATAAATCTTTCCTATACAGTGATGATGGAACTATCCTGTAAGTTACACGACATCATTGCTTATGGGAAACTTCCAAGGCACATGTTCACTCCTCTTCTGAAGATGCTCAGCATCCTATGAAACAGGTAGATGCCAGTAACTGTTGTAAACATAATTACACTAGTGACTTGCCCGTCAAAAATGACAGGGCAATAAAATTGTAAGGCAGGTAATGCTGTTTGCCACAGACAGTAATTTTCTTGATGGTCTGAGCTTCTTCGGGGCTCATTGCGAGCCTCTTGGTTGTTGTATTTTTTGTTATCAGAGGTGCTTTTGCTGTCATTGTAAGGTCGGCGCTGATCTCCTTTTTGCCCTTATTGCAAGGCTGTCCCCTGGTGTAGTTTGTGTGCTATGAGCACCGTTGGCGTTGGTTGTGAGGCACACAGTGAATGGCTTTTGCGTTTATTGTGGGGTGTTTTTTAGTGTGGGAATGTCGTTATTTTGTTTGCTAATTAAATAAGTAATAAATTAATATACTTTACCTATTTGTAGTTAATATATGCAGGAAGCATTGTGCTGAAGAGGTGACAATATGTTTTGATGTTCCTGCAGCATACAATGTAGATTTGCACTGTTGTTGAGCTGAGGTGTAAGTGTCAGCAATGTGTGCTGTGTGTAGTGTAAATAGGCTGCGTGCGTGAGGGGAAGCCGTTACTGTAGCTGTGTACTTCCGCATTCTGTAAGTTAGTGTTGTAAAATGGCGGCGAATGTGTATGTGCTACGCGGGTGTGGATTATTTAGCGTCCTTGCTAATAGTGTATCTTGTACCTCATACGGCTTTTTGGAAAAGTCGTATGTGTTTGGTGGAGTTTTGCGGCTTTAGGGGTCATATAGCCTGTTTTTCGTTTTTTTTTCGCCAGCCATTTTTTCTCTCGTTTAGGGGATTTTCGAGTGTCTAAACTCGGTAAATTGGGCTTAAATTGAGGCGTAACCTCACTTCCAGAGGTCCTGGGTGTCCCCCTTGCTGTGAGTAAGGTTTTTATGTCATTTTTGTGTGTATTTATTGTTTTTTTAATGTTTTCCGCTGCGCACGGGTCGGCCGTTTTGGTCGTATTTTTGCAAGTTCGTAATGGGTTTTCCCGCAGCTTGTATTTTTTTTAGAGGAGATGGGTCTTCGTAGCAGTGTGAAATGCACACAGGATGGATACAGTATATGGTGAAGTGGGAGTCTAATCCAATTAAAGAGTGGAAATGTAGCTGTGACAAAGCACTGGATGCCCTTCTCTGTGCTTTAGGTGCAGCCCAAGTTCCAGCTAACTTTTCCTTCCCAGCATGATCTGTCCCCTTACTCTGCCTCTTGTCTGGTCCCCCTACTCCCTTGGCTTGTGCCACCACAAAGTGCCACCAGCCCCTGCTTACCTTTGTGGGCATAAGACATGTCTACGTGCAGTCTACACGTGCAGAGAGATGAAGATAAAGAGCCCTGCATGTCCTGCAGGATTAAGGTAATTGACCAGACTTGCCTGCGCTATCACAGCACCATAGCTTTTTGAAGCAATTTGATTCTTTTTGGAAAAGTCGTATGTGTTTGGTGGAGTTTTGCGGCTTTAGGGGTCATATAGCCTGTTTTTCGTTTTTTTTTCGCCAGCCATTTTTTCTCTCGCTTAGGGGATTTTCGAGTGTCTAAACTCGGTAAATTGGGCTTAAATTGAGGCGTAACCTCACTTCCAGAGGTCCTGGGTGTCCCCCTTGCTGTGAGTAAGGTTTTTATGTCATTTTTGTGTGTATTTATTGTTTTTTTAATGTTTTCCGCTGCGCACGGGTCGGCCGTTTTGGTCGTATTTTTGCAAGTTCGTAATGGGTTTTCCCGCAGCTTGTATTTTTTTTAGTGTAAATCCGTATTTAGTCATTAGGTGTTAGATTTTTTTTTCAAAGTCCTGCTTCTGTGGTTGTTTGTAACCGCTTGTGAGGCGCCATGGAGCCTCCACCTCCGCAAATGCGGCCCCTTGATTCGCAAGGGTCTGCCTTTGCGGCTTGCAATGAACCTTCGGCTCATTGCAGCCAACGTTGGAGCCTCCACCTTCCGCTTCGCGAGGGTCTGCATTTGCAGCCCGAATTGTTCTCAAAGAGTGACAACATTTCGTAGTTCGACAACTTATTATATGTGATCACTATGGTGAAAAGATAGAATTGAAAATAATGCAAAGCACTGAACGTTAAAATAAAATGCTAAAATAAAATAGTTACTCTGATAGGACTAAGATCCTTCTAGAAATTAACACCTTCTTAGTAGACATTGAGTTGACAGTGTCACTTTTTTATTGGTAATATTATCAAGTATAGAGAGCGTGCAAGGTGCAACATTCCAGCCTACACACTCTTTGTGAATCAGCAGGCGATGTTACACCAATTAAACATGTGAAATCACAACTAGCACACTGTAACAGGCTTCTAGATATTTGTAGAAATGCAACCAAAGAAGAGGAGCTCCCCCTCTGAGCATAAAGTGCTAATACAAAGTGCAAATGGTACTGATAAACACGCAAATATAAACTGTACTTGAAACTTTCTGTATCAGCTATTGAAGTTGGATAATAACAAGACAGATAAAAAAAAGTGAGAATAATAATAAAGCTTGATAAACTAGAGATTCACAGATATTTTATTCACAAACATAAAACTGAATAATATGAGCATGAAAATCAGACGCACAGTAATAGTTCTGCAGTATAGTTCAAAAACACATAATTAGCAGAGGTGTGGGTATATAGCTGAAATGATGCAATAATTCTGAGATAAAATTAGGGTTATGGGCACAAAAGGTCAATTTCAGAAATCAGGAGAAGTAGGATAAAAAAGTCACACATTGTATAACGGGTTCAGCATGCAGAGGAGATGGGTCTTCGTAGCAGTGTGAAATGCACACAGGATGGATACAGTATATGGTGAAGTGGGAGTCTAATCCAATTAAAGAGTGGAAATGTAGCTGTGACAAAGCCCTGGATGCCCTTCTCTGTGCTTTAGGTGCAGCCCAAGTTCCAGCTAACTTTTCCTTCCCAGCATGATCTGTCCCCTTACTCTGCCTCTTGTCTGGTCCCCCTACTCCCTTGGCTTGTGCCACCACAAAGTGCCACCAGCCCCTGCTTACCTTTGTGGGCATAAGACATGTCTACGTGCAGTCTACACGTGCAGAGAGATGAAGATAAAGAGCCCTGCATGTCCTGCAGGATTAAGGTAATTAACCAGACTTGCCTGCGCTATCACAGCACCATAGCTTTTTGAAGCAATTTGATTCTCCAGTACTCAATCCTGGAAGAGCCAACGTCATCAGGTTCCAGGTTGGAGGAGACTCAAGGGGTGGGATATTGAAGGTGAGCCTGTTGGAATTTTGAAATGTTGCCTTTTGTTAATTTTGTAATTGACTTATTGTTTTCTACCTAATAAAATGTTCACACAAAGGCACATCAATGCAATTCATATGACTTGCACTTCTGGCAACCAACTCCCTGCTGGACTACTTAAAAGGACACTTAATTTAGCACCATTTGGAGCACACTACTGTAACGATCTCCTAATAGCATGTTAAAATACTTTTTTAAATTTTTGAAATACATGCATATTTCACAGAGGCATTAAGAAATTAATTATCTGTTTACATGTATTTTTGACATGCTCCCAGACAGACCCGCAGCAATAGCTCCATGCACTGAGCATAAGCAAAAAAAAGAGATAACCCTTTCCAAATTCATCTGTGCAGTGAAAGGACTGCTGGAATCAGCTAAATAGGACAGTTGTGGGTTAACATCTCCTGCTGCACTTCTGAGTTCCAATAAAACTGCTATAAATATTTGTCTTCACGGTGCCTTCCCTGAACAATGTCGGCATATGTTATTAATCATGGGAAAGTTAGGGGGCAGGCCACAGTGAGTTTGTAAACAGATCTTATGCTTTAGATTTTTTAGGTGTTATTAGTGTAATAAAGAAAAAGATAATTTTAACATAAAATGTTGGGCTCTT
The DNA here is from genome assembly GCA_027410445.1 of Discoglossus pictus. Lineage (NCBI taxonomy): Eukaryota > Metazoa > Chordata > Amphibia > Anura > Alytidae > Discoglossus > Discoglossus pictus. The sequence continues at coordinate 426,034,575 of CM050163.1, read as the reverse complement.
TCACGCCATGAAGAGCCCTTACAGTGAGGTAAATGGCCCTTTAAGCCTGCACTCCAAACTCCACAGTGCATGATAATTATATTCCTTTCTGATGAAGGTAGCAGGTTCTCATGTGCTACAGCTGCTTGTTCCTGTTCACTACTGTGCTAAACTGTTCCTGTCACTTGCAACTGATTGTCAGTGTGTTCATGTTCATTGCTTCAAGTACCTCATCTATCCATCTCCACCTCTGCTGTCACCTTCTTCGAGTGCCTTAAATTTTTCCCAGCATCAGAATCTTTTCTAGGGAATCCTGTTTTCTCATTTTATGGCCAGTAGCCAATGGCCAATGTAGTATTGATTGAATTGATATTCTTGCAGTTAAAAGGATACTAAGCAATTTTCTCCAGCACCATAATTCAAAAGAGTCAATTCTACAGCGTTTAACCTCACATCTGTATGCTACTACAGGCAATACCATAAGCATAACTATGCAGTTCTTTATTGATAGCATAATATCTTTACTTTTTAAAAGCTTATCCAAACTTGCCATATCTTTCCTTTCTAGAAGCAACGGTATATTAATTTCAAGGTTTTTATCACCCTCTGCAAAGATATTGGAGGCCAGGAAAATAACAAGTGTTAAAGCTTATCCAGACTTGCCATATCTTTCCTTTCTAGAAGCAATAGTATGTTAATGTCAAGGTTTTAGTCACCCTCTGCAGAGATATTGGAGGACAGGGAAAAAAAATGGTCCCTGCCTCTACTCCTTCTCTATCTATTTGCCAGGAAGTAAGATTGCTGCCATGACCTTCATCTTTTGAACTTTGAGCAGCAGGTCAGATTTTGCACTCTCTTATTGCATTCTCATCAATAGGCCCTTTAGTTCCTCCTCACTTTCAGCCACCAGAGTAGTGTCAGCCACGTATCTGAGGTTGTTGATAATTCTCCAAGCGATATTATTTCCACTTTTGGATTCATCCAGCCCCACCTTTCGCATGTTATATTTCAGTTATATTTAAGTTGAATAAATAAGATGACAAAATACAACCTTGTCGCACTCCCTTCTCGATCTTGAACTATTTGGTTGTTCCATGTTAGGTTCTGACTGTGGCTTTTGAGATAGCCTGGTATCCCCATCTCTTTATGGACTTGTCACATTTTGTTATGATCAATACAGTAAAAAGCTTTAGAATAGTCTTTGAAGCAGAAGTAAATGTTTTTTCTGGAACTCTATCCAGTGGACATTGGCAATTGACTCTGCCTATGTGAAACCTGGTAGTGCTTGGTACTTGTATTTTTGGAGCTGAGCTTTACCTCCACTGCACAATCACAGGAGATATTATTTATTTTGCATCTGCTTGGTCTGATGATTTTTCCTTGTTTCTTCAGTTTAATTCTGAACTTTGCAATAGGAAGCTCACAATCTGAGATGCAGTCACCTCCAGGTCTTGTTGTTTGCTGACTATATAGATTTCTTCCATCTTTGGCTATCACGTATATGGTCAACCTGATTTCTAAATTGTCCATCTGGTGATGTCCATCTGTAGAGTTGTCTCTGAGGTTGTTGGAAGAGGGTGTTTTGGACGCATGCTTCGCTAATACACGCCACGAACATGTGTTTCTATGTCATTACAACGTCTTTATCAAAGAAACACGTGTTAGGGGCGTGTATTAGCATAGCGTGTGTCCAAATCAATGGCGCGCGGTTTTACTGCAGGGACATACTGAACAGTGGTAACTTAAGAGGTCTGACATAGAAAAACGGACAGGGACAGTTCAAGTGGCCACAGAAGGTGGTGGATCAGATTTGTTTGGGGATTGGGCTGTGAGCCTGTGGTGATATTGGCATGTTAGGAAACGGCTGAAAATTATAGTAAGGAATAAGAAACGTAAGGCTTGGCATATAAGGAAATTTTCTTTATTGGTAAAAACGAAGGTCAGACTTAAGCCATATTTTGAGTTATTAGAAAAGTGTTTACATCAAGAGCTCTAATATCCATCTGGTGTTTTATTGTTCTCTCCTCCCCATGAATACCCCTGTGTAGTCCATACCCTGTGTCTACATGTAGCAAACAAATCCCGATATTCCTTTGTACAAAGTCCCTGTATAATCATACAATTTGAAGATATATTTACCCTTTATGGGAAACAGTGGTGTTTAGTCTAATAGACTTGTGTACACTTATTTATATTTGAGCAAAAGGCAAAAACCTGTGTAAGGATCATCCTTCTGTACTGTCAATTAATAGGTATCTCACTGAAAGGGATAAATATCCCTGCACATTTATTTTAAATGCGTTTTATTTTTAATTTTTTTCGTCATAAACCCTTACTTTCAATAAAATGTACCCTTGTAAATAGTTCCAACTTCTCTAATTTTCTTTGTTAAAATTTATAGTGTCAACCACTAAGGGACTTAGTTTCCTTGTTCCATTTTTCATTGTAACTAATTCAACTTTGTCAGAATACATCGCTGGAGCATACACATGGATCACTGTGAATTAAATGGCTTGCCTTAAATCTGAATCAAACTCATTCTGTGATTTTTTTGGTTGTAGCTGAGCACTGCTTTGGCCACCCTTTGATTGATTATGAGAACTACTCAATTTCTTCTGTGGGATTCGTAATCACAGTAGAAGATCTGTTGGTTGTCTGATATAAATTGTAGCATTCCAGTTCATTTGAATTCACTAATTCCCAGGATACCAATGCTTAATTTTCTCATCTCATCTTTCACCATGCCCAGATTGCCTTGGTTCATAGCTGTAATGTTACAGGTTCCTATGCTGAATTGTTCTTTGCAGCAGCAGACTTTGCTTTTACCTCTACTCATATCTGCCTGTCCTCTTGTCTTTGGCACAACCACTTAATTAGATTTGTCACTTACTTTTACTCACTCCTTGGTCTTCCCCAGTAATATAGTGGGCCCTTTCTCACCTGAGGGTCTCAACTTCAGGTGCCATATCGTATGTGTGTGGTTGTGCTTATCGGTACTGTATTAAGATACTGGAGGAGGTTGCCTGTTGCTTCTCCAGTGGACCTCAATTTGTCTGGCCTCTCTCCTATGGCCTGCCTATCTTGGGTGACCCTACATGGTATAGCTCACAGCTTCACTGAGATACAGTCTAATTCACAATAACAAGGTAGTGGTCCAGAAGGGGCGTGAATTAAGCCAGTCCTGAAATGTTGCTTTACTGATGTATACTACTGTATGTGTCTCACTCCTCCTGTACCAACTTTAGCCATTATCCTCCTATTTTTATTGTAACAGGTCAGTAGACCTCACGGCTACATCAGGACTATTAAAAGTCTGCCACTATAAATATCCACCTGAAAACAGGACTAAATAGAGGGAACATTTCCAGTATGATGACCCTGAACCCCATCAGCCTACAAAGAAACTAGCAGTAAAATCATTAAGTTGTTTTTTTTGCCAAAATACAGTGATACTTAAAATGGTGCTATGTCTTCTTTACTGTATCAAGGACTTTCTGCTTTAACAAGGAGTCCTTATCAATAACTTGGTTCAGCTAAGTTTTAACAAATGCTCTTAATTACTTACCTTGCATGGTGTACTGTTGCATTCATGTATTGGAAATACAGTGGGAGAATATCATAAACACAACAGGAATAAAAAAGGCCACAGGAAGCAAATAGATAAGTAGCAAATGTATTTGAAACTAGAGTTCAAAAGGCAGAGAAATAGTTAAAATTATTGTGAGAGGTCACATGTGTAAGAAATTGAATTTTTTTGTGTCACCTCTAGAATTTAACAATTAAATTAAGTATATTAAACATCCATTGTAGGTTTATGAAGTATGTAACAAAGAGCTGCTATTTAAGCCATGACCATAAAATAATTTTAAAGAAAATACTAACTTTAGCACATTCTGCTTATGTCATGAGTGCGTCCATCTTGTATAGCATGCTCCTCAAACCAGTCCAACTGTAAAGTGGTTATTCAAAGCAGCAAAAGTTGAATAGAAATTATATCTGAATCCAAGGTTCCTCCAAATTGGCCAAGGTGTCTATTCCTGTTAGTAACAATAGCAAATGTCTGCCACCATTACATTGAATAAAATAGATTTAAATTAAAGGCTGTTTTTTTTTTGCATTTAAATTTTTTTTTTTAAATGCTCATTATAAGTCTTTGTAAGAGCACACTATACATATGACATGTCCTTTAAAGAATGTTTTTATTGATGCACTATTAGCAGGTACTGAAGGCAAATATGATGCAACATAGTAGCCAGTTATACCTTTGCAAGCAGCTGGCTCTTACATTATTTAAATATGTGAATTCACAACTGGGGAACTTCCAGCTCTTTGCTACTGGTATAATGAAAGGAAATAAACTGAGGCATCATAGTTTGCTATAAATCTGCTTTTTACCTGGAAGAAGCATTTACAGCTATCGGCACGGCTGTCAAACATGTATGAGCAACATATTTCTGATGCCCATATCTATTATAGAGGCTCCAGTGCAACCATTGATACTGATATCAGCTGTCAGATTTCATTTATTTGAAGAATTGCTCAATTAAGTATGTTTTTTTTTGCCATGAAAGAAAAAAGCATAGTCAGATCAACCCACCTTTAAAGAATCTTTAAGAACTCAAGGCCCTGCAGCATATGGTAGTATTCTGGAATCTCAAGAGCCATATGCACAGACATTGAAACTACCGAGATGTTACACACTGCAGATAATATCTGTGATAAATTATTCACTTAACCAAAATCTGTACATCAAGCCTCAACAGCTGCTAAAAACTGGCTTCTTGCCCAGCACATTAAGGAAGTTTGCTTCCCCAAAGCTCTATTGTTCTTCTGGGGATTTAATTATGCATGTTACCATGAAAGCTAATGCTATACATATGCATTCTGCGTTAATATTAACCTCACCAGTTGTATGGGGGGAGGCAAAAAGAAAGCAGCTGCCTCACAAGTATTGAATGAAGAATTTAGGAGAAGGACACAATGGGATGCCCAGATGGCTTAATATTTTACTGTGTCTGTTCCTTTACCAAAACATTTGGAGATTTCGGAGAAGCTTTATGAATCGGGGAATGTGACTGAAGGTTCTGGAATGGATTCTGACAGCTTGTTAATGCTCAGTACAGAGGGGAGGTAAAAAGGATTGTGACCAAGGGACTATTTCAACAAATTAAAGAAATAGAATACCTTTTGTCTGCTGGTGATTTGACAAATGCAAAATATCATTACAGTACAATAGTATAGTATAGTAAAATCTGGTTGACCCAGGTTTTCCTAAAAAGAAAATTTATGAGAATTATAGAACATGACAACCAATAGTTATTGGTATATATTATCTGTCCAGTTTATTTTATAGAACCAACAACTGTAGTATGGGAAAAACTGCTTATGTTTGTGTATGTAACAAACTAACAAATTCAAATGCTATGTAACCCATGAGCAAAAATATTTTTAGATAGAAATTTACTTTCTCCTGAAGGATTTGGTGTTTGTCTCTTACACACGTCCTGATGGCCTGAATGTTTTGATACCTTTTTCCATCATTCTCACTTTCACATAGAAGGTAATTGCAATAACATTTTCAAGCCTTGTCTTCCATGCTCGCTACCTGGCCCCTATTACTTTTAAATGGAAGTACCATTGTGGCTTCCATGCACTAGCCAAGTCAATCAAGTATATTCCAAATATGGTTAACTTCTCTTTCTAAATTCACCACTGCCATTTCTGCTTTGATGTTATTCCACATATCCCCAACACTTAAGCATTGTTATGTTTATGTATTTACATAATTATATTTATAGCTACATGTATTGCCTGTGAGACTTGGATGATGCAAACATAGTATAGGTTATTAAGTCAGCTGCCTTTTGTTTGCATCATTACTCCCAAGAGTGCTCTCTTCACTTGCAGGATAGCAAGTTTCCAATAAACATGTAGGTACAAATTTGCTTCTAATGAATGCCTCTTGTGTTTAACTTGTAAGCAGTGTGTGTGAACTGTATATGCCTTTAAAAGTGAATGACTCCAAGTTAAGGAAACGGCAAAGTGTCGATTTTGAGTGGAAGCATTACAGCAGATCCAGTGAATTGAGCCAACATAGAGGACATACCTCCCCATTGGAAAATGGGTAGGGGAATTATATTACCACATGGGAAATGTGCAGGTTGGTGGTGGGGTGAATAGCCCTAAGACATAGGACCATATGGTAGTGGGGTGAATAGCCCTAAGACATAGGACCATAGTGTACCACCATGGTTCATGTGGTATTATGGCATATGCCCCTGCTTGTATGGTGTAGAGATGATGCAGTCACATATGGGACAGAGGGTTGAGTCTTACAGGAATTTATATAGATATACGACTACTGAGAGCGGCTAGGGGCTGTGATACTGATCCTTTCTCCAACCAGCAAGTAACTTGTCCTAGTCACTACCACAGGAAGGGTACCAAGACTCCTGGAAGTGCTGATTCCTGATGGAGAGATCCTGACTGATACAGAGGCCAGGTATCATGGTGCTGGTGCCGAGATTTCAAAGAACCCAACAGTCCTTGTGGGTATATAACCTGTAGTCTATAGTAGGCAGCCCTGGGCAGTAATAGCCCCTACCCCCGGATTGTCACAACTGGTTGGCAGTGCTGGGATCTCGGTGCAAGAACCGGCAGCGATATGGTAATATATGCAGTTTTGAAGTCCTGTACATCCCGCTTTTGGGAGTGATGCAGAAACCGATTACCGATTTTACGAACCCTTGATATCCAGGGGTAATAGAGATGCTGTCTGAATCCACAGTCCCTCACATTCTTCTAGGTTTCAAATCCTATTAAATACAAAAATACTTAAAAAATAAAGCTTTTGCTTTAAACACTTAACACATTTTGCATATTGACAAGTGACTCAAAAAAGCACTTTGTAAATGTGACACTTGTTTGTAATGTCTAAAACAACATCCTCTAAAATTTGGGACTACATTGGCCCCTTATGAAAAATGTTTTAAAAAATACAGTAAGCTATTTAAAATTCACTTCACATAGCAAGACAGAGATAATATACTTTATATATATGTCTTTCTCCAGACTTTGGAAGTTCAGTTTCGCACAGATCCCTCTTAGCCTTTCTTCGTTTGATTTTAAACAAGATATTGTTTATCCTACACTTAAGTAGAACAATACATTTCTTACTGAAGGCAAAACTGTATTATAAAGCTGATTGTTTTCATCAAAGTGCAGCACCCAGCATCCCCCAGGCTGTATGAAGGCTATTTCACTCATAAAATCTTAGTAATTTCACTTTCTAAGCACAGAGAACCAGACCAGGGATGAATTAGCAGCATCTAACACATTAGATTACAGCATTACCCTGTGGAGAAGAATCCACACATTTTGTAACACAGCAACTTGCATTGTTCGGGGGAAATACCGGAATATTAATAAAGGAGTGTAGTTCATCTTCTGTTAAAAACATAACTGTAGTGCTTACATAATAGGGAGTAGTAGAATGTCTTTTATAATTTACATTTGAACTTTAATGTTTTAGACTTCAGCAAATCTGCTTCTCTCCACTTAGGTGTCCAGGGAATGGTAGAGGATATACCATGTAAACTGAAAGGAATCTTTATCCATTTTCTTTCAGTATAAGCAATCCTGCCACTATAGCCAATCCTGGACCACTCAAAAAAGAAGAAAAATGTATATTACATAGCACACCATCTACTCCAACACAACATACACCCCTTTGAGTGTCCATCTCTACATAGCATCCAGTCCAAGTCAACAGCTCCCATCTAACATAGCACCTATCGCTATCTTCTTTGCCCCCCCCTCACAGAACCCACCCCCTGTTCTTTGCTGTCACTTTGCAGCCCTTGCTCTCTCACCTTATTCCCTTATATACATCCCCAGTGTGCTAAACTGCTCCACACTGCCACCTCTTGGAGCTTCAGTGAAAATGCTCTTATTTAAACATGCATCAATTTCAGGGGTGTATGTGGCCAAAGAGGGGGGTCATGGTGTGATAAGGTTATTATGGCCAAACCTGCCCAGTAGATTTTTTAGGTTCTTTTATTTGCCTTCACCAAGACAGCTGATGTCTCTAAAACGCCCTTAATCAGACGCAGCATTTAAAAATATGAAAGCAGGCTCTGCAATATAAAAATCAGGAACTGCTTTTACTGCTGTAGAAACAGGTTCAATGGGTGAATATTTGGTCCTTTCGCATTATCTTTCTGCACAGAGTCTGAATGCTGCAGTTGAACGCTGCGCCACAGAGGTAAGTGCAGGCCAAAAATGATTCCCCCCTCCGATGTGGCACATAAGGTGCGTCAACAGAAGAGGCCTTGAGCTATAAGAGGAGTGCCCAAGGCCCCCGAGGGCCGAGTGCCTGCGCCGAACATAGCGATAGCCTCGCTGTCAATTCAGCGCCATCGAGTTGCGCCATGTCAGCGGCAGGAATCATTAATTTGCCTGCACTACCTCTTTTGTTGAACTGCAGCGTTCAGACTCTGTACAGAAAGATAATGCGAAAGGTCTGAATATTTAAACTTGAACTGATAACATTCTGTAACAGTTTATGTGTCTTTTGGATTTTGTATTGCAAGGCTTTATAACATCTTAACATCAACCCCAGCGGTGTCTTGGAATAGGATGTCGAGTGTGTGTCCCCAACTTAGGCGTAGCGCAGGGTAGGTGTGCCGGTAAGATGATCCGTGTATTTGTAGTAGGTTCTTATGGGTAGTCCTACGGAGGTTCTTTCTTACCCCTGTCTGGAGGTGGTCCGCACTGGGATGTCAGGTATGGTGATTCCCTGCTTCAGGGTTAGGCAATACTTTGGTTTCTATTGGTGTGAACTGGGATTTGCAGCTTTTCTTGGGGCTCTGTTTACGTCAGTGCCAGAGAAAAAGAGAAATGCAAAGGCGGAGTTGAAAAAGCACACAATCCCTTCAGTAGTCCCAATGTTATGGGGTAATGTTTGATCTGAAGCTCTCAATTTTGGTCGCTCTTATGTAGAAATGTTTTATATAGATGCTATGTATCTATCAATTGGTTGGTTGCCATTTGGATCTGTTCTCTCAGTGCAAAAATCCCAGTGGCAATGAGGTAGACTAGTACTGTGGAAATGGTTGATGTGGCGGTTTTGCTGTGATGATAGTGTCTAAACCGCCATGGATTCTTCAAACGCACCCCAAATCAATGAGATGGAAACCAGGGTTGATAGAATGCAGCACATAAAATATAAACAGTAGTCCGTCTTTGGTATGTGCCATATACAACGGATAGAACAAAGAAAAAATGAAAAGTAAAAGTAAACTCTAAAAGATTTAAAACCTATAAAAACTTTGATAGGTTGGTGCACAAAAATGATGTCTCCACTTCATTTGAGCGGTATGTTCTCTAGGAATGCTGACACATACATACATCTTCTAGATATCTCAGTTACCTCCCTTTATTTAGGAGCATACACACACTTCATTACCTGTACAGGACCAAGGCAGCCATTCTCTTCCCAGTTACCTCCCTTTATTTAGGAGCATCACAAACTGCATTTAAAACTGACTTGCTTCTAAAAAAATGACAGTTACCTCAGAAACACACATTATATAACTCTCTCAACTGTCAGTTACTGGCTACCTCATAACAGTTAACTCCTTATGAACTGCACACAATTAAATATACAGTAATCAACATAACATAGAATAGCATAACATAACATATTAAATAATTATACACCATACTATAATATTACTGAGCCCAAAGGGTGGTCAGGGGGGGGGGGTCTTGACACCCTACAGTAAAGAAAAAAAACAAAATGCAAAAAAATGATACAACATTGTGTTTACCCCGGAGAAGAGCCCTGGAGCATTGCACCACCTGCACCACTGGTAGCTCTGCCCCTGCCTAAAACACTAATGTTCAAAATAAAGTTTTAAAATATCCATTTAAAGTTTTTTTATGCAAATACTGATTTTATTGCTGATCAGTCATTAATTAAATAAATAAACAAATTAGTATATTGTGTATTGTTTTATGGCAGAAAGTAGATTTACATATAATACTGTTGCAGGTTATAGTGGAAATTAATTATAATTCATGAACATTGTTGCATGCTGTACATTTTATTTTTGATTTGAGGGTTTAATGGAGTGATCTTTATTTTCATTAATGTATAAACCAGGCCATGATTCCAAACTGGAAGATACTAAGTAAATTGCATTGTGATTGTTCTCAGAAAGCATAGTAGACATGTGGAATTGCCTTCCCATGCATAAATACAATAATTGAATTCAAGAATACTGTAAGACTATACTAAGAATTAAATATGTCTTAGCTTTGTAAGTAGATAAGAGAAAGGGCTGAGCAGATGGACCTAATCGTTTGTGACTGCTGTCAAAATGTGTTTTTCTATATAGTTTAACCTCTAGAATATATATTTTTTCTATTTGATTCAATTAAGTGTGATAAAAAAATCTTGCCAACAAGGCATTTCACAAACTGAATACAGCATTTTTAATTGAGGGGCAGTCAATTAATTTTGATGGAGGTCACTAGGGTCCAGATGTTATTGTGAAAACGGCAAGGTCTGCACTGCATTTTCCAGTCATAATTAAAAAAAACAAAAAAAAGCACACACATGTGTACATGTAAATAGGGAGGAAAGGTAACACAAGGCCTGGGTTTAACATTGGTCAGCTTATTAGCTATAACTTTTTTTAATCTTTTCTACCAGGGCGTCCGTGAATATATTTTCTCACTTAGCTCTTGATAAACTATTTACCCAATATGTCACAAGTGGTATAAGGAAGTGGCCATTGTATCTGCTTAATACAGAAGCATTCAGTCATAAAGACACTATTTGTCTGTGATCTCAACCATAGCATATACTGGTTATATGTACTAAAAGCCATTTCAAGTGACACTTCTAGTGACAATCTTCTTATGAACAAACACACAAAGACAAATTGCACACATTATCTGGGATATATGCCTAAATCATGAAAAAGAAAACATTTTGCAGTTTTAAGTAATTTTAATTATGTGTGTCAGTTTAGCATTTACAACAGTATATACAAAGAAATATATTTATTCACACATTATTCATTTATTCAACACAATTACCCCTGCAACATTGTACATTCCCTACATTGAATACAAGGAATCTAAAAATATAGTTAAATGATTCTCTTGACTTGCTATACTAATTATATACGCAATAAAATTACTTTTCATCTCTTTTGAAATTACTGATAATGCTAAAGTCAATGTATCAGAGTTTTCAGTCTTGCTGAGTGTCTACAAAACATGTATAGGTGAGCGAGAATACTGTATATATATATACTGTATGATCCACCTCTGTTTTTTTATTTCTGTACCTTTCTTTTGCAATAACTATTTCTGTTCTATTATGTAAACTTACTTCAACTTGCAACTGTATTAGAATGTTAACAAGACAGCCTCAAATTTATTGTCTTTTATATGGAACTAGAATACTGCCCGTCAAAAAATTACGGCAATGAAGTTGTAAGTGAGCTAAGGGTGTTTGTTGTATATAATGTGGCTGATGTAGCGTCGTGCAAGTTTTTCGGAATATCCGTAGCTGTTTTGCGTGTTTATGGAAGTGTTTTGCCTGTTTAGGGACCCTGAGCCTCGTTTTCGTTTTGTTAGGCGGACATTTGTTCTCTTGCTTAGAGAATTTTTTAGTGTCTAAACTACTTTAATTTCATGTAAATTGAGGTATAACTTTAGTTTTCGAGGTCCTGGATGCTCCCTCTTGCTGTAGGTAAGCTTTTTATGTATTTGTTGTGTGTATTTGTTGGATTTTTTATGTTTTCATGTGCGCGTGTTGCGGCCGTTTATTGCGAGGCCGTAATGTGTTGTAAGGTGTCTCGTATTTTGTTTGCGTTACGACGTAAAGATTGCAAGGGCGCTCCTTGCCAGCAACTGCGACCCTCGCTTCACAAGGGCCATGGGCTCGCGTAGTGAGCGCGCAAGGGGGAGCAACGGCTCGTATGCTCACAACTATATATGTGATTATGTTGCCATTTTGGCTTCAGCAGATCAACTTCATAAGTTGCCAAAATATAAAAGTTGTGTTTATTTATTTTTTTGCTTTCTAAAACATTTTGCGCATTATCATGTTTAGTTATTAAAAAAGAATGATATAGAAACTATTTGAACACAGTGGTCGTTTAAAATGTCAGTGCTTTCACCTTGGGCAAACTGAAAACTACTTGTGACAAAAAAGCTTTGGAGTATAAAATAAATTGAATATACATGACTTGTTTTCAGAAATGACAGTAAAGGAACTGAATTACTATAGACAGACCACAGTAATAGAACAGCACAGCCGCAGCTATATGTGTAAAACAAGACAGAATTTTTATTAATAAAACAAGGTTAGAAATATTAACAGCTGCACATGCCTTTGAAGTGCCAACTGGAGCAATACTTCACACTGTATGTGAATGTTTCAGAATAACTATGATGTCAGATTAATAGGCTTTTCCAAAATTCATGTACCAAAAGCTTGTCAAGTTCCAAATAACAATCTATCCCCAATTATCATAAATATCTGGAGGTGGGAGACAAATAATAACATATTGGGGGATCATAGAATTTATTTACATAAAAGAAAATGACAAGGAGGGAATTACTTTATACTTTATTTTGAGAGGTAGTCTGGCATAGAATTGTCTGCCTATAGTTGAAAGGGGACATAAAACAGTTTATCCAAGCTATCAGACACCTTCAATGACTTTATACACTCCTTTATCGGTTACCTACACAGTAAAATCTATAATATGACACTGCCATAATAAAGGCAGTTTAATACATAAATATTTTGCGTCACATCCAGTTTTCCAAAGCTATAAAAGTCACACAAAACCTTAATTTTGTTACAAGGGAAAATGAAACTCCTTACCCACAATAATACAATACTTTGGTCAAGTGAAATTCTTAAGAGCACAGAGACAGAACTCATTTAAAATTGTTTATTGTGAAAAAGTTCGCATTTTACATAACTAAAAAGAACATACATTGATATCTTTGTTGTGTCGTTCCGTCGTGTCCAACTCTCTGTGACCGTATGGACATCAGCAAGCCAGGTGCATTTATCGTAATGTCTCTGGTCATGCTTTTCCATAAGGTGTTCATGGCAAAGATATTGAGGTAGGTTGCCAGTTCCTTCCACAGTGGACCGTGATTTGGCTGACCTCTCTGCTGTAACCTGCTCTGTGAGGCAACGATGCTCTACCTTTGCCCTGTAATGCAGCCATTGATCAGTAACTACCAGTCTTACAAAAAAGATAACATTTATATAATGTGAAGCATATTTTATGCTATCTCCCTTTATAAGGCATATATAAGTAATAGTAAAGAGCTAATTAATATTAATGAGCTATAAAGAGCATAATGAATTTATGGAAAAGCTTACACTTGGTGAGCACCACTATACTCATGAACTTTCAGAGATCTGAAGGTCTCCAAACTAGAAAAGGAAAAACATGTTCATCAAGGAGACCAGAGAACTAAACTCCCTAAAATAGCAAATTCCATCACCAAACATTCACAGAAAAATTATAAAATCTAAATAGATATTATTAAACTCTTAGAAGGCCAATGTTTAATAATACTAGATTTTATGTGGTCTCTATGTTTAATGCATTGCAAGTGATTTATACTAAACATGTTTACCAGTCACATACAGTTTCTAAAACAATTCCCTACATTTGGAGATCAGGCCTACTTTTGACGGCAGCAGTGCGTAGCCAGTGAAATACACCACGTATCATGAGCTGGCTTGGTGGGTATATATGTACCGTAACTGGACAAATGGCACCAATGCGAATAAACAGTGTTGAAACTGTGGAGCACCACGTGCCATTGATGTCAGAGATGAACGTCAGCTACAAAAGGTATGTGAGGGCCGACCAACACGCTACAGTTGAGCATCTCACCATGTAAATGAACCAGGGGCTACCAGACGTGTATCTAAAGTGACAATAGAGCCAAGCCTGTTGCGTATGGCACACCAAAGCAAATGGCTGGTCACTGCGCCCATGCTGACGAGTGTTCATCATCAGAAAAGGGCTTCAGTTTGCACGACAGTACCGTAATTGGACATCTTCTGATCAGCAAAGTGTTGCCTTCTCTGATGAGTCACATTTCCTGCTCCATCAATTGAACGGATGTTGGGTGTCAGGCGTGAAACCTCTGAAAACAAACAAGCTGGTGGCTGCAGAGTTATGGTCTGGTGAATGTTTTCTTGGCATTGTCTGGGTCCACTCATACCTGTGGAGGGCACTCTCAACTGATTGGTTGACCTATTGGTTGAGAGTAAACCCATTAATATTGACGCACTGCAGTCTGCATGGCTCCAGATACCCTTGCCAACATTCCAGCACCTTATTGACTCACTACCGCGCCGTCTAGCTGCTGTCCTTGCTGCACCCCACTGTTATACAAGATATTAGCTGGTCCTAATAATGTGACTTGACTGTGTATAATCTGCCCAAAAATACCCATCAGTATTTTCAGTGTATAAATTGCATCAAACACTGTTTTGATCATTTTGAGAATAACTTTAATCAGTTAAAAAAATCTGTTTCTACAATGCTCATAGTAAAGGAATAATCATCACTTCAACTGATCAGCTGCTCTGCCCTCAGCTTCTAAAATAAAATTTTCTGAAAAATTGAGAAAGGGACATTGGGAAATCTCTAGACTCTCAGATGTGGAATGAGATTTATGTTAAAGAACTAGTGAAGAGAAGAAGGACAGATCCTTTAAACACCAATAAAATGATTATGCATAATTTGAGCCCCTAGATATTCTGTATACCTCCATATGCAGGCTTATATATACGCACTTTATGAACAGAGCAAAGAAATTCAAGCATCCCTGTGATAAGCATACGGCTATATTGATGATTTATTAAGGCAACGTTTTTGGTAAACAGAATGGGCAAACTAGATGGGCCTTTTGACCCCTACTTGTAACTTTATCTTTCTGTATTCTTAAAGACAGAGAGAGAGATAGATAGTGTCATGGCCAGGGCCTGACCAGACTGTTGGGGACTGTGGCTTAGGCCTGGGTTGGCAAAGAGTTACCCTGTTTATTACTATGGTTATGTATTTTTCATTGCTTATGGTATTATGGTATTATGATTATGTTACAGTGTGGATATGGGTTACTTAGGGACAAGAGAGCTTTGGGGTACCATAATAACTTACATGCACAGTAACATAGATGTACCACTCTAAACACTGAGCAAGGGAGCTGACGCTTCATACAGCAAGGTTATACACTGTTGTTAGCTTGTGATGACTCACCAGGCCCCACCTGAGCAAACGCAGGGAGGCAGCACATAAGCACTACCCAAAGATAAAGCTGACTTAAGTGCCATCAACTGCTAATGTTTGGTGGGTCCTTGAAAGCTAGTTTAATCTTCAGAAGAACCTTGTACACATAGACATGTCTAGGCTATTACAAAGTATGACCACGAGTAAACTGTGACAACGCAGGATCTGAGTTAGGTCACACAGGCACCGAGCCATATAGCCCCTATACAAAGGAGTAATTATCCTAAATTCATTACCAGATTAGGGCCCTTGAGCAGTTATCTACATGACCCACTGCAGAGAGAACATGACATAATTTGATATACATGTTCCCCCCACATGGGCCGTCACCATTGGTAGATCATCGGTGTACTGAAGGATGGGGCTAACTGTGATTGGCCAGCCTGTGGCCAGAAAACTGTATATATGTTTTCTAGTTCTCAACAAAGGGTGGCAGTTTTTTGACTTACATAATCAAAGTGTAAGTGTCATTCTTTGAATTAATCCTAATATTCTAAGGCAGGGATGTCCAAGTCCGGTCCTGGTGCATCCCTCACAGACCTGTATTTGAGCATTTCTTTTCTATGCACAGGTGAGTCAATCAGCATGACAGAGAAAGCAATAGTCTCGCCTGGGTGCAACAGTGATATCCTCAAATCCAGGCCTGTGAGGGGCTCTCCAGGATCGAACTTGGACACCCCTGTTCTAAGGGATTTTATGTTGTATTCAGTGGTGGAGAATAGTCAAAGTTGGTGGCTATTGTGTTACTGATATCCTCTCTTCTGCTGAAGCAAGCTCTTGGGGGTGTTACTTGGTTCTGGTACATCTTCTGATATCAGCGGTGTAAAAGGTGTGGGTTTGAACCAGGTTCTTACCAAGCTCATTTGAAGTAGCAGATTGTGACAGATAGACACCATTTAATACAGCTCGTTGTTGTTTACACATGGTGATCTTGATAATGTGAAGTTCTTCTAAAGTCCACATAAGAAATGTCTTTGCTAATTGCCTATACAGAACCCCCCTAATGCAAGCAATAAACCAATGTGTTATATTTGTGCTGCTAACAAACTACAGAGCAATAAACTGGGAAAAGCCCACACTACAAATTAAATCTATAATTCAAAAGCTGAATTACATTTTAATTAACAAATGAATGTCATGTATATTAATGAGGCAATATACTTAGTTCCTACTGAAAATTATAGGCATAACTGTTCAGAGCATCAACGCTGCCCCTAAATCTGCAGCTTCTTTATGTTAAAAGGGCACTAAGATCATAACATCATTTTTGTATACCGCATTCAAAAGAGCATGCTTTAATGTCATGTTTGCATGGAATGTAAATCACAAAAAATCTTACATTATTCCCTATGCAAAGAGATTTTTTTCTTTTTTTAAATCTTGGGAACTTCACGATCATATATATTTATAAATATGAATAAGACAAGTACATACAATCATACTCATAAAAAGCAATGTAATTTCCTTTATTGCAATAATTGTGTATACAAGCAGAGCAATAAAATATGCCTATTTTATATCTTAATAATTGGACAATTGGGATGATGCAATTTCATAACGCATTTTCCTTTGATTTGGAAATTAAATATGGAAAATGTACAGCCTTCTGTGTTTTCAAACATAGCATCCCTAATATTTTTCCAACAAGCTCACAACTCTCTAATCTCAGGCTTCTAATGCAAGGTATTGAGCAACCTGACTGAGAACTGCTGTGCTGCTGTGTAACTGGCTTTGTTTGTCTGCCTCAAGCCCTGACCTCAGATTTGGAGTGAAGTTCCCTCTTCCTGTCAGCAGGTGTCATCCTCTTCTCCACCTGTCTCTTCTATCAAGATGGCAGTTCAGACTGGACTTGTGTCTCCAAGACAGAACCTAAAACAGGGAGCAAAATGCCTATGCTATATAAATCAGTGGCTCTGTCATTTGCCAGTATAAATAATCTAGTCCTGTGTGTCCCACTGTGCTTTTTGCCTTATTGTTATTCCATCCAAATTTACATTATATGGTCCTGCTGTTTTACTATTCAAATTTAATTTTTGGAGCTTGTATTATGAGGGGAAGGTGTGTGTGATAAATAACATTGCTGTACTCTGGTTATATTACCTGTGGGAATTGCATGGAATAGTGTCAGTTCACGAGGTGTCTGAATACCAGCTCCGTGGTCTGCACCTCCACATCATGTCCACCACAGCACAAACCTTCTCTGTCCTAGTACTCTGACTCACTGGCAGGCTACCCTGCAAATTACAACAAGCTTGTCTGCCACTCGTCATGCTTTTATTATTCCACTTGTTTGTGAGTGCATCTATTGTGTTGTATATGTGTGTGTGTCTGTATCTCTGTGTATCTGTGTCTGTGTTTTGTCTGTGTATGTGTGGACTAAGTGATCATTATGTGTATCTGTTTGGCTGCCCATCTTCAGAAATATAGTACACACAAATAAATGTATTGTTAGCTGGTGATACACATCACATGGTAAAAATAAAGTGGTGGGCATGTAATTGAGGTACCAGGTGATAATAAACATGCTTTTTTGCTGGTAATACAAACATAAATCCATGGCAGGATAAACGAGAGAGGCACCAAGAATACGTCTTGCCTGGGATTCCAATTGGTGTACCACCAGCACTGTCCATAATCTCCATTGACCAGATTGCTAAATTGCTTGTTTATTTGTAGGGGAAAATAACTTTATTTCAACACTGTAGGAGCATATAACAAGTGGTGGGGGAATTTCATATTATAAAAACCTCTTGCTTGGAACGGATGAACAGACATTTTCTAACTACAGTGCTATAAAATGAGTTATTTTCACAGTACTCCTGTAGACGAAATGTTTCATTAACAAATTATTGAATTATTGCTGCAGCATTTTCAGGGAGGGAAATAAGCCGGCCTATATGTTTATATCTTTAATCAAGTAGCCTAATTATATATTATATAAAAAAAAACTTCTTTCTTTGGTATAACATATGTCAATAAAGCATATTAATAACATCCTTTAATTGTAGCATGGCTGAAACTGAATTAATTGGAGCCAAATAAAATGTTAACAGCTCAGTATTTGAAATTATTAAATCATTTGTTACAGGAAGTAACGGGCATTGAAAAGTAATAAGAATGCTTAAACACCTCCTGATAAATAATACTTAATTGTGGCTATTACAGGGATATTCTCTTCAACGTTTGCAGGAATTTAGCACCCTTTAGCAAACTTGCATTCATTTTTGAAGCCAAGTGTGTCTTCAAGCCTCCATATGCTATAATCTGGTTTTCACCAACGCTGTCAGGATGCAGGTGATGAAATGTTTGCTCAGTTCCACAAGCTATCAGGTTTATCTGCCCAAGTGTAATATTGACCTGAAGTTCACCCCACGTAAATCTAGAAGGCTGACTGATAGCAACAGTTAATATCTACACTACAACACTGGCAAGTCTGAACTAGAACTGACCTCCTCCCATTATCTGGTGTCAGTGAATAAAAAAGAATGTAATATTGTAATCCTGTGCTTGAAAAGAGCACAGCTGGGAAGCTTTAGTACCATGTGTAATCTTAATCCTGTAAATGTCCATGAGTGCTAACAACACAGCATTGAAAAGGTTAATGTGTCATGCAGATGTAACTGACCAGAACATTACTTACTTTTTATGGTGCACTGAATTATTAATCTCACATGTGAGTGATTCATGCATTCCAACATCCTCTCTCTGAATATCAAATATGGACATGTGCTCAAGATATCACTAGAGACCGTAAATACATCCAATAATGCCTGGGAGTGAACGTGGATTAAGTTTTAGGTAGATGGCATGGGCAGATCAGATGGGTTTATTAGATTTAATCTGCTGCGAAAATCCATCATGTTTCTATGTTTCACAACTTTGCCCTGAACCTGTATAGTTTACCAGTACTCAACCCTAGCTTGTCTCTGCCCACTGAAGACCACCGTACTTTTTGTATTCTCTTAATGTTTCACTTATCCGTTAAACAGGTCTAATTTGGTGTCAAAAATCCTAGATTGATGGTCCATTGTCGGGGCAGGCAACAAAGCATCATACAACAGGCAACAATCATATACAGTAGTTAGTATATGTAGCCATGGTTTAAAACAAAAAATGATGATCAGAAAAAGTATCAGGAACACTTAGTACTGGACTAGCCATACCTCAGCAAAGTCCTATGGCATATACATGGCCGAATTACCCATTAGGCCCACTAGCAGCCGTCCAGGGGTGCTTCCCTGTGAAGAGGGCTACTTTTATTTATTAAAATGGTTCCTGCTTTAAAAAAAAAAGTGAAATGTTGCAGTTAATAGACTGGCTACTAGGGGTTAACCACCTAGAACAAGACAGTTACAACAGGAAAGGGAACTTACATGTACAGAAAATGCAAATATGGGTCCATGTATACCTTGCATACTCACTCGCAGGGGCTCTCCACTTCACTGCCTAGGGGCTCCAAAAAGGAAGATACAGCCCTGTGCATCTACTGTGAAAATAGTGCAGGAGCAGCCAACTTGACAATGCCACTATGCCACCTCTGAGGGGCAGCTTCTGGGTGCTGTTATGAGATGATATGCACCAAAACTGGCACAACAGTGTAAAAGTGTAGATATTACTTAGATGATTTC
This sequence comes from Discoglossus pictus, assembly GCA_027410445.1. Classification (NCBI taxonomy): domain Eukaryota; kingdom Metazoa; phylum Chordata; class Amphibia; order Anura; family Alytidae; genus Discoglossus; species Discoglossus pictus. Next base: position 426,014,618 of record CM050163.1, on the reverse strand, counting down.
AGGGAACTTTGTACTTCTTTTCACATTTTCCAGCCCAACTAATAAAACCATTTCTTCACTTTCACCCTTTAGCCTAAGATCTGTGTCTCTGTGTAGCTGAGATCCTTAAGAGGATGTGCAATAAGTGTAATTTGTCTGTGCTCATTATGTTCTTTGAGGTAGATGACTACAAACTGGTTGCAAAGATCTTCGAAGACATTGTTTATAAACTAATGGAATGTGTCAGAAAGGTTAAATGATATAGAGCAGTATTCAAAATGCACATAAGATGTTCAGAATTATAATTATATATTTTTTTTAAATATTTCTATGTTGATACATTCAAAGAAATTACGAGTCCCCTAAATATTTAAGTCTAAGGAGGGTGTTTTATTGCACAGCTGCATAATCTATAAAACACATTTATTGAGCACAAAGACATTTTTCCTTTTCCCGCTGTGCATCATTACTTAATAGTACACTGGACTCTGATGTAACTAAGAGGCACAGTCTTGTACTTCCCACTAGATGTATAAATACACACTAGCTCTTTAAAAGCTAGGCTGTTTCTGGGCATCACTTTCCAAGCACATAACTAACTTCTGAACAACACAAATTAAGAGCAGGGGTGTAGGAGCCAGAATAATTCTTGGAGGGATACATACATACAAACATAGACAAATCTGGGAGGTATTTGTGCCCCCAATCCCCTACAGTTCCTACACCCATGATTAAGAGGCTACACAACAAGTGTTTAGATCTCTTGTTCTCCAGCTCTGCTCTCTGTGGGACAGGGCTTGTCAATCTCAAGTTCTGATGTAATCACTGTGCAGCCACAGAAAAAAAACTACCTAATTGAACAATTCTTTTCAAATCTGACAATTTACTTATCTATACTGAAGCTCTGACAGCAAGGCAAAAACCTAATATAGATTTCACGTACTTTCTCACCAGTATCAGTGTTTCTAATCTCAACATTTATGGCAAGATCATCAGGACTTAAAGCCAAAAGTTAACAATATATATTAGGCTGAATTTTACAAAAGGCTAACAATGCCCAGGTCTAGAATGGCATTAAGATCAAGCACAGTTGACAAATGGGAACACTGGTTTTAGAGCACACTTACCACTGCTTAAGTCATCTCTCATCTCTACTTACCTCCCTGTCTCTCTTTAACCTCTGTCCTTACCTTTTAATATACCCTCTCTTTCTCTTCTCACTATCTGCCCCTTGTGCCTTTCACATTTTTACCCTTCCATTCACCCATCCTCTCTCCTCTCATGTTCCCATATTTCAGAGTATTCATAATTGCTGGGAAATTAATTGAACATGGTGCATGCACAAAAGCAAGAAATGGGCCATTGCAGTCCCCACCTGGCTGTATGGCAAACAACAACAAATTACCTCTCTGAATGTTTTTTTTTAATGTTAATTAGAAAACCCTTCTTGAACATCTAATTTTCTTGGTTTTCTCTTTGAAAATCCAAGACTCAATAACACGATTCCCATAAAAACTTTCATAAGAAGTGAGTTAATTCCATTGTCCCCATAGGCTATTTCTTGCAAGAAGTTATGTTTGTAGCAATGGGGTTGTTAAATTAGGGAGATTAGCTTAATAGCACTTGCAATAGTCCTTACACATACACGTAAGCTGCTACGAGCATGAACTAGCAAATCAGAGCAAATAGACCCAGTAGTCCCCATAACAACCCAGTCAAGTTAGAGAACGTCAGAAAAAACGGCAACATAAAGTCTATAAAGCTGTGTATTTTCCTTTCTAAAACTAACTGTGCCATGCCAATTAATTTATCCCAGAGGTCCCAGGAGTGGAGGTTTATTTTTGTTTGCGAGGAAGAGTGCAGGAGTTGTCATTAGAGCAGAGTAAGAGGTTGGTTCTTATTTATACACTAGCTACTTGCCCGTCAAAAATGATGGCAATAAAATTTGAAGGCTGGCAATGCTTTTTGCCACACAATGCAAGGCTCTCCCACTTCTAACTTTTTTAAGTAATTGTCGTCTTTTGGTGATCTTCTAACGGCTACTGAGTTACAGGCTTAAAAAAATATCAGCCTTTAAAGTCTTGCATGCCTCGCGATCAGCGCCAAAGTCCTACGGCCTTCAGCGCTGATCGCGGGCATCGACATGAGCGCCTTCAATCTGTTTTCATCCTCCATCAGTGGAGAGTCAACTATGATGGGACAGATGACCCTTAGAGGGACCCTGAAAGGCCACAATTCCGAGGCCTGTAATGAGCGCCTTCAGCGGGCCTCTCACTCATTGCAGAAAACTCGTGAAGGCCGCGCGATGAGCGCCTACGGCTCTCATTGCGCGTGCACAAGCTTGTATCTTTCAAAATAGCGTTACCAACAAACTCGCAATTACGTCAACTATATATGTGATATTTTAATATGCAGATTCATATGTATATACAGAGGTAAAGAGAGAACAGACACTCTACTTAATCCCAAACCCTAGTTTATGGGGGTCAGTGAAAGAGAAAACTAATTAAAAATATACAATTTTATTAATAACTCTAAAGAGTTAACAACTGCGAATAAGACATATTTAGAAATATTGCTGCTTAAGCTGTATCATCACAACATATTATTGTTTAAGCACAACAGTTGTGAAAAGACTCTGATAAGGCATTAGATATAATATTTTCTATAATAAAAGACAATATAAGATATGGCTAAAAAGTTATCATACTATTGAATGTTTAATTAACAGAATTGTCCTGAAATATAAGTGATATAATTGAAGTGCTAAGTGCTAATTATCTTTAGAAATTATAATAATAAGGTGCAATTGAATTGGTCTAATTATACTATAAAGTGCAAATGACAAAACAATAGTATATATGAACTATCAATAGATGAAACTCTATCTAATTATCAATTGTGTATACCCATCAATATAAGAAACAGAAATACAAAATATATATTACTAGCGAATTGCCCGTCAAAAAATGACGGCAATGAAATTGTAAGGTAGCTAAATTAGTAAATGAATATAGTGTACCTATTTTGAAGCATTGTGATGAAGAGCTGGCAATCTGTGTTGATGTTGCTGCAGCATTAGTGGTGTGGAGCTGCTGTATAAGCGTGCTGAATGTGTGCAGTGTAACACTGTGCGTGCGCGAGACCAAACCGTTAGCGTAGTCGTGTACTTCCGCATTGGTGTAAAATGGCGAGTAATGTGTGGTATAGGTCTGTATCGGAATATCCGTAGGTGTTTTGTGGTGTTTTGCGAGTTTAGAGTGCTGTAGCCTCGTTTTCGTTTTGTTCGGCGGCCATTTTTTCTCTCGCTTAGATTTTTTTTTAGTCTCTAAACTGTTTTATTTCGAGTAAAATCGAGGTGTAAGTTGCATTTTTGAGGTCCTGGGTGCTCCCTCTTGGTGTAGGTAAGTTTTTTATGTATGTGCTGTGTGTATGTATTGTGTTTTAAATGTTTGTATGTCGGCGTGTTGCGTCCGATGTTTGCGAGGTCGTAATGTGTGGTAACGTGTTTCGTACGTTGTTTGCGTTCCTCGTAAAATTTAGCGAGTGTCGTAATTTGTGTGTCGTGTTTTTTGAGTAGCGACGTGAATTTTGCGAGGGTTTGAGGCCCTTGCCCAGTGACCTCGCCAGCAACTGAGTCCCTCGCTTCGCGAGGGGCCTCAGTTGCTGGCATGGAGCGCCTTCGGCGCTCCATGCCAGCAACTGAGGCCCTTGCCCAGTGACCTCGCCAGCAACTGAGGCCCTCGCTTCGCGAGGGGCCTCAGTTGCTGACATGGAGCGCCTTCGGCGCTCCATGCCAGCAACTGAGGCCCGTGCCCAGTGACCTCGCCAGCAACTGAGGCCCTCGCTTCGCGAGGGGCCTCAGTTGCTGGCATGGAGCGCCGTAGGCGCTCCATGCCAGCAACTGAGGCCCTTGCCCAGTGACCTCGCTAGATAGATAGATAGATAGATAGATATGCTAGCAATAGAGATCGAGATATCTAGCAACAAAGAGAAACAGATTTAGACAGTGATAGTTTAAAAGAGATAGCGTTATAAAGAGACGTGATCACATATAATGAACTTGCGGAGGTGTAGGCTCTACGACGCCTCACAAGCGGTTACAAACACCCACAGAAGTGGGACATTGACAAAATATATCTAACACGCAATGACTAAATATGGACTTACACAAAAAAATACGAGCTGCAGGACTTAAAAATAAAAAATTACGGACTTACACTAAAATAATACGAGCCGGGGACTTAGAAAAAAAACATTACGAACTCACAAAAAATACGACCTTAGCGGCCGAACCACGCACAGCAGAAAACATAAAAAAAAAAAAATACACACACAGGTGACATAAAAACCTTACCCACAACAAGGGGGCACCCAGGACCTCTGCAAGTGAAGTTAACCTCAATTGAAGCCCAGTTTACCGAGTTTAGACACACGAAAATACTCTAAGCAAGAGAAAAAAGGGCAGCCGAAAAAAAACAAAAACGAGGCTACAGGACCTAAACACGCAAAACACCACCAAGCACATACAGATTTTCCACAAATCCGTACGAGGTACAAGATACACTTTTAGCAAGGACGGCAAATCATCCACACCCGTGTACCACATACACATTTGCCGCCATTTTACAACACTAACTTACAGAATGCGGAAGTACACAGCTACACTAACTGCTTTCCCTCGCCAACGCTGCTTATAGCACACAAACTACACCAGGGGACAGCCTTGCAAGAAGCGCAAAAAGCAGATCAGCGCCGACCTTACAATGACAGCAAAAGCGCCTCTGATAAAAAGTAAAACAACAACCAAGAGGCTCGCAATGAGCGCAGAAGGATCTCAGACCACAAAAAGATTAATGTCTGTGGCAAACAGCATTATCTGCCTTGCAATTTTATTGCCCCGTCATTTTTGACGGGCAAGTAGCTAGTATAAATATAAAAAAGACAGATAGATAGATAGATGTACCTTCGTAGGCCCGAGCCTAGTTGGCCTAGACCACTGATGACACTGGTAACATCTGTAAGATTAAAGTAGCAGTAAATTGTTGACTTAATGCAATTTTTTGTTTCTACCACAACTCACTTGAAATATGATATGTTCTCAGTTCACAGTATAAAAGCCTCATACACAGCACTGTGACCGGGCTCGGGCTGATCACATTGCTTGTCAGTTTCAATTTCACGGATAGTCCCTGTAATGGGGCCGCTTGTTAGCACGAGGTTCATGTACTTGTCTGAGGCTCAGTGCAAGCTCCACTAAGCACAGTGTCTGCTTCCGAGCAGCTCCAGGTGGATCTGTTCCACTTAACCTCATACCTACCAGAATGCAACATAATTCCACACCTGTTTGTTCTCATACAGTAAAACCTCAGTCATGTGAAATGTTATCAGCAAGATTAGCTGCCCTAATCCTGCAGCTATTATTGGGTTTTGCTGTACAGGCTTGGAATTAAAGGGACGCTAATTCTCCAGCACTCTCCCATATGCTGATCAGTGACAGGAGAGAAAATTTACGAGTAACCGTTATCTAAAAAAAATGAATTAAAACATCTATGGAAAAAATGCTTTTTATCTTACTGTTAAGTACAGCATACTGCCAAATATTAATACATTATAGTTGCCATTTGAATGTGAAATATATTGCAAACCTTTATTAAAGCAAGGCCCAGTTTTTTGATAATGTCTTTAAAGGACTATTGTGGTAAAATGTTTTCTGTATTGTTTTTAAATAAAGCAAAAAATAAACCCAACTTTTAATTTTTTTACATTTTATATGCAATTATTCTTTATAGCATGGCTCAATTTTCCTTTTTAACTGCTGCTGTCCGTTGTTTTCTCAGGCAGGTGTATCCTTGTAAACTTATGAACTTCTTTTTAGTCCTGCTGAGGGCAGTTGCAATTGCAACATATCCACTGTATAGACATACATATTCAATTTGAACTTTACCGAGCACTTTCAAAATTACCACACAACTCAAAATATTACTGATTTTGCTTAAAAAAAATAGGTGCACTGAATAGCACATCTAAAGGTAAAAAATGCCTTTTTAAATGAATCTCCTTCCCCTCTCACACCCGATCATTCCCTTCCCCGCGCACACCCAGTTCCCAATCTAGATAACCATGGGGATCCATTGAGACTCCCATGGCACCTAAAATATGCATCCCATACCACGGGGGAGCTATAAATAACCCCTGTGACACATAAATGTTAACCTTCACCATGGGGGTCCTCTAAAGATAAAGTTAAGATCTAATGCCATGGAAGTCCTTAAAAGACCTCCATGTCACTAAACATAAACTCCTGCAATGAGAGTCTGGAATTGAATTAGGCCCTTACTAAAGGAAGATTAAAGGATGCTCGAGACAAGTAATGGTTGATATATTGATCTAGTGGCTGAACCATGGTCATGGGTGTGCCTAGTCATGCCAGTAGGTCAATGAGGTGGGAGTTACTGAGAGCCTCTATTTCACTGGAGGGAAGAATTGGGGAGATCGTACATAGTGTCTGCAAGCAGCTGTGCAAATTAAAATTGATTGAAATGTTTAAGTTTGTATGCTTTATAACAGAACAAGCATAGATGGGTGGGTATGGAGACATAGATGGGTGGGTTAGTGTGTTCAGTAAATTAATAGTTGCTGGAATATGTCCATTACTGGATACAGGTATAACATAGTGGTTTGATGATATGCTCCAGGTTTATTATTGGTTTGGACAGCTGGTGGAGAGGAGCTCTTCCCTGCTCTACTTAAACCATTTTTTTGCATGTGTTGAAATAATCTTGAAGCATAATTTACCTGATTGAGATCAACGGAGGTCTACTATGTTAAATGTGTTGTTGAATGTGTGGAACCTGGCATTATTTGTATAATTATTTGTCATTTCGTTTGACCAGAGGTAGCAACAAAGCACAGATGATCTGATGGATAGATATACTGAGAAACCTGTGAGAGTGTGCACATAATATGATAACACCCTAACATGTAAAGGAGCGCAATCTGTATCCAACTTTGCTGTAGCTCATGGCAAAATAAATAACTTGTGTTTTTATATCATGTTCTTTATGAAAATGTAAGTTAAATTGCATTTATAATCTATGATCAGACTTTAAAAACCTTCCCCACAAGTCTTTTCACAGTTGGTGGTACAGTGACCAAAAATCTCTTCTGTGACATTCATGGTTACTTGAGTCAGGTAATTGTGCTAATCCACCTTCAGGATCCATTTTAAGTAGAGGTCAGAAGATGCGGCAGTTAATCACATAACTGAATCCAATTCTACTTACCACTTAAACCCTATATCTCCGAGCTTGTGTTTCTTGTATACAGTATTCTGTTATATGGTGTGATCTGATCTGCTGCTTATCTGTTTGGTTTCTGATCTCTGCTTATTAATAATTCTGCTTGTTTACCATCTGCCCTGACCTCTGAGTTGCATAATTGATTCTGCCTGAACTCATCCTTCTCTAATCTTCAGCCTGTCTTCCATATATATTTTTCCAAAGCTGCCTTCTAAGGATTCTGTACACAAGCCTTGTACCCATTGGGATGTGGTAGATAACAACATCAAATCCTCAGCTAAACAGAATAGCACAGGGTGCCACTGTCTGCAGTGCACAGTTGCCTCCTGGTATGTCTGAGTGGTGTCCTCAGTCTGATACACACAAATGGTGGCATACAGAGCACTATGTGTGGGAATTTCATGTAAAAATATGAGTTATATTTTTTCCATGAAGACTGGAGTAGTGAATATTGCAGTATATAGTGAAACCCTATTTTTATTATTTTAATTTTAATATGAAATAACAACTTTTTAATAGATGAACAGTTCTACTCCACAAATTTAAAAGAGAGGAGGTTACTGACCAGGGTTATAATGGAATAAATTAAATGAAATAGGGGTTGAGATAAGGGGCCCCATGATAGGGAAAAAACATTAGTGGATACCGAAGAGGTAGAATAACAACATTTATTTTGGATTGGATGTGAAGGTGTGGAAAAAAATACCAAACCAATGCAGGCATACACAACTATAAAGAAAAATATAAAAAGACCTGCACAGTTGTTCCATTTTCTTTGTAGTACTACATCTGTGTATACATCTGTTTGTGTATGCATATGAAATCCATCGTCTACTAAGTTGAACTTAAATTGAAAGTTAAAATTCTTATTGCAATATTTTTTTTACTAGGTACAACGAAAAACAATAATGTATTTTCAATTACAACTTCATATAAAAATATGATTAGTGTGTGTTTGGAGGGTTGTATTGTATGGTATGTACTACCAAAGTGCATTTGTATAGCTGGTAAGGATAAGTACAATATACTTTGGTTTCTAAGAATCCTTTCTGTCACTCGTGAACATATCACACTGTCAGCTATAGAGGACATTCCTACCATTGAGTAAATAGGAAATGTCCTTATGTGACTGGGAGGTTGTAACAGTGTTACACTGGAATGCTGCTTATCATGCAGACTCCAGAGTGTACATTCACCTGGATCTCAGTACCATCTGTCACCTTTGGCTGAGAAACAGCACGAAAGACCTCCATATGTTACATTCTCAGTAATTATACACTCTAGGCTCAACCTACTAGGTGCAGAAGTGCTGCATAGCAAGGAACACTGTACCCCTCCTTTTCCTTGCTATGTGGCATGTGTTTGCATTGTGAATTTTAAATAGATTGGTATGTTTATCATGATATATATATAATTGTGGATCTACGGGTCGTTGGTCACGTTTGCAGTGTTGGTCACTCTTTGTGGCCCTCGCGAAGGCCCGTGCAGTTGCAGGGCTGCACTACATTATGAATTTAACGGCCGAACCACGGAACTGGAAAGACCGCCAAAAATCCCCAAATATGCCTCAAATTAACTTACACACTTTCATACAGCACAGTGGAAGATGCAGGGAGCCTGTGAGTGAGGTTGCAAGTTAATTTGAGGCACATTTGGCGTTTTTTCACTCTCAAAAATTATCTAAGCTATGAAAATGGTGGCTAAAAAAACGTAACAGGATGAAAACGAGGCCAAAGGCATTAAAAGAGCTTGAAGCCAGTAAAACTTAACGCAAGCCAGTAACACTTAACCCAAGGCAGTAACTCATCACAAGGCCTATAAAGTACACCGGGGGAGAGGCTTGCAATGAGCACCAAAGGCGCTCATTGCAAGCCAAGCGATGAGCGCTGGAGTGCCCATGGAGGGGCTCATGATGAGCGCCAAAGGTGATCATTGCAAAGCTGGAAAGTTGCGCGTTGCCAAAAACGCCGAAGATGCTCATAGGGGTCATAGGCTTGCATTGTGTGGCAAACAGCATTGCCAGGCTTACAATTATATTCCCGTCATTTTTGACTGCCAAATTCCTAGTCTATAATATTTAACAGTATCTTTAACATCTGCACAGTGTCTTCTGCGCAGGCGTCACATTTTCTATAAATTGGGGCATGACCGCATGTGCAGTACGCTAGTCATCGCCGTCATTACACAACGCCGGGAGCGAGAGAGAGTGGCAGGAGAGACAGCGCAATGAGAGAGACAGAAGACAGAGAGAGAGAGACAGACACAGGACAGAGAGGGAGAGAGACACACACAGGACAGAGAGAGAGACACACACTTGCAGGACAGAAAGAGAGAGACAGGACAAAGAGAGACACACACTTGCAGGACAGAAAGAGAGAAACAGGATGGAGAGAGACACACACAGGACAGAGAGATAGAGAGAGAGACACACACACACAGAACAGAGCGAGACACACACTTGCAGGACAGAAAGAGACACAGGACAGAGAGAGACACACACAAAACACAGAGAGAGAGATACACACAGGACAGAGAGAAAGATACAAGACAGAGAGAGAAATATACACAGGATGGAGAGAGACACATACAGGACAGAGAGATAGAGAGAGAGACACACACACACACACACACAGAACAGAGCGAGACACACACCTGCAGGACAGAAAGAGACACAGGACAGAGAGAGACACACACAAAACAGAGAGAGAGAGAGATACACACAGGACAGAGAGAAAGATACAAGACAGAGAGAGAAATACACACAGGACGGAGAGAGACACACACAGGACAGAGAGATAGAGACACACACAGGACAGAGAGAGACACACACACACAGGACAGAGAGAGACACACACACACAGGACAGAGAGAGACACACAGGACGGAGAGAGAGACACACACAGGACAGAGAGATAGAGACACACACAGGACAGAGAGAGACCCACACACAGGACAGAGAGAGACACACAGGGCGGAGAGAGAGAGACACACACACACACAGGACAGAGAGGGAAATACACACAGGACGGAGAGAGACACACACAGGACAGAGAGATAGAGACACACACAGGATAGAGAGAGACCCGCACACAGGACAGAGAGAGACACACAGGACGCAGAGAGACACACACACACACACACACAGGACAGAGAGAGAAATACACACAGGACGGAGAGAGACACACACAGGACAGAGAGAGATCCACACAGAGGACAGAGAGAGACACACACACACAGGACAGAGAGATAGAGACACACAGGACGGAGAGAGACACACACAGGACAGAGAGAGACACACACAGGACAGAGAGACACACACAGGACAGAGAAATAGAGACACACACAGGACAGAGAGAGACACACACAGGACAGAGAGAGACCCACACACAGGACAGAGAGAGACACACAGGACGGAGAGAGACACACACACACACACAGGACAGAGAGGTAGAGACACACACAGGACAGAGAGAAACCCACACACAGGACAGAGAGAGACACACAGGACGGAGAGAGAGAGACACACACACACACAGGAAAGAGAGAGAAATACACACAGGACGGAGAGAGACACACACAGGACAGAGAGATAGAGACACACAGAGGACAGAGAGAGATCCACACACAGGACAGAGAGAGAGAGACACAGGACGGAGAGAGACACACACACACAGGACAGAGAGAGAAATACACACAGGACGGAGAGATAGAGACACACACAGGACAGAGAGAGATCCACACACAGGACAGAGAGAGACACACACACACAGGACGGAGAGATAGAGACACACAGGACGGAGAGAGACACACACAGGACAGAGAGAGACACACTGGAGGGAGAGAGAGACACACACACACAGGACAGAGAGATAGAGACACACACAGGACAGAGAGATAGAGACACACACAGGACAGAGAGAGACCCACACACAGGACAGAGAGAGACACACAGGACGTAGAGAGAGACACACACACACAGGACAGAGAGAGAAATACACACAGGACTGAGAGAGACACACACACAGGACAGAGAGATAGAGGCACACACAGGACAGAGAGAGAGACACACACAGAACAGAGAGAGACACACAGGACAGAGAGATAGAGACACACACAGGACAGAGAGAGAGACCCACACACAGGACATAGAGAGACACATAGGACAGAGAGATAGAGACACACACAGGACAGAGAGAGACCCACACACAGGAGAGAGAGAGACACACAGGACGGAGAGAGAGGCACACACACAGGGCAGAGAGAGACCCACACACAGGACAGAGAGAGACACACAGGACGGAGAGAGACACACACACACACAGGACAGAGAGGTAGAGACACACATACACAGGACAGAGAGAGATACACACAGGTCAGAGAGTAAGACATACAGAACAGAGAGAGAGACACACACACATATAGGACATAGAGAGAGAAAGAGAGAGAGAGAGAGACACACACAGGACAGAGAGAGAGACAGGACAGAGAGAGATACACACAGGACAGAGAGACACACACACAGGACAGAGAGAGACACACACACACACATATAGAACATAGAGAGAGACACACAGGACGGAGAGAGAGGCACACACAGGACAGAGAGAGAGATCCACACATAGGACATAGAGAGACACATAGGACGGAGAGAGAGACACACACACAGGACAGAGAGATAGAGACACACACAGGACAGAGAGAAACCCACACACAGGACAGAGAGAGACACACAGGATGGAGAGAGAGAGACACACACACACACAGGACAGAGAGAGAAATACACACAGGACGGAGAGAGACACACACAGGACAGAGAGATAGAGACACACAGAGGACAGAGAGAGATCCACACACAGGACAGAGAGAGAGACACAGGACGGAGAGAGACACACACACACAGGACAGAGAGAGAAATACACACAGGACGGAGAGATAGAGACACACACAGGACAGAGAGAGATCCACACACAGGACAGAGAGAGACACACACACACAGGATGGAGAGATAGAGACACACAGGACGGAGAGAGACACACACAGGACAGAGAGAGACACACACACAGGACAGAGAGAGACACACAGGAGGGAGAGAGAGACACACACACACAGGACAGAGAGATAGAGACACACACAGGACAGAGAGATAGAGACACACACAGGACAGAGAGAGACCCACACACAGGACAGAGAGAGACACACAGGACGGAGAGAGAGACACACACACACACACAGGACAGAGAGAGAAATACACACAGGACTGAGAGAGACACACACACAGGACAGAGAGATAGAGACACACACAGGACAGAGAGAGAGACACACACACACAGGACAGAGAGAGACACACAGGACAGAGAGATAGAGACACACACAGGACAGAGAGAGACCCACACACAGGAGAGAGAGAGACACACAGGACGGAGAGAGAGGCACACACACAGGGCAGAGAGATAGAGACACACACAGGACAGAGAGAGACCCACACACAGGACAGAGAGAGACACACAGGACGGAGAGAGACACACACACACACAGGACAGAGAGGTAGAGACACACATACACAGGACAGAGATACACACAGGTCAGAGAGTAAGACATACAGAACAGAGAGAGACACACACACACATATAGGACATAGAGAGAGAAAGAGAGAGAGAGAGACACACACAGGACAGAGAGAGAGACAGGACAGAGAGAGATACACACAGGACAGAGAGACACACACACAGGACAGAGAGAGAGACACACACACAGGACAGAGAGAGATACACACAGAACAGAGAGAGACATACAGAACAGAGAGAGAGAGAGACACACACACAGGACAGAGAGAGACAGGACAGAGAGAGATACACACAGAACAGAGAGAGACATACAGAACAGAGAGACACACACACACACACATATAGAACATAGAGAGAGACACACAGGACGGAGAGAGAGGCACACACAGGACAGAGAGAGAGACCCACACACAGGACATAGAGAGACACATAGGACGGAGAGAGAGACACACACACACAGGACAGAGAGATAGAGACACACACAGGACAGAGAGAAACCCACACACAGGACAGAGAGAGACACACAGGACGGAGAGAGAGAGACACACACACACACAGGACAGAGAGAGAAATACACACAGGACGGAGAAAGACACACACAGGACAGAGAGATAGAGACACACAGAGGACAGAGAGAGATCCACACACAGGACAGAGAGAGACACACAGGACGGAGAGAGAGACACACACACACAGGACAGAGAGAGAAATACACACAGGACTGAGAGAGACACACACACAGGACAGAGAGAGACACACAGGAGGGAGAGAGAGACACACACACACAGGACAGAGAGATAGAGACACACACAGGACAGAGAGATAGAGACACACACAGGACAGAGAGAGACCCACACACAGGACAGAGAGAGACACACAGGACGGAGAGAGAGACACACACACACAGGACAGAGAGAGAAATACACACAGGACTGAGAGAGACACACACACACACAGGACAGAGAGATAGAGACACACACAGGACAGAGAGAGACACACACACACAGGACAGAGAGAGACACACAGGACAGAGAGATAGAGACACACACAGGACAGAGAGAGAGACCCACACACAGGACATAGAGAGACACATAGGACAGAGAGATAGAGACACACACAGGACAGAGAGAAACCCACACACAGGAGAGAGAGACACACAGGACGGAGAGAGAGGCACACACACAGGACATAGAGAGAGGCACACACAGGACAGAGAGAGAGACCCACACACAGGACATAGAGAGACACATAGGACGGAGAGAGAGACACACACACAGGGCAGAGAGATAGAGACACACACAGGACAGAGAGAGACCCACACACAGGACAGAGAGAGACACACAGGATGGAGAGAGACACACACACACACAGGACAGAGAGGTAGAGACACACATACACAGGACAGAGAGAGATACACACAGGTCAGAGAGTAAGACATACAGAACAGAGAGAGAGACACACACACATATAGGACATAGAGAGAGAGAGACACACACACACACAGGACAGAGAGAGAGACAGGACAGAGAGAGATACACACAGGACAGAGAGACACACACACAGGACAGAGAGAGAGAGACACACACAGGACAGAGAGAGATACACACAGAACAGAGAGAGACATACAGAACAGAGAGAGACACATATAGAACATAGAGAGAGAAAGAGAGGGAGAGAGAGAGACATACAGAACAGAGAGAGAAACACACACAAGATAGAGAGGGGGGGGAGACACACACACACAAGACACAGAGAGAGAGAGACAAGACAGAAAGATACACACACACACAGGACAGAAAGAGACTCACAGGACAAAGAGAGAGACACACACAAGTCAGAGAGAGAGAGAGACACATACAGGACAGAGAGAGACACACACACACACACACAGGACAGAAAGAGACACACAGGACAAAGAGAGAGACACACACAAGTCAGAGAGAGAGAAAGACACACAGAACAGAGAGAGCAACACAGGACAAAGAGAGAGACACACACAAGTCAGAGAGCGACACACACAGGACAGAGAGAAAGAGAGGGGAGAGAGGCACACACAGGACAGAGAGACAGCGCACAGGCAGAGAGTGCAAAGAGATAACACAGACAGAGAACACAGAGAAAGAGAGCACATAGACAGAGAGCGCGCACAGAGAGGGAGCGCACAGAGAGCACTTACAGAGAGAGATAAAGAAAGCAGAGAGAGAGCACAGAGAAAGCGCACAGAGAAGGTACACAGAGAGAGAGAGCATAGAGGGAAAGCACACAGAGAGGGCATAGAGAGAGAGCGCACAGAGAGAGAGACAGCAAACTCGAAACATAAATCAAAGAGAGAGAGAGAGACAGCACAGTGAGAGACAGCACAGAGAGAGACAACACAGACAATTCAAGATAACATTCTATGATGCCGTCATTTGTGATGTGCAAGTTACTAATATACTTAGAAAGACACTAATACCCACGCCCAATTCTCAGGCTGCATTATCTCGTGCAGATACATATAGACATAACTCGCACTCGTTATCATTTTTCTTCTTTTTTTTCCTACTACATTAGCCTCTGTAGGGAAGAAGGTAGAAATCGACTCCTATTTTCAAAGCCTCCTGTCAAATTCTAAAAGTTACAGTGAAATTTGTTTCTTAAGATATTGATTTGATTGCTAGTTATTTAATAAATCAGTCAATCCGTTTGTCTGATCCTTTCAGTGTCCTGAGAGCGCTTCTCTGGTTAAGTGTTTAGCTGCATGGTGAACAGTATCAGAACTTCCTCAGTCATACCCCCCTCCTCTTAAAATATAAAAATGTGACAACTAGATGGAAAAGCATTCCAGCAAAAGTGGTAGTTCATATATAGTACATAATTTCAAGCATGTCATAAGTAACATCTCATTTATGTAATGCACATGAATGAAGGTGCTCCTTCTTTCTTATATTGTACACTGATATACTGGGACATAGTATTTTTTATTGTTGACTGTTTGTGGTCTATATACATATTTGTGCTACTGTAACATATTTTCTTTGAAGTTAAGCAAATAACATTATCCACAATGTTCACACACCGCCTTACGGTATATTATATATCATCACCAGCAGGGGGAGCTGTGTATTTATGAAAATAATATATTACGTGCTGAAAAGCACATTGAGGACCCTTTGACTGCCAGACTGCTTCAGCAATATGTCATTGTCTCACAGGCATCATGTCATTTTCATTTATTAATAGATCTTCATGTAGTCTCAACACAAGCAATGTCACTTCAATTAACTGAATGTGTATGGCTGTGAGCTTCACATTTCTGTTAAAAGAATTAAGATTTCTCTGTCCTCGGTAGTGTTGAACTGCTCTCTTTAAAGGACCACTGCAATGCTCTGATACTGCACTGGACAGAGTATACCACTGGGAGGATTTTATATTCTGCCCCTGAATGATCAAAAAGGCTGCGCAGTACATTAAACCTGTAGCTTAACGCTACCCTATGACCCGATGATCACTGATTGTTATAGTGCTCTTTTCCTCTCTAATTCCCCTCGTGATAGAGCATTTTTTGCACGACAAATCTTGTTTGGCCCTTTAAATCCCCGCTTAGCTTGCGAATTCGCCCTAACACTATGCTGTTAAAATGCCCTGTTTATCGCTGTTTCGCAAAGCGCTCCTGCAAACGCTGTGAAGTGCAAAAGGGGGTATTCCTATATGCACTATAGAAGTGATTTATAAAGGACTACTGAGGTGAAAAGCTTTGAATAAGACAGAATAATCATGTGGCAAGTACTGTAGCCTTTCAGACTCTAGACCAGGGGTGTCCAAGTTCGGCCCTGCTGGACGGCACACAGGTCTGGATTTGTGTATTTCCTTTATGTGCACAGATAAATTAGGATGACTAAAGAAATTATAGTCCCACCTGGGTGCAGCAGGGCTATCCTCAAATCCAGGCCTGTGTGCGGCCCAGCAAGACCGAACTTGGACACCTCTGCTCTAGACCATGGGTGTATTTAGGTTTATGCTTTCGTGGGCCAGATTTATGGACCCCCTCTCCCCACTTTCAGCTCTTTCTTTCCTTTTCTGTATCTCAAATCATAAATGTAGGTGTGTCAAGCATACATACAGAACCCAAATATAATTGCATCAGAGGTGGAGCTACCGACCTCCTGCGGCCCTCTGAAAATGTGCTGCCCTAGGCCTGGACCTAGGCAGAAACAAACACTTGCTCTAGATCTCTAAAGAGAACAAAATGGAACAGCATGGGATGCCTTGTTGCCCACCTCTACTCTGTAGTATGATGCTGCATGCCTTAAGATAGATAGACAACTTGGCAATATTTTGTTATAAAAGTGAAAGGTTAATTGTAAAATTGTAGTTTTAACTTGGCGTAGATAAGAAGTAAACTTCATGATTTTTGCCAATAGCCCAAAACTGCTGTGCCTATTTTCAGATCTTTCCTTTAGGAGTACTCCAGCAGTTACAGCAAGGATCTGCTAGATGGTGCTGCCGAAATTGTACACAGCTTGTAAGCGCTGCGGAGATCGCACACAATTTCCAAGCTTAAACCATTACCCTTACCCTAACCCATACCCTAACTGTGGTATGCCGCCTGTGCTGGCGGTGTACTGGAGTATTCATTACAGGAAAGGACCATATTTTCTCTGGGGAAATGTGACACCACATCAGCAAATCTCTTCTCATGCTATGCAAAGCTTAGTGAATCTACCCCTAAGTCTATTGTTTTATAATAACAAAGAGTGATGCAGTTTTTCTGCAAATTATAGGTATCCGGCATCTAACACTCTAGATAAAATATTTTGGAGACTGTGAATGTGTGGAGAGGAAACCACCAGCAGTTATGTCTTACAATGAAGGCTCCCTGCCAGGCCTGACTTTTTATAGAATAATATAAACAAATACAAGAAACAAAATAAAGATTTATCATCCACTGTATCCAGTGACAAAAGAAATGTGTTCACGCAAAAGAAATCAGAGTGTCTCAAAGCTCTACAGTCATTACTCAGCTCACTACAAAACAGGCTCCATTTTAAGCATTTCTTCTTATTGAATGGGGAGATGGCATATCAAATAGCCCTGGAGTATTATTTTACTAACAGCAGCAAAATTGGGACAGCAGATCTTCACCAGACATATTAATGGAAATAATAGAGGAATTGCTTTCAATAGGATTCCACTTAATTAAGGACCTATTCCAGCTTCACACAACAGTAGCCATAACAAGCCTCACACTGATAAGTCCCCAAAGGACAAAATAGCTGTCTTTGAGTGAGTTTTCTGGCACTGCACTTCTAAACTGGGCTTTGTTTCAAAAGCTGCCTTATACAATATGCAAATATTTAAAGGACCACAAAACAAGAAGTGTGTGGATTACAAGTGGTGTGAGAAGTGTGTTTCTATTCAAGAGAGAATAGAAAACAACATCTATAGTCTTAGGGAAACTCTGCAGTCTCAGGGAAATGCTGCAGTCTCAGGGAAACACTGCAGTCTCGAGGAAACGCTGCAGTCTCAGGGAAAAACGCTAAAGTCTCAGGGAAAAACGCTAAAGTCTCAGGGAAAAACTCTGCAGTCTCAGGGAAAAACTCTGTAGTCTCAGGGAAACTGCAGTCTCAGGGAAAAACTCTGCAGTCTCAGGGAAAATTCTGCAGTCTCAGGGAAAAACGCTGCAGTCTCAGGGAAAACTCTGCAGTCTCAGGGAAACGCTGCAGTCTCAGGGAAACTCTGCAGTCTCAGGGAAACTCTGCAGTCTCAAAGAATGTTAGTGTATCTGTTCCATTGTGAAAACTATGCACAAACAGCACAATACATTTCAGCTTTTAGAACTGTAATTATCTAGTGTATATAATTTATATAGTGTTAAAGGACGTGGGAGGGTTCCCTGGTGGTCCAGTGGTTATGATTCAGTGCTTTCACTGCTGCAACTGGGGTTTGATTCCAGTCAGGATCCAAGAAGTCACACCACCCTGAAGCCGGGTTGGGGCTGGTCAGTACGTGGATGGGAGACCAACTAGGAATACCAGGGGCTGTATGCTGTGGCCCACTGGAGAAGGAACTGGCAACCCACTCCAGTATCTCTACCATGAATACCTAATGGACTGGCATGGTATGTTCCAGTCCATGAGGTCATGGAGAGTTGGACACAAAGACACACAAAGGATGTGGGACTTTCCTGTTTCGTCCCTGCCAGCAGTGACATGCTAGGTGGTGCAATTTTGGCACGTTGAGAATTTGTTGGTTAGTGTTAAGGTAGTCATAGATTATAAACTATGTAAAGTTTATCATCTGCCACTATCCTAATCCTAACCACAGCCCTCACTCTAACAACAAATTGATGAAAGTCTCAGCGTGCCACCTAGTGGACGCTGCATGGCATTGCTGGCATGCATGAAACAGAAAAGATTCAGGATGTGTTCCTAAGTTTCTCAAAAATATTTTTTAGACAGAATAAAAATATGTATTAATAATCATGTTTATGCAAAAACAAAAGGCAAGCAAGTCTTTGTAAAGCTCTTCCCCCCACCCCACGTTTTGCTTCATCTCTGTTTTAGGGACTAAGCATTTCTTATTATTCCCTGGGTATGTACACATGCTCTGGTTGATTGTAGCAAGTAAATGCAGTCTGGGAACAATGTCATTTGCTTGATGCTGTTTGCACATGTATTTTTATGTAAATGAATGGTCAACTAAAAATACTAATAGTTCTATGAGGGGGTTGTTTGTGACATGCTCAAAGTGTTTTTTGGTGATTGGCTTTTCTTACAGTGTAGCTTTTTAATCATGTTTCTATCCACCATTACTGATCTGTGTTCCTTTTAATTGATTTCTCGCTAAATCTGCCCCAATGTTGCTGGCGGCAGCAACCAGACCCCGCAGAGCACCCAGCACACCACGTGATACAGAAGCCCTGCTGTGATATGCTGCCTGTCAGAGCAGAAGTGATAGATGGGATTTCTGGGCAGTAGTCCCAGCCATGGTCAGGATTAGTGTGTCTATTAGCTCTTGATGGCTTTCCATTACAATATTGGTTTGAAAGAGCACTAAACAAGAAAGCTGTGTTTTTATATTCACATTTAATTACCTCCATCAGGGCCATAAATGAGCTCATTAGTTGTAGTGGCAGTAATTTGTACAGACAATGGTACATTACTGCTACTGGTAGATAGTGTTTGTAATATTGCTCTTAACTATTGTGCTGCCAAATCACTGCAACAGCGACAAGATAAAATCAACTATGATTATGAAACAAAGGGTTTAAATTAATTCATTTGTAAGAGTGCATTTATTAGAATATCTCTAAATATTTTGTAAGGTTTTAACATGTAGTGCCCAAATACTTTAAGGGTCATTATTATTGTTATAAAATATTAAAGGAACATGGAAATATTTTTTTTCTTTGTTGTATTGGAAAAAGGATAATCGTAAATATGTCTCAGAGGGTTCTCAGAATACAATAAACGAATGTTTAACTGCTCTGGGTGCTTGCCTCTGTCAGCCAATGAGCAGTAATATAGCTATATGAGACATACCGTATTGGCCTGAATATAAGCCGCACTTTTTTTCCAATTCCCGAGCTTGGAAATTACGGGTGCAGCTTATATTCGCGACCATAAAAAAATGATTGACGATTTGCTGGCTTGAGAGTGTTGCGCAATTAATTATAACGTCATTAATCCCTTTCCCGGTATTTTACAGTGCAGTATTGATTTTTACTTTGCATTTACGGTACTACATTTAACCCACTTGCAGGTCATATTTGAACCCGTAGGATTTTCTTTTACATTTGCCATTTACGGGTTTGAGTGCCTGCGGAATAACAGCAATTGAATAGCAATTTGCAATTTTTGAGATTGTAATATTTTGCTAGCTACGATTTTCAGCCTGTAACCCGCAAAAGAAATTACCATAAATACTGATTAGAAAGCCTTTTTCTCTCCAATTTTAAGGGTTCGGCTTATAGTCGGATATTATCTTTTTTCTTTTTTCCCCTTTAATTTCACAGGTGCGGCTTATATGCCGGTGCGGCTTATATTAATACGGTACTTGTACCATAATTGTCACCAATGAGACCTCCACACTGCAGTATGCCATATGCATGTGCTGCATAAAGAAACATGTTGGTAATATTTAAAGCATACTCTTTGAAAGGCATGTAAAGAATGTGTTCCATGTCCCCCTGTATATACAAGGAGGGGACACACTGAATATATGTTGATGCAGAAGCAGTAGAGATCCCTGCTCCTCACTATGTACACTTTAAAGGGTTTTGGATGGAGAATTTGGAGATGCCGCTGTACTTGAACAGAGCAGGCTGCCCACTCTTGCCGCTCAAACACCCTTGACAGGATGGCAGTGTATTCATGGTCCCATCTGCCAAGCTGGCCTCTCGCCTGTTCCCAGTGTCATATGCCTGCTCCAATACTTTTACAGTTCTGCTATGGAGAAGCAGCCAGACCAAAATGGATTTGGAAGTGGCAGCTAACAGAGCGCAGTAAACAGCAGAAAGATCCATCTGGTGCCCATAGCCAAACAGAGCACAATTTTACAAACCATGACGTGCCCAGTAATTGAGTCACTGTATCAAAATACAGGGAAGAATATATATTATACACGTCCAGCTACACAAGTGCTTCACATAACTGCACCAGGAAATATTGATCACTTGAAAAGCCTGGACTTGTTTCCAGAAACATAGATTCTGCCATTAGATAAGAAATAATATGTCAGTCTATTCTGCTTGTTCTATCTAATTAAAAGTCATAGGTATTATTAGTCTGTATAGTGTTCTAAATATTCCAGGCGTTCTTAGATTGCTTTATTGCAGTTATCCCTCTTTCTTCTGTTAGAAGACAATTTAATGTAACAAGTACACTTTCTGTAATGTAGCAGTGTACATTTTACAAACTACTCATGAAACTTCTCCAGCTTTCTTGTTTTCCGTCTTTCCCCCCCAACATTAAAGGGGAAGTTCAACAAGTTGCTCTAATATAAAAAAGTACATTTACACATACGTGTAAATCTAAGGGCCTCATTCAATTGCTATTTGGCCAATTGAAAAGGGCTCTATATAAGTACAGAGCATATTTTTTTTACAGATTTTTTTAGTTAGTGAACTTCTATCCAAAAGCAAGGTCTTCACTAACTAAAAACTTCTGTAACAAAATATGCTATGTGCTTATATAGAGCCCTATTCAATTGGCCAAATCGCAATTGAATGAGGCCCTAAGGTAGCACTTGCCTTTTATTGCTACAGACCTCTATATTTTAGAAGATGCCTTGCATTTATTAAAAGGAATGTACCTATCACAGGTCAGAAGTGCAGCTGAACTTTGAAAGGCCGATGATCATTGACAGCAGTTTCTTCTAAAGGCAGATACCTCTCTCCTCAAAACACTGCGAAATTGTTAAAAACGATACAATTTCTTAACTTTTACATAGGTAAATGCTCAAATCCTCTAATATCCATACTAGTGCTCCACAGTATTTAAAATATTAGCATTTAGTTGTCAAGCTGTCACTCAAATCCTAAGCCAGCCCTATTACAATTCACCAAGGGCCTCATTCAATTGAGATTTGGCCAATTGAATAGGGCTCTATATAAGCAAAGAGCATATATTTTTACAGAACATTTTAGTTAGTGAATACCTTGATTTTGGATAGAAGTTCACTAACTAAAACAATCTGTAAAAAAATGCTCTGTGCTTATATAGAGCCCTATTCAATTGACCAAATCCAATTGAATGAGGCCCCAAATGTTTATTTTAGTGTCACGCAATCGCTGTTTCATGACACTATTAGGTAGCATTGTTGCAACTATTGCTTTTGTATTAGGTGGAATTTTTGTGAGGCTGGCTTTGGACTGTGATAGTGTTATTTCTGATAACTAAAATGTGAACATTAAATATAACAGATCACTTGTTTTGTACAAAATTACATTAATTGAATATATTTTCCTCCCTTTAGGCTTTAGTATGGTTATTAGAGAGGGCTAGAATATTCAGTTTAATAAGTACCTGCATGGCGTGATATTTTTTTTAAAAAGGATTTTTGAACATGACAAATAATAGAGTGCTTTTCAGCTCTGCTTTGCTTCAGAAGTAATAATTTAATACAAGGAGCTAATTTTGGAAAGGAACCATTGGGAGTATAATAAAGCAAGCCCCGGCACTCAGAGTACCAGTTGTTATACCACTTAATAACTAGTAGCTCTTCCTGACTGCTCACATTTCTCTGTCGTTACTAAATAAGTTAATCACTTCACGAATAGGGAAATCTGCAGGTGCCTTTGAGGCTTTGTTAACACAGTGCCTAAGCCAGCTCAGCGCTCCCTCGTAATCCTCTCTAAGACAGTGTGAGGCAGTGAAGTAAGCTGTAATCAGTTTTTAATGTTAGAAACAATATCCCCACTCAAGCTGGTTGCCTAGAGCAACAGGGCAGGAACGCAATGCTTGAAAAGAGCTGGGAATGCTTCACTTGGCTTGTGTAACCATCCATAGACATACAGTAGATCCCTTGGCTCTACCCTTAGTGGATAAAGTGATTTCTATCACCAAGGAGCTCCTTGGAACTGTCACAGCTGCCAATTCCCTGAAGCCCTATAACAAGTATTCCCTTGATGGAAAGGCTCATGCCACCAATTCAAGAGGTTTGGCCATGACTTCTATGTACTTGCCAGTGTCTAAAAGACAAATAATATGTAGCCCAGCATCCTAGCCAAACTCTGTGGAGCAGGGAGTCCCCTATCTCTTCATTGTCTCTGCAAGCAGGTTTAATGTGAGCTTTGGAGACCAGGCTGAATTATTATTATTACTGTTTATTTGTAAAGCGCCATCATATTACGTAGCGCTATAAACACGTTGTGATCAAGGCAAAATAATATTAACACATTACAAAAAATGCAGGACCCTGTCTTTGAGAATTATAGATTTTATGATCGTGTACCTCACAACACAAAGAGACAGACAGCAAAGTGAGTGACAGAGAGGGAGAGAGACAAAGCACACAGAGACAGACAGCAAAGTGAGAGACAAGTCAGAGAGAGGGAGGGACAGAGAGAGAGAGAGAGAGAGAAAGCACACAGAGACAGACAGCAAAGTGAATGAGAGAGAGGGAGAGATGTACAGAGAGAGATACAGAGAGAGCGTTACAGAGTGAGAGTGCACGCAGACAGAGAGAGCACAGACAGTGCACAGAGAGAGTGCATAGACAGAGAGAGAGTACACAGCATAGAGAAACAAACTGCAAAGTGAGTGAGAGAGAGGGACAGAGAAAGAGAGACAAAGCACACAGAGGCAGACAGCAAAGTGAGTGAGAGAGAGGGAGATATGTACAGAGAGAGAGGGTTACAGAGTGAGAGTGCACGCAGACAGAGAGAGCACAAACAGCGAACCGAGAGAGTACATAGACAGAAAGAGAGTACACAGCACAGAGAGACAAACCGTAAAGTGAGTGAGAGAGAGAGAGGGACCGAGAGAGAGAGAGAGAGAGAGAGACAAAGCACACAGAGACAGACAGCAAAGTGAGAGACAGGGAGACATGTACAGAGAGAGACAGAGAGAGAGAGAGGGTTACAGAGCGAGAGTGCACGCAGACAGAGAGAGCACAGACAGCGCACAGAGAGAGTGCATAGACTGAGAGTGCAGACAGAGTGAATAGACAGAGAGAGAGTATACAGACAGGGAGCATAGAGAGAGAGTGCACAGAGAGCATGCATAGAGAGAGGTCACAGTCAGCGCAGAGAGAGTGCACGGACAGACAGCACAGAGAGATAGAGCCATAGACTGAGAGACAGAGAGGGAGGGTTACAGAGAGAAACAGGAAAAGAGACAACAGTGCACACAGACAGATGGAGCACAAACAGAGCACATAGAAAGAGAGAGAGAAAGTGTACAGAGAAAGAGAGATAGAGTACACAGAGAGAGCATACAGAGCGCACAGAGAGAGAGTGCACAGAGAGAACACAGAGAGAGAGAACACACATAGAGAGAGAGAGACAGAGAGCGCACAGAGAAAAAGACAGAGAGGGAGGGATACAGAGCCAACAGTGCACACACAGAGGGAGCGCTCACAGACAGTGCACACAGAGAGAGAGCGCACAGAGAGAGAGTGCACAGAGTAATTTCAAGATAACATTCTATAATACCGTCATTTATGACAGTCAAGCTACTAGTATATATAAATATATACTTGTAGTCAAGGCTTAGAAATGATTAATCAGTTCCTTGAAGTGGCCTGATGGAGCAGATACTTTGTAAACATTTTCTTCAATGGCAAGTGAAACTGTGAATTTAAAACAACAAATGAGATAAACAAGGAGGAAATATATGTATCATTCCAAACTGTGACTGCAAGTAAGGTAGGTAGGATCAGTTCCTGGACTCTACCCTGAGTGGCAATTATATTGCTGTACATATGCCACCCATGTTTATAGTAACTTGTCTTATGATTTCCTTGTTTTGCTGCTTAGCTAAGAAACCTACCTATTACTTTGCTTACCTGGCTCTGATACTCATATGGACTTAACTGCTTGGCCTCTTTCCATGAAACAAAATAAAGGGACACTGCCTAGTATAGCTCTATACACAGTGTGTATCTATGGGGCATTTGCATCTAGTGACAAGCTTTGGGCAGAGCCAAGCACATCAGGGACTTGAAGTGTTAAGGATACAGCAAAGCTCAATTATTTCAACTAAAATAACAACCAGCTGCCATCACATTTGTTTTGATGTGCATTTTCAAGTATATATATATATATATATATATATATATATATATATATATATATATATAAATATATATATATATATATATATATATATATAAAACCAGGTGTACCTGGATCATGGGAGGAGCCCTCTCCTGTTCCTCCTCTTCCCATGGGAGTGGCCCTCTCTCCTGTCATAAGTACTTCCGTCCCTCCTCTGCCTTGCACGTATCAGTTCATTTTTGAGTCTGTGCCTGCAAGGTGTATCTTGGCACTTTATCCTTTTTGTTGCAACTTTTGGCCTCTTTCTGCAGGTTTCTCCAAGCCTTTTGTTTAGCTTTTCCCCTTTTTTGTTGCACCTTTTAGTCCCTTTTGTGAGCTTTACCAAGTCTTTCGCTTGTAGATTTTCCCTTTATTGCAGCTTTTTGTCCCCCTTTTTGCAGGTTTCACCACCCCCTTGCTAGTTTGTAACAATTTCAAATCAAGATTTGAAAGGCCTATAGCCTTTTTCACTATAATTTGGCATATCTAAAACTTAGGACCTATGAAGATTTTTTTAGGAGCCAGACAGGATGCTTTCTAGGAGCCTGGAAGGAAACCCTTTATAGAGTTGCATTATACTTTTTAAAAAGCAAAACCTTTATGCTATCAATGATCCATTTCTTTGAAGATTAATTATTTTTTAAAGCAGGATCCTAACTAAATTATTGACCAAGGGTAGTGTCACCTCACTGTAAAGTAACTCTACAAGTTTAGATCTGTTAAATTCAAATCAATGTGTGGAATATTTTAAAGACACTTAACTTTTAAAGTAAGGTACATACTAGTAGATGACTTGTTAATCTAGTGCTAGCTGCAATATTAAAATTATATATGGTTTTATCATGTTATAAAAGTCTGTTTGCATTTTCCTCCTTCTCTCTCATAGCTATTTGCAGCAGCTTGGTCTAATAGAGATGGGAAATTTTACAAAATGTTAGATTATCCAATTGCTTTCCTAAATAAAAATAATTTAATTTACTAAAATATGCCTAATTTTTGTCTAATTCTGTTCTTAGGCCTGCCATTATGAAACTCAATAATAAGCATAAGAGGGAAATCATGTTGCCTAAACACATTTTCAAATCTTGTGTCTTCAGTATTTGGAGAAGGGAGTGAGGCAGGAAAAAAGTAAAAATGCAGAAAATTGAAAATTGCCAATGCAGTCTCCAGTGGTTATATTTGCTAGTGGCTATGTTTGGTTATACTTGCTTACATTTGGTAGTATTAATTTACGATTATAGGAATCTTATTTTTAGAAAAAAAGTAACAGGCAAACTAGGTGGGCCACATGGTTCTTATCTGTCATCAAATTTTGTGTTCATTTTCTATTCTAGTTTAACAGACTGTCATGTCACTGATGGCCTTAGCTGTCACTGAGCTTTGCATTTTACGATGTCTCCTTTATATCTGGGGCTCCTTCCAAAAATCATAAACTAAGTAACACTGCACCACGTAACGTTCCCTACACAGTGAGCTATTGTTTTGAATCTTAGAGAAGGTTATTTGAGGCAAAGCCTTGATCGGTTCACATATAAGAATAGAGCCTGATAATTTTAAAGAGGCACCATTACTTGATTATAGATTTCAATATCTATTTCCCCTAAACAATCATTCTTCAGATATACAGCATTTTGGTTTATGGTAATAACTGATAACATGTAGAGCAATATGTTAAATTGCTGCTAAAAATATCCCTGTGCAATAATACAGTTATGTCTTCTGATTTACACTATCAAGCACACCATACAGATACAAGAATGGATATCTGAAAAAATATCTGGTCTCTTTCAAAAAAATAAAAGATTAGAGTAAATTCACTAAGCCATCACATAGGTAACAACAGGATGGGAAGGGCTGTGATGACAATTTTCCCCATAGCAAACAGGTATGTACAAATGCTAATTAGTAAATCTAATAATGTGTAGTCAGTTTTAAATCATCTTCAAACACAACATAAGTTACTGTGTCTTTTTGGTGTCCCTTTCAAAAAACACATCATGAACTGTAATTTCTCCCTCGGTATGGGTTTCTCAAATTATTTTATATCTATTTTCGGACCTGTCTCATTTTGGTCTTATATCTCCACTGAATTGCTTTGGCCTAACATCCCCTGGTTTGACCTTCCAACTGTGTAATTCTGCTCTTTCAATGCATTATTTGACATCTATCTCGATCCATTCCACTATTTCTTCAAGCTTCTATGGAGCTCTCTATTTCTATATGTCATATTATCACACAACTTATCCATTTCACTCCATATCTTTGTTCCACTCTTCCTATTCTAATACCTATATCCCTAACTCAGACCTATATCAGTCCAGACTGCCTTTTGTCCTTATATGCACTCTCTCCAAGCCATACATGTTTTCTTTTTCCTTTACTTTGCCTTCGTGTTCAATCAATATCCTTTTCACCTCTGTTTTCATCCATCCCCTTCCAAACCAAGCATCCTCTTCCCTTCTTTATTTGCTTCCTTTCCATATCACCCCCCCCCCCCCTTTCCCTGCCATAACTGGAAGAACTAGTTTCCTATTTACCATCCTCAGTATATAATGATCTTTTTTTCTGAGCACAGTGGGGTCGATATTAATCAGGCGGAAGCTCTCAGTAGCATTAGCCTCCATCCTCATGTGTGCATTCCACTGGTAACCACAATGACCACAAGAGCATGTTTATAACTTGCAGAGCTGGGGAGCTCTAAAGTGCTCTTTGTAACAAAACTCACTGGCAAGAACCTTGCTGAAACTGATGGCATGATGAGTAGCATCAATGTTAGATGCCCATTTTAGATTGGAAATAGCTGTCCCCAAGCTTAGTTGTTTATGACCGTTTGTGAGACTGCATTATTAGTGTTATTTGATATTGGGACATACCACCCAGTAACAATAAAAATAAGAATATATCACAACTTCAATTCCCCTCGCATCAGTAAAAGTCATTATCAGCATCTCCGGACCCATAGTTTATTAGTCTTCACATGTTAGTATTCTAACAGCCTCTACAAAACTCCAACCGAGTTCTAGTAATGTAGGGGATTTGGTGAAGGGAAAGTTCTTCGGGCCGAGGCAGATATAGTTTAAGTAAGTTGCTTGACAACCCCAGAACCAATGCACTATACTTGAACTTTGCACTCCCACATCATCATGCCAGGTGAAATCACTTACACTGGTTGATGTGTAGACTAAGCATCCTCCATATAACTTGGCACTAATGCTATGTAGTTATCTGCACATCACCTTTATATACCATTTACTGGTTCATGCATCTTTGAGCTTAGATATTATCCATAGAATATACGGACAGATGTTACACCATGTCTGAGATATAGATAAGTTTCCTATTTTTTTTCAAGCAGAAACTACCCCAAGATTCTACATGAAGTGTAAACTTTACTCTGGTAGCCTAGAATTATCTATGCTCTTCTGGGACTTATGTGCAGCTCCTTATAATTGTGTTCCTATTGATTGAGAACTCTATATACCAAAAATTTGTAAAATGGCAAACTCTTGTAGGTAGGCCAGGGTTTACCATAAGTCAGAATAGGCAAGTGCCTATAAGTGCCTGTCTGCCGGGGGTGCCATGTTTTTACACTTAAAATCTATTAAAGCAGACTTAGAACATGCAATGTACTTTGCACAGAGCTCCTCATAGGAGGTGATATGCCTTCGGGATGGGAATAACAAAGCTCCTCGTTGATTGGCTGAGTTGTCCTATTTGTGAAGTCATGTCCTCTCTTTATTATAAAGCAAGCTGGGAGGTGTAGTCTCAACTACACATAAAACAACAACAATCTCCACAATTCTAACTGTTCAGGGGAGTGTTCTAGGGAGTTCATAAAGCTTAGAATTGCCCAGTAAGACAGTGGCACACCGTAAGTTAATTAGAAATCTGTCACATTAAGGCACAGAGCAGTTCTGTATTTAAAAAGCTGAATTGAGCAGCAGTCTGTAAAAGGTGAAATGTTCCACTATTGTGCAAAGAATACATATTTATAATGTCCCTGTCCTTAATCCAACCTCTGTGTCCTGTTTATCTTCTTATGGTAAACATTAGTAGTGTTAATGCTTCATATAGGAATAGTGAAATTATAGGGATGATTATTTTTTTCATGTCAATGTTATATTTACTATGGTCCAAATTTTGATTATGAGGAAATAATCCTTAAGATTTAAAAATACTGTAAATACAATAGCACTCTGAAATAATAAATATATAAAATTAGCTGACACCGGAGTGGGGCCCAACACAAAAAAATAATTTGCACCATGGCCCTCGATTCACTATTTCTGCTGATGCTCAGTGTAACACAGCTCTAGCCACGCAAAATAACTCTAAAGAAAAGGTAACCGCATTAGGTTTGAGAAAGAAGAAGGAAGACCAAGGGGCAAATCTGAATAAATGTTTTGGTTTTTCCTTTACATTGTTTGAGCAGTGATGATGTCCTCATAGCTTGTATAAATAAATAACCTTGAAAGTTCTTTTACTTTCAGTGCTTCACAGTTTGTGATAAGGGTATTTACTGTAAAATGAAGTGTTCAAGACTAAACCAGCCCATGTAATGTGTTTATATGGCACAAAAGCATTACAACCCCTTCTGGCAAGCAAGGGTTACACTTTTCATTTACACTAAGTACACAGTAACCACAAGGCAAAGAAACCATTGGATGAGTTGCTTTGTATCCCCCACTTCTCTCCTCCCTGTCTTATTATTAATCGCCTGCCTCCAGCGTATGAATCACCAAGGAACACACAGAGGACACACAGAGGCTCGGATCTCTGTGAAAGGCCCCAGAGAGCCTTCTGCAGATGCAGAGGACTAATGATCCAGGGGGAGGATTTGTAGCGGTGTCTCTCTTAGATGTGTATTATGAGCACTACAGAAAGGGAGCTCTGGGAGATGAGTTAAGACCTGCTGGACTGTGCTATGAAGGATTAGCTGTTCTTTTCCGCCTGCCACACACACGATGAGCAAACATTGAGTGAAATAGCAGAAGTGCTCTAAAAATGAGCCTAGTGGGTTACAGCTCAAAACATTTTTAACCACTGCAATTTATTATGTGTATATTTTTTTCCAAATAAAAAAGCATTCTGTTCTGAAAAGTTTTACTGATTTGGTCCTATAACAAAACTCAGCACATCAATAGCTACACTATTTATATATTTATAAGATTAGTTTCTCCCCAGATGAAAGCCATGTGTTGCAACTTTTTTTCCCCTTCATTAGAATGCAAATTATAAAGCAGGTGTACGTAGTGCTGAACGCAGGCCAGTCATTGCTTGATCATTCTTATGGACTCACCTGTGCACAGCAGGGAAATCCTGACTTCTGTTTGCACGCTTGGACCAGTGTTACCTACCCATCTTTTATTGTCTTAAAATCAGGAAAATATACAAAATCTCACATGCTTTGCCATGCACACATAATATAAGTTAGTGTATATAAAGAAACAATATGAAACAATGATCTATTAAAAATGGCAAATGTGTGTTCATTCAATACACAATAAATAAATGCCATGAAAATTCATGGGTTCTCCTAAATAAACTAGTAACTGAAGCCACATCAGCAATTTCATAACACTGCATGATCTACAGAACAGATTAATGTAGAACAAGATTGTCAAACTTCAGTCCTTGAGAGTCGGTATTATGGATTTTCAGGATATCTTATATTAATATCGGCTCTTACCAGGGCACACATGGGAGAGTTCTGAAGATCTGGACTGGCTGGGCATTGCGTTGTACAAGTCTGGTATAGAACAATTAAAACATTCTGCATTCTTTCATAATAAATGGGAATCTGTATATGCTTCCAGACCCTCATATAGAATGTGTTGTACTTAGTCAGGGGTGTAGTTATGTTTTATCCTGCGTTAGGTACTATATTTTTTCACTGAAATTCTGGCACATTTTTATTAGGATAAGTGATCAGTGCAGGGGCAGGTTATAAACACAAGTCTTATTACAACACTAGTCATTTGCCTGTCATAAATATGTTATGTGTCTTCCCCACTCTCCCTCCCCTGTGTCTCTCTCGCCCTCTCCCTCCTCTATATCTTTTCTTCCCTCCCTCCCTCCCCTGTGTCTTTTCTCCCCCCTCTGCCTCCCCTGTGTCTCTTTCCCCTCTCCCTCCAGGGTGTGTTCTTCCCCCTTGTCTCTCACCCCCCTCCCTACCCTGTGTCTCTTCCCCCCTTGTCTCTTCCCTCCTCAACCTCCCCTGTGTCTCTTTCCCCCATCTCTTCCAACCCTCTCCCTCCCTCCAACCCTCTCCATGCGCAACTCACAAATTTGCAAGAGTTAAACACAAACTCGCAGTACGACAATTATATTAGTGATTCTTTTACATCCCATTCACAATATATTAAAGGGTTCCTTGGCTGATTATACAACATGATTTCAACATATTTGGTTGTTAATTATTTAATCACTTTAAAACTTACTAGGTAAAATTTACCATAGCGTTATTATTAATATTACCTTCATTATACATTTTTGTTCAAATTGAATTCATATTTGATTATATTATTTACTATATCATTAAGGCACACTGTCTCTTTTTTTCTTATTTAGCACAGTCAGATTTGTTATATTATATTCTAGTATATTATATTTATATTTATTTATTATACAATATATATACACTAGCGTATTGCCCGTCAAAAAATGACGGCAATCAGATGTGTATGTTTAAAAGTTGTTTAGTTATTAATATACATATCTGTGTACATCCGCATTATCCTAAAATGGCGGATAATGTATGGTAAGCGTCTTAGCAGATTATCGATACGTGTTTTCCGTGGTTATAGTGCTGTCGCCTGGTTTTAGTTTTGTTTGTGAGGCGCTCATTGCCAAAGTGCTACGATTTAACGGCTCGCCTCGCTGCGCCGCAGGCGCTCATCGCTAAGTCGTACGCACTACGCAACAGAGCGGTTTAACGGCTCTCCTGAAATGAGCGCCTGCGGCGCTCATTGCCAAAGTGCTAAGATTTAACGGCTAAGTTTCATCGCTAAGTTGTACGCACTACGCAACAGAGCGGTTTAACGGCTCTCCTCGCTGTGCGAGGCTCGCCGGGTGATGCGCGCCTGCGGCGCTCATCGCTAAGTCGTACGCACTACGCAACGCAGCGTGACGACAAATCGTAGTTAGACAATTATAATATGTAATATATTTAAGAAAGAGAAATCATTATCTATATTTGGGAACAATAAAGTTTTTGTCTTCTTATATAAATAAAATAAATAAAAAAGTGGCACGGAGCGCAATGACGTCATGCGTTGACGTTACGTCAAGTGGTGTACGTTATGCACAAGCCAATAGGAAATTTGTGTTTGTCTTTCTTTATAAAGTTTTCTCAACTCACATCAGCGCGACTAGGCGCAATGGCGTCCCACGCTAATGTCTCGTCACGTGACTAACGTGACCGCGAACCAGGCAGTCATACCCGTAAGTGCCCAGGCCTTAAATAGGCCTCAATTTTTATCATTCCCTAGCCCATGAGTAAGCCCAATTTTGTGGCGAAACGGACCGTCAGGAGAGAGAGAAGGATGGTGTATTTGATTTAGCCTATCTGAGGCTTTATACCAGAGACTTTTTCTCCAACAAAAGAGCAAGTACTTAGGCCTATTTCATGCCAAGAAGGGATATAAGTGATGCCTTTCTTCCTTTTTTTGCAACTAAACAGTAAAACCAAACATTGTGTTCTGGTTTAATGATGTAAAAAGTTATATATATGCATCTAGGGATATATATTTCCCCCCTTGTATTTTCTAGTATTGCATATCTATATACACCATTCCTTCTCTTTTGTGCTTCTTGTTTTTAACTATTTTTGTATTAGTGCACTATTTTTATAAAGTGTATTTCATTCCTAAATATATATATATTTTTTGCATACCGATGATTAGCAAATATTTTGCTTATGAGGCCTGCATAGACCGATTATGGATATTATTCCAATACTTATAACAGGCCCTATTATTATTATAACATTAATCTAAATTTGCTATATTTGTCAAGTTAGGCTGTCACTAATTATATCCTAGAATATTGTGGGACAGTGACACCTACTGACGTTGATTAATTTAAGGATTGACACACATTTTTTAATTACTGTATATCCTCGAGTATAAGCCGAGTTTTTCAGCCCTTTTTTTAAGGCAGAAAAAGGCCCCATCAGCTTATACTCGAGTCACCCTGTGTCTCTTCTCCCCCGTGTCTCTCCCCCCCCGTGTCTCCCCCCCCCCTCTTTCTCCTGTGTCTCTTCACCGCCCTCTCCCTCGTGTCTCTTTCCCTCAACCCCCCTCCTCATCCTCAACCCCCCTCCTCCTCCCCCGTCCTCAACCTCAACCCCCCGCCTCATTCTCCCTCCTCAATCCCGCTCCTCAACCTCTTTCCTCAACCTTCTCCTCACTTTACCCCTCTCTAATTACCTCCCCCTCTCCCTTTCCCCTCACTTACCTTCCATCAGCAGCTGCACCTCCGCTCCTCCACTTGTCTTCCGGCTGCATCGGGACCCGGTATATGCTAATGACGTGACGTCACATGCGCGTCACGTTATTAGCATTGGCCGGGTCCCGACGCAGCCGGAAGACAAGCGGAGGAGCAGCTGCTGATGGAAGGTAAGTGAGGGGAAAGGGAGAGGGGGTGGTAATTAGAGAGGGGTAAAGTGAGGAGAAGGTTGAGGAAAGAGGTTGAGGAGTGGGACTGAGGAGGGAGAATGAGGAGGGAGGATGAGGAGGGAGGATGAGGAGGGGGTTGAGGAGGGGGGTGGAGGAGGGGGTTGAGGATGAGGAGGGGGGTTGAGGAGAAGGGTTGAGGAGGGAGGATGAGGAGGAAGGTTGAGGATGAGGAAGGGCGTTAAGGAGGGAGGATGAGGGGGTTGAGGAGCTCTTTTGTTGTAAGTTCCACAGTTTGACTGTCATGTTTGTTGTTTAGGGTGTAATGACTTGTCTTCTAACCTCTAGGAATGCCCTCTTATCTTATACCTAAAGCTCTTGCAGTACATCTCAGGATTATCTGTTCTCCCTAACCTGACAGTCCCAGGGGAAAATATAAGAGACAAATAAAGGTATATTCATTTAAAACAGAGGTATCTAATTACTGTAGGAGAACTTTGCACCCCCACACCAGATGACTACTCCCTCCTTGCCCTTGCTTATTACCCTTCTTACCTACACACATTTATGTGCAAATGCACTAACTATTTTAATCACTACACTGAAAACATAAGGCATTCTTTTACCCCCTGGAAATGTGTTCTACTCCGGGGCCTTGTTGGCTTAGGCAGTATGTATACATTAGCGGCATTCAGTTTAAGGGGGGTGGTGTTTATGAATAATTACCACAACGGTTTCCAAAAGGTTTCCTGTTTAAGTACCACTTTAGCAGTAACAGAAAGCCTTTAGTTTACAAGAACAGAACTAGGTGATAAAAGAAAATTGATGCCTCCAATAAAGAATAATTCAATAGAAAGATAAAAATGTAAAGGTAATCATGTTTAGTTATTCAAAATACTATATAGAAAAAACAATTGATCATAGTGATTCTTTAAAGGTAAGATGTGATCACCCCCATAATAACTTACTGATAACAGCACCTATGCAGCAGAATGCTGCCTGTGATTATAAATCACTACTAATGATCCTGCTTTATTGTTATATGATGAATAGTTAATTTATCTGTATATATTTGTCTCATATTAAAGATGTTGCATTGTAAGATTATACTGCTAGATCTGTAAAATGTAGTTGGCAGTGGAACTTATGACAATTAAACTGCAGTACTTACAATCACATCTCTTATCTACTTTTTCAAAGATTACTTGTATATACACAATAATTTGCATGCAATCTTTATCGCTCACTGCTGACACACTATACTCAAGGTGTCAAGGGCAAAAAAAAAATGAGATCAAATAAAAAGCAACTTCAGGTACTAAGTGGCTGAAATAGTGCCAGTGTCTGGTAATAACTATTATTTACTGGCCACGTGGCTTTAGGTGGACAATGTCTATATAAAAAAAATCACCCGAAAGTCATTAATAACTGGCATTACTCCCTTGAAATGATAGCAAACCAAATCCACCCAAAAAAGAGAGCACTTTCTTCACTGGGTAAATTGATATTTTAATGCTGTCAACTGTCAGGAATAGATTTATTGGCATTAATAACAGTGATTTGCCACATTTTGCTAGTTAAATTACAGTGCTGCATAGTTAGTCCCTCAATAAAGGCCTGGAGCGCTGCCAGGCACTCAGCCTCACGATGCAGGAACTTGGAGCAGAGCCCAAACTGGCATTAAAACCAGAAACATAACAGATGCAAAAACAAAACACGAGGTCGCTCCGGGGATCATACAAAGACGATTAAAACAAATTACCAGCTACGTTAAAGCTGTGTCGTGAGAGGTAAAGGAACGGCAACGCCCCCTGTAAGCGACTGCTAGAGACAATGAGGATACCTGCAGGGTAGATTAACCCCTTTACAGCCCACATGTGTGCCTGACATATCTGATAATGAAAGGGCTTAAAGGGCATTTATGTACATATGACACACAGCGATCTATATCAACCAAAGACCATATTCCTGAAAGGTTCAGTTATTAAGGGATCAGTCCCTCAATTAAGTGAAAGTTCCTCTTTCCCTCCTTTCCTCCTAAAAGTGTTTTGAAGTGACTGTTCTAATATAAAGATAAATCCATCATTGCAAGTCCCAATCACAGTGGCCATGTATGTTATATTCTGCAGTAGGCATATGTATAGAAAGACTGGTAGTGGCAATTAATGTGTATTTTCTTACGTATACAGATGTTGAGAAAGAGGCCAAAAGTGTGTCTCTCTTGTAGTATAGGTATGTATTAGGAGAGGAAGATACGTCTCTGTTCCCCGTCATGTAAATGTGTAGAAACAAATGAGAAAGTTATCTATTTAGCCATGTGTATATTTACCAGTATATGTCTGAATAGAGAGGTGTCTATATGTTATGCAGTATGTGCACATATAGACAAAGGCCTGTAGTTTGTCTGTTCTGCAGGATATATTGTGTATAGAACACATTGTATTACATAAAAAAATGTCCTTGACCAAACTGTTGGCATTATTTTGAGCTGTGGTAATTCTAGAAAATAGTGCGTCTGGTTTCAAGGAAATAAGTTTAGTTCTTTGGTGACTTGGAAGCATGCAAAAACAATTTTGAGTTCTTTGGAAGTTTTAAAAGAAATGTATATTTTCTTGTGTTGAACCAGTGGGTTTTGGTATTTTCATTGGGCTTGTATATTTAACCTATAGTTTTCATGAAATTTGTGGAGTTTTTAATAGCAACTCCTTCATCTCATGCTACAAGGCACTCTCATCCTCACTGATTCTATCACCACTAATGTTGCTTCCTACTTGCACCTTGGTCTGAAAGCAATGTGAAAGAGGAAATCCTTGGTCTACCTGAAACTGAAGATCTAGTAATCTAGGTAGAGATTATAGTGTGGACAAAGGATGGGGAGATTGTACTGCAGCTGGTTTTGTCTCATGTACCCACACCTTCGCTGACCCTAACTACCCTAGCTTGACTACAGATTTAGTGCATTCTGGTTTTTCATTGGAGTTTCATGTCATTAAACGTTTTAACTGTTCTTGGCTGAAGAGTTTAGGATACCTTTTAGTATCAAACAAGCATTAGCTTTCAGTTACAGCAGGCACTTCAAATCCATAGTACAATAATGTCAAAAGGAGTTTAGGAGATATGCACCATGGTAAGAACAATGCAGGGATAGAGGTAAGAACATTTATGGCGAGTTTTGATGCAGTTTTATTTTTTTCACTATAAATATTTTATTGAGAAAGGAAAGTATATATCCAAAAATGTATTAAACTAATAGATAAGCAGATTAAGCTAAAGCTATCTATTGGATAACTAAACCTCTAAAAAGAAAACTCTAGCCAGCATTTCTTTTTTTGTGTGGAATATATAAAAATTTGTTTAAAAAAAACAGTTATTGTTCCTATTTTTTAAGTACAATTCAATCAATGGTATGGAAGTACTAAAATAAACCGTTTATTAAAAAAATCGAAGCCACCTATAAAATAGAGTGAACCAACTAGGATACCAGGAAGAGATTCTCAACAAAAAGGGAAAGCAAGGAGAGCAGGCCTATGACCACATTTGGTCCTCCTTATATAGGTGCTCCCGAAGAGATGCTCCTAATAAACTAGATCTCTTGGAATTATAACCCTATTTTACTTGATACATCTAGAAATTGGTTAATGGTTTTAATGTCAAATTTGTACAAGTGATCAGGAGGTGACTGGCTATGGAGAAATTGCTTCTTTCACCAGGCATCCGTCATCTCGTGTATGAATACCTAAATACCACTGTCAGTGCTACAACAGGTGTTCCAATGTGCTTGGGCTTACCCAACCTATAGGATCAGTCAAGTATGTACCTACACAGTCATTTTTATCATTACTGGGTCAGATGCTTAGTCCCCACCGACCTTTGTGTAGCCATATTTCAGATTAATCACCTAAGACTGGAGGGTAATCTTTTAATATCAGGTTTTTGTATCAGCAGGGAAAGCATATGGATTAGTAAAAGGACTTGAGGAAAGATATCATTTTAACAAGATTTATCTGGCTAGAAAATTCTCAAGGTAATTTATTCCAGACATCTAATTCTTTTTTTATTTATATTGTTGTGGTAATGGGTTTGTACTTCACAGATAGGTTAAACCTAACGCTCCATATTGTGTGTGTGCTTTTCCGACTGTGTATTCTCATTTTTGATTAAGTAATTGTAGATCCAAATCAGAGTAAGATACAATACTGCAGAAAATATGTAAAATATAACTCATCTGTTGTACCATTTGTTGAGGTAGGGGAATCTTTCAAACAGAAAAAAGCTGACATTTATTATATCTGACATTATTATATCTGTTTTATTAACTCTGGAAGCAGTATCTAGGATAAATTATTGTTTGAAAAAGTTAGAGCATAAGCTGTTTGGTGCAGTACACAGTGAAACAAAATAGTGTTTTTTCTGGGTTCAGTATGACATTTGATAATGCTATTCATTTTATTTTTTAATATTCAACCATATTTTATTATTGTGTATTTTTAACATGTATTTTATTAAACAAAATATGTTAACTGCTATACTTTTTTTGTTTAAATTATCCATGTAACTTTTTTTTACTTATAAAACGATTGTATTTTCAACATTACAAAATATTTTTGCATGAATAATGAGTTATCTGCATTTTAGAAAATTACAGTTAAAGTTTCAAGGGTGAGTTTTTTTTATACTGCATTAACAAAGTGACAGCAAAACCAGTTCTATGGTGCTCCACTAATTGGAAATGGTTAACAATCAGACTGATGTTACCATATAGAAGGCGAAAAAAACAATAATTTCAGAGTCATAGGAACCAGGAGAAAAGGAATCTTTGTGCCAAGAACCACTGCTTTGTACCCTTTGTTGTCTTGTATTTGTTTTCATATTGACCTCACTATGAGTCGTGTATGAAGTATTAGTTATTCAGTTGCATGGACAGTTGTCTACTTTGGTTCAGCAGAGTCCATTCAGTAACCTCCTTATACCATGTGATGTAGGATTGGAGCAGCCTTGGCACAAATTCACTTTTTACTTAGTGTAGTATGCAAACAGCCTCTTAATCTTTCGTCAGTGTCCCAACTTTTGTGTCACTTTTCTTCGTTTTTAATTTGTTTTTGACATTGTTTAATATAATCCAGCATTTAGAGCAGTGATGGCCACCTCGGTCCAAAGAGGGCCTCCAATGGGCAACATTTTCCATCTCACTGTACATGAAAACATAAGCAAAGGGAAACAGAAATCCTGGACCACTGAGTTGCCCACCACTGAGTATCTACTGCACCACCAATAATGACCAGTATCTACTGGTGACTGGCTATGGAGAAATTGCTTCTTTCACCAGGCATCCGTCATCTAGTGTATGAATACGTAAATACCACTGTCAGTGCTACAACAGGTGTTCCAATGTGCTTGGGCTTACCCAACCTATAGGATCAGTCAAGTATGTACCTACACAGTCATTTTTATCATTACTGGGTCAGATGCTTAGTCCCCACCGACCTTTGTGTAGCCATATTTCAGATTAATCACCTAAGATTGGAGGGTAATCTTTTAATATCAGGTTTTTGTATCAGCAGGGGAAGCATATGGATTAGTAAAAGGACTTGAGGAAAGATATCATTTTAACAAGATTTATCTGGCTAGAAAATTCTCAAGGTAATTTATTCCAGACATCTAATTCTTTTTTTATTTATATTGTTGTGGTAATGGATTTGTACTTCACAGATAGGTTAAACCTAACGCTCCATATTGTGTGTGTGCTTTTCCGACTGTGTATTCTCATTTTTGATTAAGTAATTGTAGATCCAAATCAGAGTAAGATACAATACTGCAGAAAATATGTAAAATATAACTCATCTGTTGTACCATTTGTTGAGGTAGGGGAATCTTTCAAACAGAAAAAAGCTGACATTTATTATATCTGACATTATTATATCTGTTTTATTAACTCTGGAAGCAGTATCTAGGATAAATTATTGTTTGAAAAAGTTAGAGCATAAGCTGTTTGGTGCAGTAAACAGTGAAACAAAATAGTGTTTTTTCTGGGTTCAGTATGACATTTGATAATGCTATTCATTTTATTTTTTAATATTCAACCATATTTTATTATTGTGTATTTTTAACATGTATTTTATTAAACAAAATATGTTAACTGCTATACTTTTTTTTGTTTAAATTATCCATGTAACTTTTTTTTACTTATAAAACGATTGTATTTTCAACATTACAAAATATTTTTGCATGAATAATGAGTTATCTGCATTTTAGAAAATTACAGTTAAAGTTTCAAGGGTGAGTTTTTTTATACTGCATTAACAAAGTGACAGCAAAACCAGTTCTATGGTGCTCCACTAATTGGAAATGGTTAACAATCAGACTGATGTTACCATATATAAGGCGAAAAAAACAATAATTTCAGAGTCATAGGAACCAGGAGAAAAGGAATCTTTGTGCCAAGAACCACTGCTTTGTACCCTTTGTTGTCTTGTATTTGTTTTCATATTGACCTCACTATGAGTCGTGTATGAAGTATTAGTTATTCAGTTGCATGGACAGTTGTCTACTTTGGTTCAGCAGAGTCCATTCAGTAACCTCCTTATACCATGTGATGTAGGATTGGAGCAGCCTTGGCACAAATTCACTTTTTACTTAGTGTAGTATGCAAACAGCCTCTTAATCTTTCGTCAGTGTCCCAACTTTTGTGTCACTTTTCTTCGTTTTTAATTTGTTTTTGACATTGTTCAATATAATCCAGCATTTAGAGCAGTGATGGCCACCTCGGTCCAAAGAGGGCCTCCAATGGGCAACATTTTCCATCTCACTGTACATGAAAACATAAGCAAAGGGAAACAGAAATCCTGGACCACTGAGTTGCCCACCACTGAGTATCTACTGCACCACCAATAATGACCAGTATCTACTGAACCAACAGTATAACCAATTTGGTTATTGACAATATTATCTCATGTTGCAAACTCAAGAGATTTAGCAAATATCAGAGTGAGTTTGTTAGTGTTTATTTTGGTATTTTTTCATGCACTCATAATCCATGAAACTTAATATGCCTTTAAAGGAATGAATCCAGGATACTTTTGCCTGGTATGAGTACAACAATCCACCCTCTCCAGAAATGTGACCTTTTAAAATCTTAACTAGCTGAAATTGCTATGTTGATTCCAGGATCAAAAGAGGACCCAAACTAGGGCCTCATTCAATTGTGATTTGGCCAATTGAATAGGGCTATATATAAGCACATAGCATATATTTTTTTACAGAAGTTTTTAGTTAGTAAAGACCTTGCTTTTAAATAGAAGTTCACTAACTATATATATATAGAGAGAGCCCTATTCAACTGACCAAATGGCAATTGAATGAGGCCCTAGGATTGTTGTAAAAATATAACTGTCTGCTATCTGCATACCTGTGTGAAAAAGTGATCAAACAGTGACCTTATATTAAAGTCACCCATTCCTGGATTACTATGAAGGTTTAAACCTCTTAAAGGTTACTTCCATCAGCTTTTTATATATTATTAAACAACAACTGACAGCAGCAAACAGGGTTGTGCTAGGTTGCACCAGTCTCAAATGTTCCTATAAATACTTAGCCATATCTTTGAAATGGCTCTGGTGATTGTTGTTTCAACTTATTTATCCCATTGTATCTTCTTCTCATTTCCCTGCACTCACTTTCCCATTTCTTTATATTTAGACTGCTTAAAGGAACATGAAACTTACTCAAACAGCTGTGCACCATCAGATAGAGGCTTGAAAATTATATTTGAAAGCTGATCACATTTTTAACATTGATCAGGAACTGACTAAATTATGGACATTATTTATTGCCTGTATAGGTCCTGATCCCTGAATGGAGCTATGGTCAGCCCATAGCAGATACAAACAACTGCATGGGACTAGTACTAGGAAAACCAGGAACCAGAAAACGTAGGTACCCCGCTGTGAAACATGAGAAAAGAATGGGAAAAAGGGGGACGCTCCAGAAGGTTAGTATCTGTCATTCTGTGGGCTTCATACATGTAACTGAATTGTACATTTTATATTGCAATTACATTGAGGAGAATACATTTATAAAGTAACCTAGTTAAAATATGTATATAATATTTTCTTTATTAAAAACAAAAAATGCCTTAAAAATCCCTTTAACTGATATGGAATGTGCCATTACAGAGGATAAGTGATGTTCTGCAAACCTTTACATGTGATTGAAAGTGTGTAGCAGATGAATGAAAGTGACTGTGAGCATCCTAGAGCCTACAGTTATCTTAAACTCACCTTTTGCAATTATGTCTGTTCTGCTACTTTTAGCAAGGACCTGGGACAGAATAAAACTAAATCCACTGCTGTATCTTTGATAAGTAGTTTAATGCATTATTGGCCAGCCATTTCAGTGCCTTGAGCAGGCAATGTAACTAGACTGCAGCTGTGATCTACATGCTGTATTAAAGGTCTTGATTATAGTTGCATACTGAGCATTGATTTGTCTGTGGTATCTGCAAGTTAGACACAAGCATTATACTTCAGGAATGCAAATTTCCTTCCTGTCTGAGGAACCCAGCTGTGTGAGAATAAGTTGGCTGTTCACATGCTAACATAGGTCTGGGTAGAACTTTGCCTTACCATTCTGTACTGTGCATCTGTAACCATTTCAGAAAATAGAGGGGCAGTGAGCCGTATGGATGAATGTATTGTGCTTTTTCTCCCATTGGTGACTGTGGTCCTGGGTGAGTTTGGAGAGGCCATGGGACAGTAAGTCACCCCAGTCACGCAGAGCCAGGCTGCAGTACCACTTTAGGAGATAGGGACAAAATTACCACTGGGGCCACGTGTAAGGTCCCTGAGAGCCAGGTAGCCATACCCCCACCCCTGAGAGGGCACGGACTATGGGCAGTGAAGGTGAGGGCCTAGCACCCCTGTCACCACCAAGCACACTGCCCCAAGGTCTATGCCAGCACCCCGGTACCACACACACCACACACAGCACCGCCCGAAGCAAAGGGCATAAGGGGTCATAGAAAAGCAAGGAGCTCCAACAAAGCCACACACTATTCTGATCCTACGTCCCTCATTTCCTCACATAGCACTTCTGGTGCTTTTCAGGGATGACACAACAACAGTGCGGAGCTGGGCAAGAATATGGAGTCGATAAAGAAGAAGGGGAGCAGAGTCGTGACAAGATGACCAACAAGGGCAGCCAGATTGTGATTGACGACGTGCCTGTGACGGACAAGGCAGCGCTGCAGGCATGCCCCGCTAGGTTCTGGAAGTTTTCAACCAAGTCAAAGGACAGGTCCAGATCAAGGAGCAGAAGCTCTTGCTGTTGAAGCTGCACATGCGCAGGATCGGACAGAGGGCCCACGGAGGACCAGACGGTCATGGTCTCCAGAGCCTCAAGAGGGACACAGGGATGCCTAGCTGGTGGCTTGTACACTGATGTATCCATAGGCAGAAGGAACAGTTCAGGGCACTGGCCCCAGGGACGAGGAAGCTGGGCGAGATAGTTCCCTTTGGAGCTTGGAGTGGTCAGACTCATCAGGCAATCGCTGGCCCTCACAACATGGTCTACATACAAGAGGGTTTTGAACAAGTGGAGCGACATGGTGGCGGTGGCCGGGAGGGCCACTTCGGAGGAAAAATCCATGAGGATCCTGTTGTGGTTTTTGTTGCGGTGTATGGAGAATGGGGATTCCAAGGCCTCAGTTGGGTGTCAGGTTACGGCCTTGGCTTTTATGTTCAAATTGGCCGAGCTGAAAGATCTGATGAAAGAGTTCATTAATTCACCATGTTTACAGGTGATCGCAGGCAGGACAGGAGACGACCGATCACCTTCGCCCTGTTGTTGCAATTGTCACAAGTATTGAAAATAATCCTTACGAACCTCTGCTTTTCCATATGGCCTTTTCCCTGGCATTCTTTGGAGCGTTCAGAATAGAGGAGCTGGTCTCGACAAACAGACACAGTTCAGGAGGTTTGCAGGTGGTGGATGCCTGTCTGAGGGATGACAGGCTGGTTCTGTGGTTGAGCAGGTCAAAGACAGACCAGGAAGGAAAAGGCAAAGAAGTGGTGTTGCACAGGTCAGGTACAGGAATGTTGCCCTCATGAATGTGTAAAGGAGTACCTCCATCAACGACCGACGGGACGGGGTTCATTACTCATACATGCCGATTGTCTGGCATTGTCGCGCTTCCAGTTCAAGAAGGTGTTAAAGACATCACTAAAGTGGTTGGGTTTTGATCAGGCCGAATTTGGAACGCACTCATTCCGGATTGGTGCTGCCACAGAAGCAGCGAGCTTAGGCCTACCGGATGCCGCGATTAAGAGGATTGGGAGATGGGAATCTCAATGCTTTAGGTCCTACATACGGCCATCAGCGGTTGCCTAACTGATTCTTTTTCTGCCTTCAGGGGTAAAGAAACAGCTGTGGATCGTGGGCCACTCGTACGTGTACTGGGCCCACCGATTAGCTGCATATATGAGGGA
Source organism: Discoglossus pictus (assembly GCA_027410445.1). Lineage (NCBI taxonomy): Eukaryota > Metazoa > Chordata > Amphibia > Anura > Alytidae > Discoglossus > Discoglossus pictus. The sequence continues at coordinate 425,969,939 of CM050163.1, read as the reverse complement.
CAACGTACAACTGGGTTTACTGGTCACGGACCTACAGGTGCAGTGTTTTAGGATCCAGGGCTTGCGTTGGTTACAGGTAAGTGGGCTCCTGGACACCTATGCCCAATGCTATGGTCATCCTCACCTCTTGCTCATTCACTCTGGGGGCAATCGACCTGGGTTTCCAGGTCTCTTTATCATGTGGTCCGAGATGATAAATAGGCGTTCATAATGGAATGCCAGGGATCCGATATTGCTTGACAGGGCTCGTCAAAAAATTAACAAATAGATGGTGAGTTCCGTCCATAATTTGGGATATATTTCAATTCGGTACAGGGATTTTGAAACAGTAGACGAGGATTATTTTTTTTATTGTGGATAAGGTCCATTTGACTGAGATTGGTCTTGAGCTCTTCACTTTGGAGTTTAGTGAGGGAGTTAAGCGGGCCTTAGCTTTACTCAATGAAAGGGGGGATCGCAGCCGCAGGGGGTGTCCCTCGCCTGCTCTGTGGCGGGAGGTGAGATGCCCTGCCCACTGGCCTTAGTGGGCGTTGCCCTACCTCACAGGTGTGCTTAGAATAAGCATTGGAGATCACTGATAATGTCTGGGCTCCTCCCACAAATATGTTAATTATGTTTATGGTAATTTATTATGTTAATTAATAAAGCTGTGGCCCGTATTTCTCCCGTCCAGTTGTTATGTCCTTTTATTTCCTTAAAGCCTCATGGATCATGCTTTGGTCATGACTGGAGCGGCGGCTGCACAGCCCCCCTGCGTCAGTCGGAGCAACGCGTCACTCAGCGGAGCCTGGGCACACAATGACTGACGCAGTCTCTGCGTCGGCCATTGCATGGAACCACACCCTCCCAGCCCTTGTAAAAAAACAGTTGATATGTAAAAAATAGAAATGTGTATTCATTTGAGGACTAAGGTTACGGTGTATTTGTTTAAATGTTTGTATTGGCGGAAGGTGAGTTGCCCGGCCCATTGGCCTAAGTGGGCGTTGCCCTACCTCACGGGCGTGCTTAGAATAAGCATTGGGGGCCCTGGGCACAGGCCCAGAGTGTGAGGTCACTGTCCATTACCAGTCTCCTCTCACAAATATGTTAATTATGATTATTGTAATTTATTATGTTAATTAATAAAGCGGTGGCCCGTGTTTCTCCCATCTAGTTGTTATGCCTTTTTATTTTGTTAAAGCCTCATGGATCATGCTTGGGTCATGCTAGCCTGACTGAAGTTTTAGTAGGAGGGTTATCCTATAAATCCTATTCTGCCAAGGGACTATTTGGAAAGGATATTTTACCACAACTGAATACAGATCTTATCTAACACCACTGTGCCTCTCACTCATCCCACGTTTCTAGTCCCTTTACAAACAAGGACAACATGTCAATCATCATTGAAGCAAAATTGAAAAAATCAAGAGGCTACAAATCTGCAGCCTTATTAAATTGCGATTTGGACAATTCTAAAGGGCTCTATATAAGCACATAGCATATTTATTTTACAAAAGTTTTTAGTCTTCACTAACTAAAAAGTTCTGTAAAATAAATATGCTATGTGCTTATATATACCTTTTTAGAATTGGCAGAATCACAATTTAATAAGGCTGCTGATTTGTTGCACACCAAAAAATAGAATAATAATGCAACAATGAAACACATGGCTGACTGGGCAAGTTCCTGTTGATAAATTCCAAGTGTTAATGTTAAAACTGATAACAGGACAACATGCGACTAATGATTTGCTGTCCTCACGTCTCACTGGTAAGCTTTAATGTACATTTGCCAGAGCATGGTGTATACTGTCCTTGAATAGATGCTACTGGGGAAAACCATATGACATGATGGGTTGTGACATGTAATCAGCGCTGTAAGATAAAGACATTGGATTAACCCAGTTCTGCAAGTTGATTTCCTTTAACTGATATAAAATGGCCAGTAGATGGCACTTTTATCTAACCTGTGTAAATAAATTAGTCTGAAGCTTTCAACTGCAATGCATGCCTTAGAAAGAGACAATTTGACAGCCAACAGTGACAGCTTTACCTACCTTAACCCTCACACTCTGTGAACCCCTGGCTGTCTGTTATACTTAATATAACTTTCAGTGTAACCTAAAAATATGTATTTATAAACTGCTTCTCTTACTGTAGTAGGTTATAGTTTCTAAAGAATGTGTTTACAGATACCTCTTAGCATTGACAATTGAATACATTTCATATATGAATTTACTTGTTTTATAGGAAGTTCTAGTAAATATTTCTTCTGTTATTTTAATGGCACAATCTCCTGCAGCCAACCAGAAAATAGCCATTAGTAAACAATTTAACAGACTAATTGGATTCCCTAAGCAATTGTAACAGTGCTAATGACAAAGATTTGTCTGGTTTAATTTTTTATGTAATTATAAATTACACTTCTGTGAGAAAACATTAAGGATTTAGCAGCAGAGGAGTAAACTGCAATATATATGAACAATATATTCTGTTTAAGAGTATTAACGCTATGTGGTTTCTTGTCTCTGAGCTCTATACATGGCTCCAGCTCAAGGTGGTAGTAGATAGGGGGATTTCAGAGAGCCAGCAAGGAAGGGGGCATAAGGAGTTTACACTTATCTACTAGTACTATTGGTAGCTATGTTATTTGATATGGCATTTATTTATTTTTAGAATAATCACTTTGAAAGTATACATTTATTATGTAAAAATACAATACCAAAGAGACAAGTAAAATCACATTACATTGCATTTAATTCACATTATTATACTTACTGTTCATTTAGTTCTTAGAATTTATTTTAGTTCAGTATTTCCAGCTCTGTTTCACTGGGTTGAGTATTTACATTCCTTACACCTATAATCCTAAAACGTTTGTAGTAGTACTGTGTCTCTAGGTTTCTGGTAGAAGGTGTAGGTAGCTTAATTTTCCATCCGAGATAATCGAGCACTCAGTCACCAAATACTACAAAGAAATGCAAAATTTCTTACAAACATATCCACTTATTACATAATGTTGTTGTCTTAATGTAATCTTATAATAATGCCCATTTAAAAGAGCAAAAATTGTTGTATCCAAGCATTGCCATAGCAGGCAATCAGTTGAAAAGATAAGATGAGTTTCTTAGAGAAAAGAAAGGAAGGTACAGTGACAAAAGATAGAATAAATGAGCCATTGTGTTAATCAAATTCATCTCATTACATTTTTATACTATATATAATTGAAAAATTAGAGTTATAACAACAATGGACATGATATGTCTCAAACGTGTAGCAGGAAGAGAAATAAATCTATGGGATGTCTCTATATACAGGGCGACCATCAGTTTTTCCTGGTCAATGTATTATTTGTGCAACTTACATTGATGATAAAATCAATATGGAGGAAGTGTCTGTATAATCTCTGAGGGCTCCAGGAGTGGGTGGAAATGGGACAAGTTAGTTCCACCAGGAACAAGTTGCCCTACCAATTAAGTAGGGAAAGGAAATCCTAGTGTCAACCCAGAGTCAGCCAGGTACCTTAGAGCGAGGAAGCTCGCCAAGATTTCTGTTTTTGTTATTATTCTCATGTTGAGTTAGGCCTGGGACTGGTAACTTGTACATTTACCTACAGGTACCTACATAACCACAGTTACTTTATTATAACAGGATTCAAAGGGATGGATATTCTCTGTTGCTGTTGTGGCAGTTTCAACCACCCCACTCAAGTAACTGAGTGGCATGCTTGAGTGCTGTTACCCTTTGATAGAGCCTGGTTGAACTGTTGAGAAAACTAAAACAATTCACAGGAATAACAGAAGTCAAGCAAAAAACTGAAAATGTGAACTGAATCTTGGTTTGACCCCCCACACTGGATATGCCAGAAAATAGGTGACAATTTCCCTTGAGCCTGGGGACAAAGGCTCCTAAAATGTATCCTTCTGGCTATTTCTTCTTCAGTACAGTGGAACCTCCATATTCATCAGTAATCCGTTCCTGAGGGACGGGCAAATTGTACGAATATAGGGGCTGACGAATATAGAGGTTCCAATGTATAATGTATCAATATATCAATAAAGGGCTTCCTTCCAGATTTCTAGAAACAGCCTGTCTGACTCCTATAAAATATTCCTGGTTCTTAAGTGTTAGATATTTGTGTCCACCCCCTGTCCCAGCACCAATAATGCAGCATAGGACAGTATAGGAAGAGATCACAGGAGAGGTAGTGGTGATGACCCATCAATTAAAAGAGCACACTTTTACATAAACAAAATGAAACAGTGATTTGCTCTGCAGACATCTTTAACAGAAAAAAATGGTTAAAGCAGTACAAAATGATAATATTTTCTTGGCTTGCATAAAGTGAGAGGTCTAACAGCGGGAGGATGGCTGCCTGCTTATACCCTGTGATTGTATTATCCTGCACAGCTCCTGCTGGATGTCACTGTGACAGAATCCCAGGGACATTTCTGCATATGTTTAGCACATCGTTGGCAGATGTCAAGGTATATTCACAGAGCTGTCACTCAGCGCAGGAAGCTTCAAACACTCACTTTATGGAATTAATATTATACACTGATACGCTGCCCTGTTGTACAGCCACAGGTGTCTGATTTCCAATCTACAATTACTGCTTTGCAATACTAGATATAGAAGCCAGACAAGGGACACAGAAATGTATATTAATAAGATTGTACATTTTTAGCAGCTGGGCTGCAGTGGAGTCTATAAAAGCAATGGTCGCTGAATCATGGGGAACCGGACTGATCTGTAAAGCAATTACTTTATCACATTGTCAGCATTGCGTTTTTTCCAATATAAGTCATCTATCAGATATGCCATATATAGTTGTGCATATTTATAGGATTTAAAGACCACTAATTTGTGAAACAACATTATCAACTATGTAAGTCACAAACATGAAAACGTCTTAAGAGAATATCTTTATTTGAAAACACTCTGCCTATGCCTTTCCTTGTTTGTTTCTTACATATTTCATGCTATCTTGGAGACTGAGGGCTGTGCGTCCTGCAATTTTTATTATACACTTAGGAGTGAAAGGAAGAAGGATGGGGTTTGTTGACTCATTGGTTAATCCAGGTAAGATTTTTGCATTTGACATCTCCACCTCCCCCACACATGCTCAGTAAAAGGCAGACACTAGTAAACATGTAAGCCCTACCCACCCTACTATTTCAACCCCCTTATGCTCTGAATAAAGGTGTCCCCCCCCCCCCCCCATGTACTGATGGAAGCATTACTGTCATTTCAGCTTCCATGCACTAGCAGTGTCTGCAAAAATGAGGAATGTTGTGACCATGGCTGCTAATGCTGCAATTTGTCTCTAAGCAACTTTTCTTATGTAACAAGAATCAACAAGTCTCAACTGAGTCATCCTGCTCCACTTATTAAAAACCAGTCTGCTGCTGCAACCTTCACCAAGTCATGGCTGTACTTAATGATACCACTGGATGTGCTTATGCTTCTTGCCCTCTAGGACAGTTTGGATGACCACAGGATAACTAATATGTAAGATCAGATAGGGTTTGTCAGGCTTTCTGTTCCAATAACCATTAATGCAAAAGAAAGTTCCAATTGCAATCTCTCGAAAATGTCAAGAAGGTACCAATAGAAACAGAGGAGGAGAAGGAGGCTTGCAGTTATGGTTGCAAGCTGCAAGCTTCAGGGCATGAGGGGGGGGGGGGGGGGTGCCATATTTCAAAAGGTCCATTGATATAACAAATCCCTAAAGAATCAGCAAATATGCTAGAAAGGATATTATGTTAATTGCATTCATTGGCTACATGATTTGTTTAACTCAAAGTAAAGTTTGCTCCAGTATCCACGCATTCCAATTAACCTCTGGCTATTGTAAAGTACTAATACAAATAAAACCATTTCCAGCATACATCGTCTACAGCCGAATTCTGGTTATTAGAATTTCCTATTTCAAACTGCAGTGATAAGTCCTCCTCCTCTACACGGCAGCATGCAATACCTAAAGATGGAGCATGACATTTTGGCCAGGATTTCTATAATGGCCAGATTTATTCTGAGGTTAGAGTGGTTGAGAGATATGTTATTACTGTCATATTTACAGTAATACTGTTCTATCAAGAAAGATCCGTGTTCCAATATTAAGGACAGAGCAGTATCAGTTATTTAAAAAATTAAACTTTTTAAATTCAACAGAAAGGGACAAAAGACAATAGCCAAAATGATCTAATCTGCAAATTTGTTCATGTACAGAAAACAGCAATCACCTTCTCATCCAATTACATCCCACCCCTTACAATGATTGCCCAATTTGGCAATAGATAGTTGCTGCACTTTTAGGGAAAACATAAACATAACCTAGGTAGAACACATGTGGTTTAAACAGTGACTCAAGTCATTTGGTTAAGTCCAGTGCTCATATAGGGATATCTTCAAGTGCCTGATGTTGGGGGGTCAAGATCATAAGCATTGGGAACCAATTACCTAAAGTTTCAATACTGGACTTTTGACTGCAACTCATTATCAATCTTAGCATCCTGACATTAGTTTAAAAAAAACACCACTCTTCTGATACTGTCCTGTACTAGCCATTGTAACTATGACCTCCCCTTATTAACGCCTCAATGTTATACATTTGTTTTTCGGAAACGAAAACCCATTTCATTAGATTAGAAGAATATAATACACACAGATGTGCTTTTACATTTATTATACAGTCACTGTTGTCATGATTTTCTATATGATTGTTTGGAATTACTAAACTTGATAATGTAAAAAAAAACATTTAATTTAATAGCATTTCATTTAATTTAATGTATTTATATTCAATGCCTCTTTGCTCTAGGCTTCCATTTTCTTTGCTATGCTGCTTTTTGCAGCATCTATCTCAACAGGGAGTTCTTTGCAAACTAATGTGCTTTGAATTAGTCCTAATGAGAGCACTGGCAGTTATTGCTGCCACATTTCTCCAGGCAGGAACTTTCACTATACATTAAAAATATCCTCCCACCTCAGGAAATAGATAATTTGAAACTAAAATGGTAGATTCCACAGCAGCATAGAGTTGGTATTATATTATTATATTATGAAACTTGTAGTTCTTCAAAAATGTCAAGCCCTAATGACTACACTCTAATTCTACCATTCAGTGTTGGAGAAACAGCAACAGATAGGTCTGTACGGTTTGTGTTAGTATGTAACATGTTTCTTTATATACCTGCCTTGACTACCCATAATATTCTCCAGTTTTTTTTATAAATTTTAATAATTTATAAAAGTTGCTATTTTCTGCAGCACAAGACATAATTAGCATTTCAGTTTATAGTTAAGACATGCAACACAGCGTTGAGAACCTTGCTCTTATAACCTTACAATATAGTCGTATTTCACGAAGCATAGGAATTTTCAATTTCTAATAGATCAATGCAGTTTTATGTGACTTAGGGAGAGTCTCCGGCCAAACCTAAGATAATTAAAATAAAACACTTGGAACATTTTAAACACTTAGGACATCATATATAACTTTCTTGCAATACATATAAATATATTAGTTTATATATATGGATATATTATTTCAAAATAATAAGTCTGAGCCAATAACATGCTGACCATTAATAGTCTAGCCTCCACACTAAAGAAGTTGGATAGCACTGGGCAAACTATAATGGACAGGTCTGCTTTTCTCACGTGCAGTGTTCTTTATCACATGCTACCTTTTTGACTTGCCCTTTTAGTAGTGGATTAAAGGACTATTGTAATGCCCTACCAAGAGGACCTAGTTATTTTAATTATGGACTGATAACTAATACAATTCCTTCAGCTGATTGTTTGTCTCCACTCTGATAAAGTTATTATGGGGAGGGTGTGCGAATTGGCTGAGAAACAGGTCTAAAGGTTATAAAAATAAATAGATCTGATAAGGAAATAAGCAATCACTGAGTCTAAAGTTTGAAAGTAAGTTTAATGTTGAACGCTGCTTTAATAAATCATCGAATATGACTTTTATCAATGATCAATACCTAATTAAATCATTTTGCTCATGTTTACATGACAGTGGTCTTTTAAATGATGGATTGTGCTACCCCACAATGTCTGCCTTTGGGTGAAGACACAATGTGAAGATATAGAAAAGATAGTTTTTAATGCTCTTTAAGATCAAACCAACTTGTTGTTGGGTTAACAGTACACCTTTATGTGTTCCTATTTGTAAATGCAGTTACTATTAGTATTGGTCCAAAGAGACAGTAGGGCCTGCAGCAGTTTATCAGAAGTGTAATTCTATAGAAAAACAAGAGGGAGCAATGAGACACAATCATGAAATTTGTTGTTACATTTTGATGACAAGATTAATAAAAGAGAATCAATGTTCGCAAACAAAGGGAGGCGCGTCACGGACAAAGGGAAGCATTTGATGGAGAATTCTTTTGGTGCTCCCACTATGAACATTTTAATCCTAAACCATTCACAGAGGACATGATTTCCAACTTCTCATGATATCTTCATGACTCATTTTGTAAATACATCCTTCATTGCGTGTACTTGTCCTTGTCTATGTGTTTCATAGCTGTCATTTTGTCAGGGAAATTAAATATGTCAAAGCAAACTCCTCTGGGGCTCTGCTACTCCCAAGATATATTGCCAGCCATTGAAGTGGACTAAGTGGCAAGAGGATCCCAATCTACAACTGTGTTGAAAGGACTACTGTAGTTTGGAGAAAGGTACATGTTTGTGAAGTATGTATCAAACTAACAACCTTAGCAGTTATGAGCATAAAAACATTTTAGATAAAATATTAGATTTTGATAATTCTGCTTGTGAAATGTATAAATATCTAGTTTATAGTTATATTGTCATGTGGCTATTTACAGTAACATAAATGAATAGACATGGTATAGTTCCTCCCATTCCTCTCAGGCTTTTAATCCTGTTAGTAACAAAAGAATTTGAAGTATGCTGTTTTCAAAGCAAAATGTAGTACAATACAATAATTAATAATTACAGCATGGTAAAAATAAATTCTAAAAATATTATCAAGTCAAGTTAAGGGCCACTTTGGTCAATTTATTTTTATATGGTCATTAAGTTAACTAAATTTTATTATGGGCAAAATGTTTTAGAAAGCAAAAAGTCCTGGCCTAACTAAATTTAGTTTTATTGTGGTATATCACACTTGTTATCTACGAAATGTTAAGGTGAATCTAATGAACGGAATTAATAAATTGTACTGTATGTCCAAACCAAAAGAACTAACTATAATCAACGTTGTGCCAAAATGTAAAGTGAGGAATTTTGCAACAGTATTTCAGCATAAACTGCTATCTCCTATGATCAACTGCAATTCTGTATCTAGGATTTGAAGCATGGATGGGGCTTGTCCAACACAGGGGTGCAAGAATGCATTCTTACACAAAGTAAGGTGGTGACTGCTGGACGCAGAAAGAAACTGAAACAATATACATCATGTTTTACAAACAGCCATCTAGAAAACCATTTATGTGAGCCATAGATTGTATAACTATATGTATCCACCATCAATTAAGAACATGGTGGTGTGTTTTTCTTGTATTTTTTAAAATGGACATTGTTATTACCTTTAACTGTTGGTTGTACATATGTATTTAATATATACTTTCCAACTAGTTGTAAGAAATAGATTAAAGGGACATTGAACACTTTTTCTCCTTTTTCTGCATGTGATAGAGAGTATTTGATATTGTGCCACTGCAGTTTTTCTTTTTGCAAATTAAAGGTATATGTAAGTGAGCTGGGTTATTAATGTATCTGAGAGAGGAGAATTTCTAGTGTCTGAAAAAAAATGTTTTGCATGAAAACTAAACAGTTAAACCGTTAGCCTTAGCCTGAAGTTTGCTGATTTTCTTGTTTTTGCGAATAGTTTTCTCTCAATGTTGACACCCCCAGAAATTCCCAGGGATTATTAGCATAATTTATACATTGTTTCTTTTTTGCTTGGGGATTGTGCAGACATGCTCAGTTAGCACCTGAAGTCTGCCCTACTGTGGGAAGTCACATGATGTCAGGCACTTTCCTTTAGTGTAATTTCCTTCCTTTACTGAATATGTAAAGCTGTAATATAATTTATTGAGCTCTGCAGTGAGCACTGTCTAATGCAGTGTTATTTCTTGTGTTCAGTCTGTTAACTCTGTGTAATCCTTTGATGGCATTTCTATAGTTCTGTCTGTGAGTATTGTCTAATGCAGTGTTACTTCTTGTGTTCTGTCTGTGAGTATTATGTAATGCAGTGTTATTTCTTGTGTTCTGTCTGTGAGTATTGTGTAATGCTGTGTTATTTCTATAGTTCTGTCTGTAAGCATTGTGTAATGCTGTGTTTGTCTTGTCTTATGTCTGTGAGCTCTGTGCAATCCTATGATAACATTTCTATAGTTCTGTCTGTGAGTATTGTGTAATGCTGTGTTATCATTTTAATAACTGTCTGTGAGACTATTGTATAATTTATATTTTTAGAGTCTGTGACCATCTCAGTATAATAAACAGTTTTTTGTATGTCACATCAAATCAAAATATATTTATTTGTGTTCAACTTTTCTTGCTTTATCATTGTATTGTCTAAGCATAAGCTTATTTAGAGATGTATGTGTGTTTATTCAGGTCAGACCTAACTACATGGCTTATAAACCCCTCCCCCAACTCTCTTTTGCCATCCAGTGTCACAGCTGCTTGCTGATTGGCTGAAAAGCCTATCAGCATGCGCATGGGCTGCATAATGAATATCTCATTAAAACGAGATATCCTTTATGCAAATCACAGTTGCTGGGGGTGTCTAAATCACCCCCAGCACATTTTTTATTATTTTGCAAAAACGGTTTGCATGTTTTCATGCAAAGTTTTTTGCTAGGTGGGTTATGATGCATTCTACAGGATGCATTCATAACCCACCTCACTTACATATACCTTTAAGCTCTCTAAGCAGTAAAATAATCTGATTCAAATGTTTAACCGATCTAAGGGTATGACCTTGTCAGCCAATGAGCAGTAATATAGATGTAGGAATAATACTTGTCTCTGTGCACTTCATGTTAGTTTCAGTGAAATTAAATAGGGTTTACTTAATATTTTTCATGTAAAACCAATTTTGGTAATGTTTAAAGAATGCTCTTTTAAATGCACATCCCTATAATATAAGGGGGGAATTTGCTAATTCAGGGAAGGCTACAGCAAATACCATGTGCTGCAGCTCAGAAGTTCACTTTGTAATTGTAAGATAACAGAATATACATTGTTATAGAAACATTTAATACTCTTTATTGTTTTCCTTTATAAACCCAACAACCTGTACAACTTGAAGATATCAACTGTCCTGCTGGTTCATTGTTCACCATATCACAAATGATTTTATGACAAACTTGCATGATATTACGGTTATATACAAAATTCATAAAACTTCATCCCCCGGAAGTAGTGTAATAAATACATGAATTGTTACTAGGACTCAAAAATAAACAGATTTCATGCAGATAGTATGCAACATTACAAGTAATAAAGATAAGTAAATATTGATATACACTAATACGTTTTTGTCTGTGTGTATTGTATATATATATAATCATCTCTTTAACTACATAAAGATATATACTCAGACACAAAGTGTGATGCTGAGTCCTCTCAGGCGTATAAGAGTTGTATAAGGCAGAGAGACTGTTGCATCTAAACTGGTCGTTCTCTGGAATCCATCTGGAGTTTAATTGACTGTGCGGCTTTGTGGTCAGATTCATTGTCAGTACAACAGGGATTTAAAACCCTCTTAAATAAACACAAGGATTAAGTTATCAAGGTAAAGACCAAGAGGGAGAGGCAGGAAGAGAATGAAATATTTGTATTAATCCAATATTTGCCTGCCTGTGAATTTCATACTTTAACCTTTAATCATTCTTACGACAGAGGAAAAGGTTATGAGAGGGAGAAAGATAACATCTTCACATCAATCATTGGAGGAAATCAAGGGACGTGCCAGAACAGTTTGTTACTGATGCCAGTACAGTAGTCAAATGTATAAGGAATAGTCTCTAGCAATGTGCTATGGTGAGGAATCCTGGATTAAATCCAAGTGTCGCCTCTTGCTTATACAAGGGGCAGTCAGCTTATCTGTGTTTGACAAAGTAACATTACTAACACCAGGATGGAGTGATGTCCTTGTAAGGGCAAGGAATCCCATCATAAATTACATACACTAAGGAGTTTCAACAACGTACTAGAGACAGGGAAGTTTAGAAGAAATAGATATTCAAGAACAAGAGGCTTTGTTACACTACAAAGATAAATTGTGGGGCCAGCTTCTTTTAATGCTTAAAGGGGTCCTACTGCCAAAATAAAAAGTTGAATATTTAAAAGCATAAAACATTGGCTATTCTTTGAAATTGTCTTTTTATTTAGAGTAAATAATTTGAGAGATTATTATTATTTTTACTCTTTATTTATATAGCCTTTTCCAGCATTAGTGCTAATTACAAGGATGCAGTAAAGCAGAGTAGATACAATAAACAAATTAGAAAGATAAAACAAATTACAGGGACCTTATTCAATTGCAAGGCCGCAACTCGCGGTTATGCAGGCCCTATGTCTGCAGGCCTGCTGCAGGCTTGTACTCTGCTACAATTACAGAGCAATTTAATTAAACAAGCCCACAAGTTACGGGCCGCAAGACGAAAACGTAAACCATGCAATCGTATGTACCAAATCAGAGCATGAACATGATCAATTAAGCAAGGCAGTAACTACCCATTTAAAAACAGCCAATAGAGACCATCATCATTACAGCAGTATAAGATGGAGGTTACATGTCAACTAATTAGGGTTTAGGGGGCCGATCAGACTCGTAAACCCTCTACGTACAAAATAATAAAAATGAATGCCAATACTGTTCTAGTCCATGTCGGTGGCCTTATATTATATTAACTCATTGATTCCCGAGATTGATATAACCCCGATATAAAACATATTGATTTTTTATTTACATTTACAGTTCTACGGACATGTCTCTAACCGCTTTGCGGGTCCCATCTGGTACCTGTTTACAGGTGTGAAAACATTTGCAGGCTTACATGTGGCATAAACTGCGGTTGCAATAACCACAGGGATTTTTAGCCCATAACCCGTAGATCACTTGCGGCTCGCAAAAAGACACCAATTGAATAGCAAATTAGTTTACAGGCTACATTACGGGCTCCCGTAAGCTACAATTTCTCAATGGAATGAGGCCCCAGGTTTGCAAGACAAATACAGCATACTATGGTAACAAACAATATTGTGTAACAGAGTTGAAGTCCCTGCATTTCTCATATATGCCAATATTTATCTATACTACGCTTACTTGTAACACTCTTTTCTTTATTAGAGTAGACTAGATCATTGGTTCTCAATGGTTTTGGTTTAGGGAATTACTTTCCCATGCTAATGAGATTTAGAATATTTTGAAAAGGGTAATAACTACAAATGGTACACTATATTTTCAGTCTAGTTTTTAAATGATTGAAAAAAAGTACACTTTATCTGCAGATATTCCTCAATAACCTTTCTATGGCTTTGACTAACCGTAGTGGGAACCTTAAAGTATTAGGCTCTCCTCACCGGCCCTAGGACTAGCTGTAAAGGATTGAATTGCATAATAACACAAGAGCAGAGTATTATTATTACCACCACAAAACAAACTCTCTCAAACTAGGATAGCAAAGCCACACACTTGTCTATAAGATCAACACATTAGCATATCAGAGCTGCATTATATCTGCATTAGAAAATCATACATTAGCATAACAAGGTATCCCGTTAGCAATGACACGTTCATGCATTACTATAAGACCTGTCCATCAGCATTACATATTTCCCATAGCAAGTCATATATTTGCATGGCAGTGATATATTAGCATAGCAAAGCATCTCATTAGCACACCAGAGCCATTAAGATGACGTAGTGCTTGACATCAGGTCTTTGTTTCATGCACCCAGAGCTGTGGATATTGCTGTCCACATTAATACAAAATCTCTAAATATTATTGTGCAGATGTAAACATCATTTAGTCATCGGTACTTAGTACATGAGTCTGGAAGTCCCTAAATCCACTATCAATATAGTGGGATTATTTGATAAGTAAATATTTTTAAACCTTCTGGCTGTAAAGTAGTTTTCTATTATTACAATTGCCAGCCAGCGCAGCGATACAAAGAAAAAATATGAAGCAAACTTTGCAATATATTTATGGCATTGCTTTAATTATCCCTGTAGGGAATGGTATTGAAATAGCTGTCTGTATTGTACTATTTGCATTGTATTCTCCATACACACACAGGAGCAATAATTGTCTTGCATGTTTGTTTATTGAATATATATACTAGCAAACACTGTGGATTAGAGCAACCATTAGATAATACAAGGCAAGGGAAGCCCTACTGAACGAGCTTAGAATAATGAGGCATTAGCATAATTTGAGGATGACAAGAGTCAAATGAGATTGCAAGCTCTTGGAGTCAATGTCTCACTGTCCACACTTGTTGCTTTATCATCCAGCACTATATACTGTGAATAATCACTATCTGCTCTCTGGTAATCCCCAGCCTTCCCGCCATACATAAAACATTTTCTTTTTCAGCCGATATAATTAGCAACCAGAATTTCAATATTAGAGCCTTAAAGTGATGCTTAATTAGTTGACTGAGTGCTCTGCTTTTATCAGTGTTGACAGATCGTAATTAGAGCAGGGCTGCTGAGAATGAGTGGAACAGCTGATGGATGCTTCAGCAGCCAAAATATCTGTATCAGGACAAACAGACAAAGCACAGGCCCTTTTAACTCATCCCATGCTGGATGGATCAACCATGCATCTATCAGAAACTAGGGTAATGGCCTAGATTCATGAAAGAGGCCACAATAGATCCCTGTCTATCACAGCTGGAGAATCTCAATTGTCCATGGCATTTTCCTTACAAATATTCACAAAGATTACTGTATGTTATTCTAATGAGGTCTACAATGCTCCACTTCTTTCTTAATGTTTTATATCTGCTATTTACAGCTGATTTCTATTTAATATGTTATATCTGCCATCCACAAGTTGATATTTATTTACTCTATTATATTTTACATGACTGATTTCTATTTACTATATGAAGTCTGCCATTATGTGGCGTATTTTCCATTTACTATGTTGTACCTGCCAACCTCTGGCTTATTTCTGTCTATTGTATCTTATCCACCAGGTGTTTTCTTTGTTAAGAGACAATTAAACTTTTTTTACTCAGCAACTTATATTAAAATAAAAATACACAGATAAAATACTGTAATAAAAATATTCATAGCAGTTATAAAATGTGTTATAATTTTGAGATTATTTCATATTGTTATGTTAGATGGCTGCTTGGCTGTGGGTTTGAGAATAGTAGTGTCTAGTGTGATAGTGATACCCACTTGTGTTTTACATATATAATTCTAAACAAACTCCACAACATGATTTTGTGATGAGGTGAGAGGTAATATGAAATATAATTTACCAAATACCATACGGAGGCATTTTGACCCTTCACAGTCCCACAAAAGCTTAGGGAAGCGATAGCATTGTAAGTAGTGTTTCTAAATGCTTCCTACATTCTGACCAGATATATTAGCAATATTAAGTGCATATTACAGAATTACAAGTGTAAGAGATGCCTCATGCTAGATTATGCTTTCTGTTTCGTGTTAAAGAGCCACTGAAGTGCATTAATAAAACATTAAGTGTGCAAAGTATTTATAAACTTAAAGCATGCCATGTCTGAAAATAAGAGAGTAAATATTTTCCTTACTTTTACATTTCTCACTGCTCTACTCTAGCTTTATCCATTTTGTCCTTGAGCACTATTCCCACCTCTATATGTACATTACTCAGAATGAAGAGATTTGGCAGAAATATGAGATATTTCTGTTTGGATGCAGTGCAGTCCATGCCCGGGTAGTTTAATCAGTGTTGCAGTAAATAGCAAAACATTCAATTGAGCCCAAATTGTTGCAAAACTCATTAAGCCACTTGGGTGTGGACAGCAGTGCATCTAAAGATGCAACCTCAAACTAAACAGGTGGGATGGGTTCAGGAGGACAAAATGAAGAACCACTATATGAGAGTAAAGAGAATTTAAAAAATTGAAGTAAAATATTCACTGACGTATTTTCAAACATTATGTCATTTTCCAAATATTTTGCAAAAATTAAAGCAGTACAGTGAGAAAAAGGTTAATTTTATAAAAATGAAAAGCTGTTGTCCATGTTTTTGCACATGAGCGAGAAATTCTACTTGGTGTGAGAAAATATTTGATCTCTGTGATCAAGCCTCTCTCCTCATCAGCAGGGCTCCGGTGAAATAGTCTTTCTTTCTATTAGAGTCACAGCCGAAAGCTTGTGTTGGCCTTACATGACTTTTCTTAATTGAATAACAAGTGCTAATTGCAATTAAATACCCAAACTACACTCACAGATTATTTCATTAACTTCTGGACGATTGCTAATTTTGTATTATGTATTACATTGGGATTAATCACTTACGTATATTGAAATAAAATATGATGCACACATACTTATATCTAAAACCTAAATCTTAAAGGGCCGCTGTAGTGCTCATACCACATGGTTTCATTTGTTTATTTAAAAACAGACAATTAAATCAGTATATGATGAACACAAATTAAATGGAGCTTCAAAAACTTTTGAATGAAAACACAATTGAATGTTCATGTTTGATGAACTAGCAGGGCTGCTTCTTTTACCCCCTATTAGGTGAAAGAAAATAATCCAGGAGACTGTCCTAGATTTTGGTCTAGGTTTGCCTGAAGAGACCACTGTAGGAGATGAGTTAGATACAGGGGTATTTACTGAGCATCAACCCTGAAACATTCAAGTTCAAATGTTATTATTAACCAGTTAATAAATACAAAAAAATGAATCTACTGTATGAGCATTACAGTGGTACTTTAAATATAGCCCAGCATGTTAGATTACTTTTTAACACAACATACTGCATTTCACATATAATAATGTAGCAGGAGGCAGCGCTGTGATACCATCCCAACTGGAGCCCACACAGGGGCTGGGACTTGCACTTAGTCCTGTGCAGACTGTGCTGTGTGTAACTAAGGCGGAGTGTCAAGCCACAAGCGAGGTGTGGGAACTAGGATGGGGCCTGCTGTCGGAGACCGGGGAGAGGTAAGGTAGCAGGCCTGGTCAGAGAGAAGGGCTGTATCCGGGGACAAGGCCTCTGACAAGTGGAAAAGGAGACACAAGGAGGCAGAGGATGGGGAAAAGGAAACACAAGAGAGGGAAAGGAGGGGGAAAAGGAGACACAATAGAAGGAAACGAGACACAAGGGAGGGAGAGGAGGGGGAAAGAAGACACAAGGTAGGGAGAGGAGGGGGAAAGGAGACACAAGGGAGGGAAAAGAGGAGGAAAAGGAGACACAAGAGAGGGAGAAGAGGGGGGAAATGAGACACAAGGGAGAGAGGGGGATGACACACAAGGGAGGGGGAGGAGGGGGGAAAGGAGACACAAGGGAGGGAGAGGAGGGGGGAAGGAGACACAAGGGAGGAAGAAGAGGGAGGAAAGGAGACACAAGGGAGGGAGATGAGGGGGAAAGAAGACACAAGCGAGGGAGATGAGGGGGAGGAGACACAAGGGAGGCAGAGGAGGGTGAAATAAGACACAAGGGAGGAAGTAGATAGGAGAGACTTGCGATGAGTGCCGAAGGTGCTCACATTGGGTGGCAAACAGCATTGCCAGGCTTACAACTTTATTCCCATCTTTT
Source organism: Discoglossus pictus (assembly GCA_027410445.1). NCBI lineage: Eukaryota > Metazoa > Chordata > Amphibia > Anura > Alytidae > Discoglossus > Discoglossus pictus. The sequence continues at coordinate 425,952,187 of CM050163.1, read as the reverse complement.
GACAGGCAAGTAGCTAGTTTATATATATATTTGTGGTCGGATTCCTCTGCTATGGCGAGGGTAGAACCGGCACAAAAGATGCAGTTTCAAAACCATGGCTCTCCAGCAATGTAAATTCCCTCACAGACATGAGGTGCAAAGGGCTCCAAAAACTGCAAGAAGGAACTGCGAGGGGAGCTGAATTGTGGCTGGTGCTACGGACATCATAGCCTGATATAAGGGCTGGATGAGTCCTTGAGCATGGGCAAGGACAGCTGATGTGGGTTGAAATCAGCAGTGAGGTGCTCAGCGAAAGCTGAAAGCGTTACCTTGAAACATGGGCAAGGATGCTGTCTAGTAGATACAAATCTACAAATCTACAATGAGGGATTGTTGAAAGCCACATGATGATGAAAGAAGGCGTGTCCTTGGGCATAGGCAAGGACATGAATGGGCTAAAAATGATCTAGGAACTACCTAGCTAAGGCTGATTTAGAACTTATGGAAAGCTGAGGGCTTGTTGAAGCCATGTGACAATCTATAAAAATAAATTGTTCAAATGTAATTTCTCAGATGGCCTGTGCTGAAAAAGGACATGAATAATATACAAATATTAGTACTAAGTTTAGATAAAATGTTGCAATTTATGATAAAGAATAGGTATATAATCTATGGTAGGATTTAGCTAGCAAACAAAGGAATAGGCTCACGCATCCGTTTATTACATCTACCTGCAAAGATTAAAGGGACACTGAAGTTTAAAAATTTATATCGCACATTTAAAATAGATTGTTGTATATATTACAGAAGTTGGGTTTTTTTTGCATGGAAAATTATGTTCATTAAAAAAAATAGTACTAAAGCAGCAGATAATCAGTGAATTGGGTAGAAGTGTAAACATGAGCTTATGCACAGCTTGTTAATTATGTTGTCTTATGTGATGGACATTTAAACAATAAGAAAAATACAGTATGTTGTAGTTCATACATCCATAAGGCTCATTGCAGAGAAAAAGTAAGCAACCCAATACTGTTCCATCACTATAATAGTTGTGGATCTTACGAATGTTGGGGGCGTTTGTGATGTTGGTCATGCTTTGCGGCCCTCGTGCAGCGAGGGCCGCAACTGCGAGCCAAGTATTTGATGCACATGCTCACGCGCAGCCCGAGGGCCGTGGGTCTTGGGCTACAATGAGCGGGACTTAGGCTGCAATGAGCACCGAAGGGCCACAGGAGTTAGGCTGCAGTGAGAGCCTCAGGCACTCATTGCGAGCCCCGTAGGACTTAGGACCAAAGCACGTAAAACGGCTGACCCACGCAACTTGAAAGACCCCCTAAAAAACACAATTATGCCTCAAATTCACTTACACACTCACACACAGCACAGGGGGAGAACCAGGGAGCCTGTGAGTGAGGTTGCAAGTTAATATGAGGCATATTTGCATTTTTTTCACAATTAAAAAACGCAAGAAAAAAAATGGCTGCCGAAAAAAACGTAAACAAATTAAAACGAGGCGGAAGGCAGTAAAAAATAGTCTGAAGAAACTAACACTTAATGCAAGCCAGTAACACTTAACCCAAGCCAGTATCATTTAACCCAAGGCAGTAACATTTAACCAAAGGCAGTAACAGTTAACCCAAGGCAGTAACACTAATCACAAGGCCCCTAAGCTACACGGGGGGGGCTCGCGATGAGTGCCAAAAGTACTCATGGTGGGCTCGCGTTGAGCTCTGAAGGTAACCATTGCAAAAGAGGAAAGTTTAAGTACACGGATGGAGAAGCTCGCAATGAGCGTTAACTGCGCTCATTGCGAGCCTCACGATGAGCTCCGAAGGTGATCAGAGGGGCAAAATCCTCACATTGTGTGGCAAACAGCATTACCAGGCTTACAATTTTATTCCCGACATTTTTGATGGGCAATTTCCTAGTATTAATATAATCTTTATATTCTACAGGCCACTTATTTTATATACTTTTTTTTTGTAATGCTTATATATTACATCTTTTAAATACATGAACTTTTGGACTACAGTCTCCCTTTAAGCCAGGGGTGTCCAAGTTCGATCCTGCTGGGCCGCACACAGCCCTGGATTTGTGGATTTCTTTTATGTGCACAGATAAGTCAATTAGGATGACTAAAGAAATTATAATCTCACCTGGTTGCAGCAGGGCTATCCTCAAATCCAGGCCTGTGTACGACCCAGCAGCACCGAACTTGGATACCCCTGATTTAAGCCTTATGCATTCACTGATAGCACCTCTCTGATAAGAGTCAATGGAAGAAATAATGAAGGGCTCTCTAGCTGAAACATGAACATGTTACACTACCATTTGCAGATTATTCATATTATTTCAACATTTTGAGAAATGAGGTGTTAACAATTTAACACATGTGCATTTTTCATACTTTGTTTCTGGTTCTCAAAGTAAAATTTTTGGACTAGTCTTCTACACAATTGTATAACTTCTTAAGTTTGATGTCAATGGGAAAGTACAACAAACTGTTAGCACAAATATATATTTCTCGTAATTTACCTTTAACTAAAATTAGGACACTATAATCCCAAATTCTTAGCTGTGCAAAATTGAACTATAAAAAAGTTTTTTTGTATAAAAATGAGCAGACTATAGTTTAGAAAAGCTACGTAAATGTGGGACATAGAAGAATATTTTCTTCTCTTGTCCAGATCAATTACCTGATACAGAGTGAATGACAAAAATAATTAGGAAAACACAGGTAAGGTGCTTAACAGGCTAAAGTGGATCAAGCACATTGCTTTTAATTTTTTCATGTATTGCGTTATTGTTAATTTTCTTAACTTAATATGATTTATTTTTATGCATACAAATATATACAATAAAATAGATTAAACATGCTCTTTTAACACATGATACAAAATTTGATATTATAGTACCATTTAATTACGATGCATAATTTTTGTGCAATTTAGACCAAAACTTTCAATATAAGGCTATAAGTCATTGACAGTGTTTCATTTGATAGACCCCTGTGTCTGTAAAAGTGTTCCACAGTGCTTTAAAAATGTTTTACCCAAAGCAAAATGGTTAATTTACTGTAGTAATAAAATTAATTGTTAAAAGAGGTATAAATAATGAAAAGTATTATAGGGTACAATTGGGTATTATTTGCTAGTTAGAGATATATAATGGTTTCTTTAATGTTGAAGAGCAGCGTGCTATCCCACTCCAGAGAACAGATTAAGGTTCACATGGGAAATGCTTAAGGGCTGCAAGTGGCCCCTGGGCTGCCTGTTGCCCACCACTGCTATAAGTGTTTTGATGGAACCTTTATATTAGGAGTAATAATTTTCACACTGCACTTTATAAAAAAGTAAAAAGCATAGAGATATAATCCCCAATATCTTATACATCAAGAAACTAGTGGCAGACACCAAGTGGATCCTCATAAATAGAACGGGGCAATGTTTATATACATTAAGTGTGGATTAATGATGTTGTGACTTATTGTAATATAAGGAATTTAAACAGCACTTTGTCTGTAAATGTCAAGTTAAATAAAGTTTATCACTGGTTTTGTTTACAGACACTCCCAACGTCTTGGCATATCATTTTTTATCAGATTGCGCCTACACACGCTCTACCAGTGAAGAAGTCATTTCGGCCGGGACCTCTAACTTTAACCCCTGACATCCTGCATTACATTACCATCACTCTAGAACATTATTTATCACAAATTGTACTGTTGGAGTTACTCCGTAAAGGAATATGGACGTTGCACATTTATTTTGTGTATTTAAATGAACACATTTTTTTAAATGGCACAGCAAAGTTCAAATGTAAAACAGGTAGTAGCCCGCACTATGCCAAATGAGCTTTATTAAATTGCAGTAATATTACACCGACATTTGAATATCAATCAGATTTTCTTACCATATCACCCATATCATCTTAATAATTATACCCTGGGGGCTGCATATGCTCAGAGTGATTGAATTAAGTGGATGGAGGCTAAAAATAAAGTCAGGAATTCCAACTGCCAGTTGATGAAATCACAAACAAATAAACATTACAATCTTCAAGTATAACATATTCCCTGGGTGGATGAAGCGTTGGAAATACTAGAAGTTCCCACTATGACATCAGATAAAACCGTAATATCCTAACATGTGACCTGTGTGCAAAGGTAGAGTCAGTCACAGCCATGAGAAAGCGAGCTGATTTGTCAGAATACTCTTTTTTTGTGTGTGCTGAGCAGCATAACACAGCTAATTGTGCATAGTTTTACTTCCCAAAAGAACTGCTCAGTTTGAAAAGAAAAACATAATATGGTAAGGAAGGATTTATAAAAGCAATGAAGATACCCAGAACTCCATAAAATAAGTAATATATTAGAGGATAGCTGAAGTCTGTGGAAAATGTGAAGGTAGATTTGGGAAGTGTGTGACAATCTAACATTGCAAGCCATATAAGCCAACAGCTTAACATTATTTTTAGAGAAATATTTTTTTTCTAGACTCTGTTTACAGAAAGTTACATTTTTGGTTTTAGCAATCCCTGCTAGCATGGAGCCTGAGGGTACATTTTTCTTTACTGAATATATAGAACCACAGGGGAAGAGGGAAAGGGGAAGGTTGATTGTTATATCATGGGAGCTTTTAGATTCTGACTCAAACCCCCATGTTCAGAAGCAGGCAATCCTAAACATAACTGCAAGCAGGGACTTAGGAAGTGGGGGTGATTGGGGGGACAACCCCCCCCCCTCCAGATTATATTAACAGGTGACCCAAAGATAGCAAAATTCAACTTAATCATGCATTACCAGATTTGACCAGCGCTATGGAGCAGTATATCTTTCCCATGAAAGTTTTGACCTATAATATATATATATATATATATATATATATATATATATATGTATAAATTAATATATATATATATATATATATATATATATTAGTAATTATATTGCACCACAGTTTTTTTTGTTTCTTTAAACTTTATCCTCCTCAGATCACATTCCCTCACATCTTGTCCCCTGCATTTCTACCACCATAATCGTGGTCTTCAGTATTTTTTTTCAATCTCTCTCACTCTATCGTCATATTTCCATCCTCCTTCAAATATGCCATCAGAAAACCCATTGTAAAGAAGTGTTCTCGATCCTTCAAACCCTTCTAACTATATACTCCTCCTAGCCTCTAAACTATTGGCACAGCTAGTCTACACCCACATTATTCACTTTTAACAAACCATTCCTTACCCGACCCACTACAATGCTATCACCCCAGTACTCAACTGAGACTGTTCTCACAAAGGTAACAAATGGCCCAGTGACTGACAAGTGCAGGGACAATTCTCCTTACAAAATCTTCCTGCTCTCTCTTTTGCTTTCGACACAATTGACCATCTACTCCTCCCGCACATACTCTATTCCCAAGGCATCTGTGGTACATCCCTCCATGGCTTTAGTCTTATCTCTCTAACTATTCCTTCATCATTTCCTACCATGAAACCTCCTCCCTTACACTACCCCTTTCTGTTAAGGTTCCCTAGGACTCTGCGTTCAGTCCGTTGTTCAGTCAATTTCTCTCTCTACATCTCCTCTCATGGCAAACTCATCAGCTTCTATGGGTTTCAGTACCATCTTTATGCTGATCCCCAAATATATAATAATATACCTCCTCTGTAGACCTATTTCACATCATACTGAATCATGTGAAAACCTGTATTTTACATATATCACCCTGGATATCAACCTCTCCAAGAGTGAGCTGTTACTAATTCTTCTTCCCCCTCCCCCACTTCTATTCCTGAAATATATCTTACATTAGACAAGGCAAAAATCACCCCTGTGTCCCAAGTCTATCCCCCACATTCAGTCACTAACCAAATCCTTCTGCCACCACTTCTGGAACATCTCCAAAATCCATCCCTTCCTCACCCAAGACACTATCCATGCTCTCACAATGGGGACTATGGTATCTCTATCCAAATTGGTCATCCATTAAACTGCCTATTCCTTTTCCAGTCCATCCTGAATGCTTCCACCAGACTAATCCACCTCACCCAAGCTCATCATCTGCTTCCCGCTTCTGCCAGTACTTACACTGGCTCCCCATTTCCTCAAGAAAGCATTACAAATCCTTACTCTCACTTACAAAGCCCTCAATAACACTGCACTTCTACATTTCATCTTTTATCTCCAGATACACTTCAAACTGCCCTCTCTGCACTTCTTAATATTTGCACCACTCACCCACTACCATAACCTCTTCCAAGTTCACCTGCAGGACTTCTCAATATCAGCCCCCATTCTTTGCAATTCTCTACCTTGCTATAATTCTAGTCTTCAAGTATTCAAATGTTCTCTGAAAACCCACCTTTTCAGAGAAGTTTACAACCTACCACCTTAACTAAATCATCCATAACTTCATTCTAGGTTACAACTTCTGGCATAAACCATCTATCAGTCCCCTTACTTCATGTTTTACCCCCTGTCACCCCTTGGATGGTATGCTCTCGTAAGAGCAGGGCCCTTATGTCCCGTACAAATGTGCTGTCCTGTTTTATTGTACTCCTAGTGTTACCGTATTTGCTGGTTCTCTAAAAATAAGAATTAATGGTATGCTCTCGTAAGAGCAGGGCCCTTATCTCTGCATTTTCAAATATATATACCGTATATACTCGAGTATAAGCCGACCGAGTATAAGCCGAGGCACCCATTTTACCACAAAATACTGAGTAAAATAAGTGACTCGAGTATAAGCCGAGGGTGGGAAATGTCCTCCCCCCTGTGTCCCTTTTGTGCCTTCTGTGTCCCCCTCTCTCTCTGGTGTCTCTTCTCTCCTCTCCCATCCCTGTGTCTCTTCCCCCCCCTCCTCATTCTCAACCTCCCTCCTCAACCCCACTCCTTATCCCCAACCTCCCTCCTCATCATCCCTCCTCAACCTCCCTCCTCAACCCCCTCATCCTCAACCCCCTCATCCTCAACCTCAACCCCCCTCCTCAACCTCAACCCGGCTCCTCATCCTCCCTCCTCAACCTCAACCCCCCTCCTCATCCTCAACCTCTCCTCAACCTCCCTCCTCATCCTCAACCCCCTCCTTAACCTCGCTCCTCAACCTCAACCCCCCATCCTCAACCCCCATCTTCAACCTCCCCATCCTCAACCTCCCTCCTCAACCTCAACCCCCCCATCCTCAACCCCAAACCACCCTCCTTCCCCTCCCTCCTCATCCCCCCTTCTCATCCTCAACCTCCCTCCTCATCCTCAGCCCCCCTCCTCATCCTCAGGCCCCCTCCTCATCCTCCCTCCTCATCCTCAGCTCCCCTCCTCATCCTCAGCCGCCCTCCTCATCCTCAACCCCCTCCTCAACCTCCCTCCTCAACCTCAACCCCCTTCTCAACCTCCCTCCTCAACCTCAACCCCCCCATCCTCAACCCCCTCCTCAACCTAAACCCCCCCATCCTCAACCCCCTCCTAAACCTCCCTTCTCAACCTCCCTCCTCATCCTCAACCCCCCTCATTCTACCCCCCTCATACTACCCCTCTAAATACCCCCCCCCCCACTCACTTACCTGCTCCGGCCTCCGCTCCTTCCGGGTCTTGATGTGGCGAGCATGTGACGTCACATGCGCGCCACGTCATTAGCATATACTGGGTGGGGGGGGGGTTAGAATAAGGGGTGGTTGAGGATGAGGAGGGGGGAGGGAAAGAGACACGGGGGGTTAGAGAGACAGAGGGGGAAGAGAGACACGGGGGGCTAGAGAGACATGCGGGATAGAGAGACACAAGGGGGGGGGGGGGGGGGAGTGACTCGAGTATAAGCCGAGGGGGCCCTTTTTAGCCTTAAAAAAAGAGCTGAAAAACTCAGTTTATACTCGAGTATATACGGTATATATATATATATATATATATATATATATATATACATATGTCATGCCCAGAAGGGCCCCCACTGAACGTTTTGGACTATGGACTCTATTATTTATAACAGATATTGCTAAATATTTCAATAGGTATGGGCCTTGCTAAGAAATATGACATGATGGTGCTATGTGTAATGTACAGTAGGCCTCAATAATTAATGTTGGGGTCACTAGATGATGTTATTTGCACAGGGCACTGTGTGTATTATACAGAGCAGTGTGTGTGTGGCCTTACCAGCAGGATTTATGATGTATTGAGGTAAAGGTGGTACCCAGGCATGTCTAATATCGACATGCAGCAAGTTTCCCAGGGAGTGTGATAGAGTGTATTACCGGGGGCTCTGCGGTGAAAGGGGTCCAGGTATAGGGGTTATCTTTTTGAGGGACAGAAGCCAGAGGAGGAAGTGGAAGGAGGCAAGTGTTTACAGTACTGACCTCCTTGTGGTGCAAGCTTCGGACAACTACTAACACTAATGTGTGAAGTGTTTTTTTTCCTGGACAAACAGACATCCTCCCCCCCTCCCAGGCAGTTACACTAGAGCAGGGAGGAACTCTCTAGGGGAAGGTGTGGTGGTTGGACAATTGTTGGTTGCTGCAAGAAGGGGAGTAAATAGGACCCCTGGTGAATTCAAAAGAAAGGAAGGCAACTGTCTGATTAACTCTCAGGGGTAATTAAGAATCCTGACATGGTGGGAGTAGTAATAAATCTCTTGTGATTGGTCCCTGGGTACTATAAATACAGTTTCAGATAAATAAATAGAGTTAGTGAATATATAGATAAATTGAGATGTGTATTTAATTTTGGGGAGAATATAATAAATCTAACAATTGGGATTGTTATGATGGACTCTGTCTGCAACTCTGTTCCTCACCACTGGGGGTAGTATTGCATTCCTATGTTCTTGTATCATGATGACTGGTTGTTAATAGACCGACTACCTAAACTGTGCACTGAGGTAACCCCAAATTCACAACCTAGAGGAATTCCTGTAAGCTAAAGGCAGGTGGTGTGGGTTTGTGCATGGCCCCCAACTCTGGGTCATGACATTACATATACACATTAATATATACACACATATATATATATATATATATATATATATATATATACATATCCATCAATATATACATGAAAAAACAGAGCACTGTAGTCCATAGTGATATCTTTCCTGTATATGTGTATATAGTATGTGTATATATGCTTCCTTTACTATGTTGTGTTTATTTCCCATATATGTATTTACCTGATGTCAGATGCTGTTTCCACTCTCTCTGCATCTGCTGTTTTTATTCAAACTGAGGGTTCCATCTCATGTTAGTATTGCTGCAGATTTTATAAAGAGAGGTTGAGCCTCTCGAAAGCTTGTCATTAAAAATAAGACGTTTGTCCAATACAAAAGGTATCAAATTATATTGCAATACTCATTATAAATCGCTCTCTCTCTATATATATATATAAAGATTAATAATTACTAAATTAGTATATATATATATCTATATATATATATATCTATATCTATCTATCTAAATGTATATATATATATATATATCACATATAATAGTTGTCAAACTATGAATCGCGAAGCGAGAGATGCAGTTTGGTCCACAAATGGTCCGCATTTGCGGAGGTGGAGGCTGAAAGGTGCCTCACACGCGGTTACAAACACCCACACAAACGGCACCATTACTACCTCGCAAACCGCGCGCACCTAAAGTCAAAACACAATAAATACCGACTAAAAACACATACAAAGCTTACTCACAGATGGGGGGGGGTCACCCAGAACCTCTGAAAGTGAAGTTACACCTCCATTTAAGTCCAAATTCCAGAGATCAGACACACGAAAATCCCCTAAGCGAGAGAAAAAAATGCCAGTCGAAAAGACCATAACGACTGTACCGCGCGCACCCAAAAACATTAAAAACACAATAATTACCCACAAAATATATATAAAAAGCTTACCCATAGCAAGGGGGGGCACCCAGGACCTCTGAAAGTGAAGTTACACTTCCATTTAAGTCCAAATTCCCGAGTTCAGAAACACGAAAATCCCCTAAGCAAGATAAAAAATGGCCGCCGAAACAAACGAAAACGAGGCTCAAAGACCCAGGACGGCCCAGCCACGTACAACTTAGCCTAGAAGGGATCCGAGATAAGCTCGGAAACCCGCATTAACCCCACGGGATCCGAGATAAGCTCGGAGACCCGCATTAACCAAACATTAACCATCGCAGTGGGGGTCCCGATCGCATGCGATCGGGGACCCCCGCTGCAATGAAAATTCTAAATTCCCTTAAAGGACCCGTTGTAAAAAAAAAAATATATACACTATTACGCATGGGGCTCTATACAGAGCCCCATCAACCATTAATTAACCCTGTCACTCATGGGAGTCAATATAGACCCCCATAAGCCCTTCATTAATCCTGTCACTCATGGGGGTCAATACAGACGCCCATAAGCACTTCATTAACCCCCTCACTCATGGGGGTCAATAATGACCTTCATAACCCCCTAATTAACCCTGTCATTTATGGGGGTCAATACAGACCCCCATAAGCCCTTCATTAACTGTGTCACTCATGGGGGTCAATACAGACCCCCATAAGCACTTCATTAACCCCCTCACTCATGGGCATCAATATAGTCCCCCATAAGCCCTTCATTAACCCCTCACTCATGGGGGTCAATATAGACCCCCATAAGCCCTTCATTAACCCCTCACTCATGGGGGTCAATATAGACCCCCATAAGCCCTTCATTAACCCTGTCACTCATGGGAATCAATACAGACCCCCATAAGCCCTTCATTAACTGTGTCACTCATGGGGGTCAATACAGACCCCCATAAGCACTTCATTAACCCCCTCACTCATGGGCATCAATATAGTCCCCCATAAGCCCTTCATTAACCCCTCACTCATGGGGGTCTCTATTGACCCCCATAAGCCCTTCATTAACCCCTCACTCATGGGGGTCAATATAGACCCCCATAAGCCCTTCATTAACCCTGTCACTCATGGGGGTCAATACAGACCCCCATAAGCCCTTCATTAACTGTGTCACTCATGGGGGTCAATACAGACCCCCATAAGCACTTCATTAACCCCCTCACTCATGGGGGTCAATATAGACCCCCATAAGCCCTTCATTAACCTTGTCACTCATGGGGTTCAATACAGACCGCCATAGGCACTTAACCCCCTCACTAATGGGGGTCAAGACAGACCCCAATAGACCCCTAATTAACCCTGTCACTCATGGGGGTCAATACAGACCCCCATTAGCCCTTCATTAACCCTGTCACTCATGAGGGTTAATATAGACCCCCATAAGCACTTAATTAAACCCCTCACTCATGGGGGTCAATACAGACCCCCATAAGCCCTACATTAACCCTGTCACTCATGGGGATCAATATAGACCCCCATAATCACTTAATTAACACCCTCACCCACATAAGCCCATAAATAACCCTGGCAACCTTAATTAACCCCGTCCCTCAGGAGGGTCAATACAGCCCCCCATAAGCCCTTCATTAACTGTGTCACTCATGGGGGTCAATACAGAACCCATAAGCACTTCATTAACCCCCTCACTCATGGGGGTCAATATAGTCCCCCATAAGCCCTTCATTAACTGTGTCACTCATGGGGGTCAATACAGAACCCATAAGCACTTCATTAACCCCCTAACTCATGGGGGTCAATATAGTCCCCCATAAGCCCTTCATTAACCCTGTCACTCATGTGGGTCAATAAAGACCCCCATAAGCCCTTCATTAACTGTGTCACTCATGGGGGTCAATACAGACCTCCATAAGCACTTCATTAACCCCCTCACTCATGGGCATCAATATAGTCCCCCATAAGCCCTTCATTAACCCCCTCACTCATGGGGGTCAAAACAGACCCCCATATGCACTTCATTAACCCCTCACTCATGATGGTCAATATAGACCCCCATAAGCCCTTCATTAACCCTGTCACTCATGGGGGTCAATACAGACCCCCGAAAGCACTTAACCCCTCCACTCATGGGGGTCAATACAGACCCCCAATAAACCCCTAATTAACCCTGTCACTCACGGGCGTCAATATAGACCCCCATAAACCCCCTTCATTAACCCTGTCACTCAAGGGGGTCAATACAGACTTAATAACCCCCCTCACTCATGGGGGTCAATATAGACCCCCATAAGCCCTTCATTAACCCTGTCACTCATGGGCGTCAATACAGACCCCCGTAAGCCCTTCATTAACTGTGTCACTCATGGGGGTCAATACAGACTCCCATAAGCACTTCATTAACCCCCTCACTCATGGGGGTCAATAAAGACTCCCATAAGCCCTTCATTAACCCTGTCACTCATGGGGGTCAATACAGACCCCATAAGCACTTAATTAACATCCTCACTCATGGGGGTCAATACAGACCTCCATAAACCCCTAATTAACCCTGTCATTCATGGGGGTCAATATAGACCCCTATAAGCCCTTCATTAACTCTGTCACTCATGGGGGTCAATACAGACCCCCATAAGCCCTTCATTAACTGTGTCACTCATGGGGGTCAATACAGATCCATATAAGCACTGCATTAACCCCCTCACTCATGGGGGTCAATATAAACCCCCATAAGCCCTTCATTAACCCTGTCACTCATGGGGGTCAATACAGACCTCCATAAACCCCTAATTAACCCTGTCATTCATGGGGGTCAATATAGACCCCTATAAGCCCTTCATTAACCCTGTCACTCATGGGGATCAATACAGACCCCCTTAAGCCCTTCATTAACTGTGTCACTCATGGGGGTCAATAAAGACTCCCATAAGCACTTCATTAACCCCCTCACTCATGGGGGTCAATATATTCCCCAAAAGCCCTTCATTAACCCTGTCACTTAGGGGGGTCAATACAGACCCCCATAAGCACTTCATTAACCCTGTCACTCATGGGGGTCAATACAGACCACCATAATACATAAAATTAACCCTCTCACTCATGCGGGTCAATACATACCCCCATAAGCACTTCATTAACCCCCTCACTCATGGGGGTCAATATAGTCCCCCATAAGCCCTTCATTAACGCCTCACTCATGGGGGTCAATATAGACCCCCATAAGCCCTTCATTAACCCCTCACTCATGGGGGGCAATATAGACCCCCATAAGCCCTTCATTAACCCTGTCACTCATGGGGGTCAATACAGACCCCCATAAGCCCTTCATTAACTGTGTCCCTCATGGGGGTCAATACAGACCCCCATAAGCACTTCATTAACCCCCTCCCTCATGGGGGTCAATATAGACCCCCATAAGCCCTTCATTAACCCTGTCACTCATGGGGGTCAATACAGACCCCCATAAGCCCTTCATTAACTGTGTCACTCATGGGGGTCAATACAGACCCCCATAAGCACTTCATTAACCCCCTCACTCATGGGGGTCAATATAGACCCCCATAAGCCCTTCATTAACCTTGTCACTCATGGGGTTCAATACAGACCGCCATAAGCACTTAACCCCCTCACTAATAGGGGTCAAGACAGACCCCAATAGACCCCTAATTAACCCTGTCACTCATGGGGGTCAATACAGACCCCCATTAGCCCTTCATTAACCCTGTCACTCATGAGGGTTAATATAGACCCCCATAAGCACTTAATTAAACCCCTCACTCATGGGGGTCAATACAGACCCCCATAAGCCCTACATTAACCCTGTCACTCATGGGGATCAATATAGACCCCCATAATCACTTAATTAACACCCTCACCCACATAAGCCCATAAATAACCCTGGCAACCTTAATTAACCCCGTCCCTCAGGAGGGTCAATACAGCCCCCCATAAGCCCTTCATTATCTGTGTCACTCATGGGGGTAAATACAGAACCCATAAGCACTTCATTAACCCCCTCACTCATGGGGGTCAATATAGTCCCCCATAAGCCCTTCATTAACTGTGTCACTCATGGGGGTCAATACAGAACCCATAAGCACTTCATTAACCCCCTCACTCATGGGGGTCAATATAGTCCCCCATAAGCCCTTCATTAACCCTGTCACTCATGTGGGTCAATAAAGACCCCCATAAGCCCTTCATTAACCCCCTCACTCATGGGGGTCATTATAGACCTCATAAGCCCTTCATTAACTGTGTCACTCATGGGGGTCAATACAGACCCCCATAAGCACTTAACCCCCTCACTCATGGGAGTCAATACAGACCCCCATAAACCCCTAATTAACCCTGTCACTCATGGGGGTTAATACAGACCCCCATAAACCCCTAATTAACCCTGTCACTCATGGGGGTCAATACAGACCCCCATAAGCCCTTCTTTAACCCCGTCACTCATGAGGGTCAATATAGACCCCCATAAGCCCTTCATTAACCCTTTCACTCATGGTGGTCAATACAGACCCCCATAAGCACTTAATTAAACCCCTCACTCATGGGGGTCAATACACACCCCCATAAGCCCTTCATTAACCCTGTCACTCATGGGGGTGAATACAGACCCCATAAGCACTTAATTAACCCCCTCACTCATGGGAGTCAATACAGACCCCCATAAACCCCTAATTAACCCTGTCATTCCTGCGGGTCAATATAGACCTTCATAAGCCCTTCATTAACCCTGTCACTCTTGGGGGTCAATACAGACCCCCATAAGCCCTTCATTAACTGTGTCACTCATGGGGGGGGTCAATACAGACCCCCATAAGCACTTCATTAACCCCCTCACTCATAGGGGTCAATATAGACCCCCATAAGCCCTTCATTATCCCTGTCACTCATGGGGTTCAATACAGACCCCCATAATCACTTATCCCCCTCACTCATGGGGGTCAATACAGACCCCCATAAACCCCTAATTAACCCTGACACTCATGGGGGTCAATTCAGGCCCCCATAAGCCCTTCATTAACCCTGTCACTCATGAGGGTCAATATAGACCCCCCATAAGCCCTTCATTAACCCTGTCACTCATGGGGGTCAATACAGACCCCCATAAGCACTTAATTAAACCCCTCACTCATGGGGGTCAATACAGACCCCCATAAGCCCTTCATTAACCCTGTCACTCATGGGGATCAATATAGACCCCCATAATCACTTAATTAACACCCTCACTCATGGGGGTCAATACAGACCCCCATAATACATATAATTAACCCTGTCACTCATGGGGGTCAATACAGACCATCATAAACCCTAATTAACCCTGTCACTCATGGGGGTCCATACAGACCCTCATAGGCCTCTATTTAACCCCATCAGACCCATGAGGGTATATTAAGACCATTATGGGCCTGATACAACCCAACATTAACCACATAAGTGCCATGACAGTCCTCAAGGACCATCATGACACTAAGTATAAACACTACACCGCACTATACCCCCAAATAAAACATAAAATATCAACTAAACACCCTCTACACTAACCTATTAACACCTACACTACCTACCTCCTAATAAACCCTCCCCACCACTGTAATTATACAAAATTAAAAAAAATAAAGTCACAAAAAAAATAAAAATCTACATTACATAAAATAAAAAACCTAAATCACAAAAAAAAAATCTACATTACAGAAAAAAAAACCTAAGTCACAAAAAATAAAAAAAGGAACAGTACAGAAAATAAAAAAATAAATTACAGCACCCCCTACAGAAAATAAAAAAAAATTACACACCTGAAAAGGAAATACATATAATACATACAATACAATACAAATACATCCAATACAAATAAAATGAGATACAATACATTACACCCCTATCTAATAAACATCCCCCAATCTATCTAAATAAATACCATAATCTAATATACTGTATATACTCGAGTATAAGCCGACCCGAGTATAAGCCGAGGCACCCATTTTACCACAAAATACTGGGTAAAATGAGTGACTTGAGTATAAGCCGAGGGTGGGAAATGTGCTGCCCCCTGTGTCCCTCTTGTGCCCTCTGTGTTCCCCCTCTCTCTCCCGTGTCTCTTCTCCCCTCTCCCTTCCCTGTGTCTCTTCTCCCCTCTCCCTTTCCTGTGTCTCTTCCAACCTCTCCCTTCCCTGTGTCTCTTACCCCCTCCCTTATCACCCTCCTTAACCCCACTCCTCAACCTCCCTCCTCATCCTTAACCTCCCTCCTCATCCTTAACCTCCCTCCTCATCCTCAACCTCCTTCCTCATCCTCAACCTCCCTCCTCATCCTCAACCCCCTCCTCAACCTCCCTCCTCATCCTCAACTCCCTCCTCAACTCCCCCTTCCTCAACCCCCCTCCTCAACCCCCCATCCTCATCCTCTCTCCTCAACCCCCCATCCTCAACCCCCCTCCTCATCCTCAACCTCCCTCCTCATCCTCAACCTCCCTCCTCAACCCCCCCATCCTCAACCCCTTCCTCAACCCCTTCCTCAACCTCCCTCCTCAACCCCCTCCTCAAGCCCCACATCCTCATCCTCCCTCCTCAACCCTCATCCTCAACCCCCTCCTCAACCCCCCATCCTCATCCTCTCTCCTCAACCCCCATCCTCAACCCCTCTTACTCATCCTCAACCTCCCTCCTCATCCTCAACCTTCCTCCTCAACCCCCCCATCCTCAACCACCCCATCCTCATCCTCAACCCCCAATCCTCAACCTCCCTCCTCAACCTCAAACCCCATCAACCCCCCTCCTCAACCTCAACCCCCCTCAACCCCAACCCACCTCCTCAACCTCAACCCCCCTCAACCTCCCCCCTCAATCCCCCTCAACCTAAACCCCCCTCAACACCCTCCTCCACCTAAACCCCCCTAAATACCTCCCCCCTCTCCCCTCACTTACCTGCTTGTGCTCCGGCCTCCACTCCTTGACCCGGCGCCGGCGCGCATGTGACGTCACATGCGTGCCGCGTCAATAGCATATACCGGGTGTCGGCACCCGGTATATGCTAATGACGCGGCACGCATGTGACATCACATGCGCGCCGGGTCAAGGAGCGGAGGCCGGAGCACAAGCAGGTAAGTGAGGGGAGAGGGGGGAGGTATTTAGGGGGGTTTAGGTGGGTTGAGGATGAGGATGGGGTGGTTGAGGATGGGGGGGTTAAGGAGGAAGGTTGAGGATGAGGAGGGAGGTTGAGGATGAGTAAGAGGGGTTGAGGGGGGTTTAGGTTGAGGAGGGGGTAGGGAAAGAGACACGGGGGGAGAGACACACTGGGGGTTAGAGACACGGGGGGTTAGAGACACACGGGGGGGGTTAGAGACACACGGGGGAGGGGTTAGAGACAATGGGAGGTTAGAGAGACACGGGGGGTTAGAGAGATACGGGGGGGGGGGGGGGGGAGTATCTCGAGTATAAGCCGAGGGGGCCCTTTTTTGCCTTAAAAAAAGGGCTGAAAAACTCGGCTTATACTCGAGTATATACGGTACATCCTATCTATATAATATACATCACACAATCTATGTAATATACCATAAATACCATAATCTAATATACATCCTATCTATCTAATATACATCCCCCAATCTATCTAAATAAATACCACAATCTAATATACAATACATGCTATGCTATCTATATAAAACACATACCCCTAGCTAACATACAATAAATGCTATCTATATATAAAATAATCTAATTCTAAGCTAAAATAAAATAATTAAGACCACTTACCTTTGCAGATGTCCCTTCAGATCAGCCACCTAGGGCCCATCCGGGGCAGAAGACGAGGAGGCTAGAGACATCGCGGGGAGGTAAGTACAATGTAGATTATGTTTATTTTACTTGGTTTTATGCTTATGTATGTGTTTTAATGTTATGTTTTTTTTTAACAGGGGCCGCACCGGAGAAGAAGAAAAGAAGATGGACGGGACATGTTGGAAAGGTTAGTACAATATTTAGAATGTTTAGAATGTTTATTTATTTTATGTAAACGTGTTGTATTAATTATTTTTTTTTTTACCCTAGGTTGCTGATCTGAAGAAACATCTCAAAGGTAAGTGGTCTTAATTATTTTATTTTAGCTTAGAATTAGGGTTGCTATATAGAAATACCATGTACTGTATATTAGATAGTTTGGGGGATGTAAAGTACATAGATAGTATTTATATTAGATTGATAGGATGTATTTTAGATAGATAGTATTGTATATTAGATAGGGGATGTATATTAGATAGGGGTGTATTGCATTGTATTTAATTGTATTGTATTTAATTGTATGTATTATATGTATTTCCTTTTCAGGTGTGTCTTTTTTTTTTCTGTAGTGGGGGGGGTTGTAATGTATTTTTTTATTTTCTGTAATGTTCCTTTTTTATTTTTTTTGACAGTTTTTTTTTTGTAATGTACATTTTTTATTTTTTGTGATTTATTTTTTTTAATTTTATGTAATGTAGATTTTTGATTTTTGATGACTTTAGTTTTTTTGATTTCTGTAATTACAGTGGTAGGTAGGTCGTGTAGGTGTTAATAGGGAAGGGTAGAGGGTGTTTAGTTGATATTCAATGTTTTATTGGGGGTGTATAGTTCCATAGTTACATAGTTACATAGTATTTAAGGTTGAAAAAAGACCTTCAGTCCATCAAGTTCAACCTTTCAAGATCTCCTCCGATCTGCATAATGCGGATTAACTATTAATTAGTTGTATAAAAAAAAAAAAAAGCGTAGTGCAGTGTAGTGTTTATACTTAGTGTCATGATGGTGCTTGAGGACCGTCATGGCACTTATGTGGTTAATGTTGGGTTGTAACAGGCCCATAATGGTCATAATATACCCTTATGGGACTGATGGGGTTAAATAGAGGCTTATGAGGGTCTGGATAGACCCCCATAAGTGACCGGGTTAAAATGGTGTAGTGCTTACACTTTGGGTCATCAGGGTCCTGGATGACCCTCATGGCACTTATAGTGTTATTACATGCGTTCATTACTGTGTTAGAGGGGTCTATATAGTTGAGGCACACAGTACACTCTCATTGTGTGACAAACAGCATTTCAACACTTTATTTTATTGACCGTCATTTTTTGACGGGCAAGTCGCTAGTATATATATAGTCTTCATCATACATAACCCCTTTAAAGAGTGTTTCTGTTATTATTTACTTTATTTGCAGAAGAGCATTGTATAAATATGGGAATTTGCTGTTCCTTTAAATCAGGACAAGTGAAATTCTTGTTGCATATATTCTATTTTTCAGCTTTCTAACAGTTTGCACAGTTTATGCTCAGCCTCTGCTTCAGAGCACACACCTTAATAATTTCTGTTCAGTATACCTCATACCTTTGGTAGATGTCTCAATCACTTGCTGCCCACTCCTACAGGATAAGTCAGGTGGATTTTCCTGCCCCACTGATCAGTGTAATCATGCTTTCAGCTCCCTTGCAAGGAGCCGCGAAGAGAGCTATTAACAAGTAATTATTCTGTAATTACAGGGCAATCAGAAAGCATTACACATGCCCCATGCAATAAACGCTTTCACTGACCTCACATATTAAACAAGTGCCCCGACACTTCCTTATGTGCTACTCTGGAAATGATCTGTTTAGAAGGATGAAGCCAAAATAATGAGATACTGGAGGCTAAAGATGTATGTGAGGGAAACTGGGCAAAAGCCCTCACTGCATAACATCATGAGCAAATCTATAAAAAGCAAAATGCCAAGTAGGAGCTATTGCTACAGAAATAAGGTAAATGGACCGTACTATGCCACACACAGTGTATAACCATGTGTTACATAGTTACACATTAATTGAGGTTGAAAATAACTGTAGTCATCAAATTCAACCTATTTAGATCTCTTCTGATGTGCAAAATGCAGATTAATTGTTAATTATTATTGGCCAAGCACTATAGTTAGAGTGACTACCTTCTGACTTGATAAAGAGAGGTGTACCTCCCAAAAGCTTGTCACTGAAACTAAAATGTTTGTCCAATAAAAAAGCTATCACATTTTACTGCAGTACTTTGACTATTCATGATTGATAGATTGATATACACTAAGTAGCCATACCTGTACTCCTGTTCATTAATGCAAATATATCTTTAGCCAATTATATCATATGATATATACTATTAAACCAAAGCATAAGCTTTGTTGGTTACCACTATATATATATATGCACCCATAGTGACAGATAGTGCATTTCAAGTTGTTCTGATCAGATGGTTTTTTTTTTGGTTTGTTTTTCTGCTTTGTTCAGTCATTTTCTGACTCTCCATGACCAAATGGACCGTACACACACCAGAACATCTTTATGTCCATGGCCATGTTGATCCACTTAGTATCGCCAATCAAAGATAAAAACATTTTATGTTTCAATATAGGGTTATATCAATCTCAGGTATCAATAAGTTAATACATATCAGGCCACCCACATGAACTAGAACAGTATCGGCATCCATTTTTATTATTTTGTACTTTGTGGTTTTACGAGTCCAATCGCATATCAGACCTCTAAACACTAATTGATTGACATGTAACCTCCATCTTATACTGCCGTAATGATGGCTGTCTCATTTTCTATTGGCTGTTTCGAAATGGGTAGTTAAGGCCTTGCTTAATTGATCATGTTCCCACCCTGAACTGCTACATACGATTACATAGTTTACGGTTTCGTCTTTCGGCCCGTAACTTGCAGGCTTGTTCAATGGAATAGCACCGTAATTGGAGCATAGTGCAAGCCCGCAGCAGGCCCACAGACATACGGCCTATATAAATCCAGATGTGGGCTTCTAATTGAATGAGGCTCCTAGTCTTTAATAGAATAGCTTTGGCCTGCTAAAAAAATTATATCAAATCTTGTAGCTGGTAGATTTTGGAGGGGAGATAAAATTCATTAAAATGCCCATCTTTGGGGAACGTTTAGATAAAATGTGAGAGCTAGAGCTCATATGCAATAAGAAACCAATTGATTAAGTCCTTTAAGAGGAGGGGTACTTTGTCATAAAGATGAATGTATCAAGGGCAGTTGATGACATGAGGGGGAGAGTAGACATTCTCTGTATATGATGTATGTGAATAAATATCTATATGTTGATTTGACCCTTGTAACTTGCGCTTATTCATAAGTTGTGACTTTGTTGTCATGAGCTGATCTTTAACCTCATTAATCAAACATTATATACATGTATAAAACTGTATGATTAAATAAACATTTTATGACTCAAGTTTTTATGTACCTGCTATCAAAATGCTAATGCTGTATGCTTTTCATTATTATTGTAGTTATATACTTATATTTAGCTGAAATTTAGATCTTCTAAAAAAGGAAATAAAAAAACAGTAAAATAAAGTGTGGGAGAGATATTCTAAAATTGCAATACGTAAGTAAGATTATTTTTAATGAAAAGGCTAAAATAAATATGAACACAACAATGAATGGTCAAGGTCACCTATTCTGTTACTTATTATGCAACATTTTATGTTTATAGTAAACAGGTAACATTTTTATAACACTGAGAATGTAAGGAATGTTTATAGCATAATAGAAGTGGTATAAAGTTCAATGCCACCAATCCTGAGAGGTAGATTCCATCATAACAGAGCTCATACATCCATTAGACGGAGAATCAATTGATAGTAAGAATTTTAAGAGCTGTAATTTTATAATATTTCCATTACTACAAAAATATTTCTGTAACGTAGAAGACTGCAATGTTTTCAAATGCGTATTGGGTGGTTTGCTCCAAGTAGTGCAATAATTATTTTAAGCCTTATTTTAACAGGCGCAAACAAAGGTCAAGTTGCTTCATAAATTCAATTTTAAAGCATTATTAAATTGTGTTCTCACAGAGGGGGGAGCTGCACTGTCCAGTTTATATATTTGTATTTGAAAAAAAATTCTGTAATGTAGGCAGTGGTGTCATAAGGACCCCCATGGTATAGGTAAAATGAAAATGAAACTGCAAACTATTTTTAATAGTCTCTACCCAACAAACAAATATATGAGCTTTATTGTAGTAAATACACTTGAATGGTCATTTAAGGCAAGGAATACAATTTGTTCTGAGCTCTACTTATGTGTAATTTCATTAGAAGTTCAGTCGTATTTGACTCTCTGTGACCCTCTGGACCACAACACGTCTAGTTGTGCTCATTCATAAGGTTTTCACGGCAAAGATACTAGAGCGGGTTGCCAGTTCTATCTCCAGTGGACCTCAATTTTTCTGACCTCTCTGCTATAACCTGCCCATCTTGGATGAACCTACATGGTATAGCTGGCAGCTTCATTGAAGTTCACAAGTCCCTTTATCACGACAAGGAAGCGATCCAGAAGGGGAATTTCATTAGTTACACATTAGAAATGTTGTAGGTGATAGAGATCCAAACAAAAATACAGTATACATAAGTATTAATGGGACTGTAGTTAAAATATATCATGGTCAATTTAAAGTATGAGTTGCACCTTGCATAATGAAAGCCATTTTAGCACAATTGTATAAAGTTATGTATAATAACAATGTTTTAAATTCCCACCTCCAGTGGGCTGCCATCTTGGCCTCTTTACCTATCTCCATCCCTCACAGAGTGTCACTAATTAGGTGAGGGAGCTCCAAGCTTTGATTGTCCTGTGATGCTCCATACTGCATTTCTACCGCAATCCTATTATCTATGATGTCATGTGGTGCCTGCTCCACTAGACGTTACATCTGATAATCGAGTGGACCATCAGAAAAGGATCAAAGCTTGCTGCCAACCTCGCACAGTGACATAATAGGTGTTAGCAGTAAGAAAGGCCAAAATCATGGGCGTTTATAGATTTTATGCTGCCTGGGGTCATTCAGATTTGTGCACCTCCCCCCCCCCCCTTACACACACACACTCCACTTGCAGCCCCTCCACATCTCTATATCTCAAATCTTAAGTTTATGTGTGTTTATGTAGTAATATGGTATTTCAGGAAGTGTCATACTTACAGGCAAAAATATCACAGCATATAGAGGGTTCTGTGCATATTTAAACATAATGTCCTGTACTGTGTCTTCAGGCAGCCTGTTGCCCCCTGAAAATATAATGCCCTTGGTCTGGCCTAGGCAAAAACACAGCCTTGGTCAATACCTCAACCTCCTAGAGGCAGAAGGATCATAACATATAGCAGTACGTTATACATTTTATATAATTGAGCTAAAATGGCTTTCATTATTTCCATGCCACTATTACTTGTAAAGAGGCATGACTTGTTTTCCTAAAACAGTTACAATTATTATATAAAGCCATATTTCTTTATTACTTTTGTTAAAGCAAAAAAAAGACTTATTTAACAATGGTCTAAACAGCATTCCTCAAATACCAAAATAAAAGAAGAAAAAATGAGCTATAATAATTTAGGAGCATGTTTTAATATCTGCATTTTTCTTTTTTTTTATCTATATTTCAAACTTTAATTGCTGTGTGGCAAGTATGTAACATCAATTAATATCTGCTTTCAGTGGTGCTTAAAAGGGCCACTTAATTCAGCACAATTTGGACCACATCACAGTAAAGATCTCCTAGAAGCATGTTGAAATATGTTTTTGAAGTTTTGAAATATGTGCATTTTTCACTGAGAAAACAGATAAAATAAAATCTGTGTTTACATATGTTCACATCCAGACACGCAGCTACAGCTCTGTGTAGTGAGCAAAAGAAAAAAGGAATTAACCCTTAACAAATCCATCTGTGCAGAGCATGGAATGCTGCAATCACCCAAATTGGTAATTTATAAGTTAATTGTCCAGTATATTCATGAGTCCAGGGGGAAAAAACTGCTATTAATCACTGTCTTCACCACTCGGCTTAGCTTTCTCACAGTAGGCAGGAAAACTTTGTATGTATATAGACTTATAACTTTAGATTTTTTCCTCTTATTGGCCCTTTAAGAGAAACTAGAGTCAGTATGAATCTTTACAGTAAATGCACATAAATGCCATAAAGAAATCATGTCATGTTTTTTTAAATACTAAATTATTTTACAAGTGCTAGAACACAATTTAAAGAGACAGCACTATTTTCTACAGTTACTTGAACTTTTGGTCCTTTCTGCAGCTACTTGCAGTTTGGGTCTAATTATCATCCTAGCTATTTATATGCTGCTGTAGCAGGTCTCCCCTGCTTGCTATTTAATATTCTAGGGCAGGGTATGCAAGTTTGTTCCTGGATTTGAGGATTTGGCTTGGATTTGAGAATTTCATTTCTGTGCACAGGTGAGTCAATGAGGTTGACTGAAGAAGTTATAGTCTATCCTGTATGCAGGGATATCCTCAAATCCTGGCCTATGTGTGGCTCTCCAAGACAGCCTGCATACCCCTGCTTTAAAGTCAAAGACTCCTGTGGATCCAAGTCAAGCTCGCCTGACTGCTTCAGCTCCCAGCTATCTAGCCTGCTGAATCTCTCAAGTATCCTGACTCCCGCTCCCCCAGCTATCCAGCCTATTGCACCTTCAGGTTATGCTGCCTCCTACTGCTTTTAGATTTATCACCATCTTCAGCTTATATCTGTGTTTTCCTACCCCGAGCGTCAGGAAGCTTCAAAAGCTGTTGCAATAAGGAATACCTTGCTTCTATGTTTTTTTTTGTTTTGTTTTCTAATTCTCTTTACTAAGACAGTGAGAAAGGAGAAAATGTCCAGTTATATCTTACAAGCATGTTATTCATTTTTTTTGTCTCCATATTAACTTACAACATTTCTTAATAACAATAGTCAACAAAAAGGGGGCGGGGGGGGGGGGGGGGTGTTTCCTTTGACACATGCCAAAGCCTGCTATCACCAGGTTCTTGAGATGTTTGACAAAAAGTAGGCCAAAGTCCTCCCATCTCACCTATGATTGCACCCTTGATCTGGCACAGGAGCTATCCCACCTAGTCACTGCACATATCCACTGTCCATTTCAGTCAGGTCGTTGGAGGAATACATCCAGGAAAACAGGCTTCATTCGGAAATCCACCTTTTGTGGTGAAGCTGGGGTTTTCTTCATGCAGGAGGATAATGGGCTCTGTCCCTGCATTGACTACAAAGACTAAGATTACCATCAAGAACTGATACTCTTTACCACTTCTCAACAAGCATTTTTCATGGACCTACCCTCTTCATCAAGCTTGACCTTAGTGAGGCATACAACCTCATCTGCATCAAGGAGGGGGTGAGTGGAAGACCGATTTAAATACTCATGCTGGGCACAATGAGTATTTTGTAATGCCATTTGCTATCTACAATGCTCCTGCTGTCTTCCAGGTGTTTATAAATGATATTTTACTAGATCTCTAATATCATGTTGGTTTGTACCTGGTTGACATTCTCATATTCACGTCCACAACCCAAGAAAAATATTAGCATTGGGTCAGAAAAGTACATGAACATTTGCGGGACAATCATTTGATGGCAAAAGCAGAGAAGTGTACCTTTTACCAAATGGAAATTCCATTACTTAGCTACATGATCTCTGTCAAAGGATTCTGCATGGATCCCTCTAACCAGGAAGAACCAGTTTTTAAAAAAAATGGTCACTGCAACATCTGTAACAAAAAGCTGCTAGTGGCACTGGAAGAATGGAGACATCTTCTTTTCTTGTAATTATCATAACCATTAGCAATCACAAAAATATACAAATTATAGAGACAGCCAGAATTTTGTGATCACTTATTGAAATGGCAGCGAGAACAGTAAAGAGGGAACTCCATCTTGTCAATTTGAATGAAAAGATGCTGCCACTACCTCCAAGGAAACCATAATTAATTCTGATTGCATCATGGGGACACTGAAGGTGACTGAGATTTAACAAGTTCTAAAAATATCATCCAGTGATCCTTCAATCCTGCTGGGGAAACATATAAATTGAGCTCAGAAGTCACCCTTGTTCAGCCAGCCAGGCATTCTGAAGACCTGTGAACTATTGGAGAGATACTTCAATTAACCGATACTTAGTCTTCAAGTCCAAGAACACAATTGCATGGAACAAGTCCCATAAGATATTACATTGTGGTCCTCCTCTTCCACTTCACATTTTTGAAGATTCTGGGCCAGCAACACCATGGATTTTATAATAGAGCTGCCACTGTCTAGAGGAAAGACTACCATTCTGATTGCAGTAAATCATTTATTTAACCAGGACCACTTCATACCCCTCAAGAAGCTTAATTCAGCCACCAAATTATCCAACATTTCCTACATCATAAATTCCACCTAAATGGAATACTTTAGTGTCAGACAGAAGTTTGCATTTTTAGCCAGATGGAAATTAGCATAAAATTATCATCAGCCTATCACCCTGAGACAAATGGAGCATATGAAAGAGTCAACCAAACCAATGAACAATATCTACAGTAAAAAAACAACTGGGTACCAATTTTTCCTTTTGCTGAATTTTCTCATAACTCCCTATACCAGAAATCCAACAACATGCCTGGATATGCACCCAGTCTGTTCCTTTTTCGAGCCATGTCTGAAACTCCAGCCACTGACCAAAGAGTCCAGGAAATGCAAAATGTCTGGATCCATTTACATGAAATCTGAAAGACTACTGCACTGTATAAGAAGCATGCTGATAGGAAGAGATCTAGTCTACTCAGCTGGAGATCTAGTCTAGATGTCTACCAAGAATCTCAAATTGTGTCAACCATTTCATAAGCTGCAGTGTTGTTACATTGGTCATTTAAAGATTACAGCCCACATCCACTCTTCCACTTTCCAACTAAAGTTGTCATTATCGATTGGTTTTAATACTTCCTTCCATGCTAACCTACTCAAAACCTTTACAAAGAATCAGTACACAGTGGTTCCGGTGACCCCTTCTGTGATCCAAGGATAATCTGCTTTTCTCCCCAAAAAACTATTGTTCTACTTATTGACTTTATTTCTAGGGATACATGAATATTTTGATGATAGATCTGGGGTAATTAGCAATTATTGATAGGAATTGTCAAAGATCACCAATGATAAAGAGGTAACAGACTACAAATGTAATTGTTTACGTACTCATATTGCCAGTAATTTATGAATATAGTTAAGGGAGCATGACATTGGTGCATTGAGATTATGTGTTATTGTGTGGTTATATGTTGCCTGTACATGGTTATTATGTATCCTAGTTATAATATATTATAAGAGGGAAAATGTTATATAGAACATATGTGGAATTGGTAATAATGATCTGCATAGAAGTTAACTGCATATCATTGCACACTCACACAGACAGACCCTGGGTCAAGACAGATATATGTACTTCAAGTAGTCCTAAGCAAACACTTGAGTTTAACATAAAGGTTTTTTCACTAGCCAGCTACAGATATCTGGTGAATTTGATGTCAATTTGATAGCCCAAGGTTGCAAGCCAGATGGGCTGACGTCACACATACACAAATGTACACAAGGGTGTGGTATTGGATAGTATACGTATGTTGTTTAGATCATTCAATAACGGTTGAGAGATAGTTTTCACATATCCACAGTGTGAGACTATTTCTGTGTGTTGTATCCTGACTTGGGGAGTGGTCTTGCCATGGGCCACTAGTAACCTGTATGCAGTATTATCTGCCTGTACCTCTTCAGAAGCCATCTTTTGTGCCACAGAGAACAGGAACTACATGATTCTGGTTAAATATAGATTAAATCATTTAAAAACATGTTCTTCTATTTAATTGGCTACACGTGTTGTCAATGAGTGTTTGTCTCCATTCACAAACTGGTTCACAAGGACAGTCAAAACAATAAAGTCTACTGAATAAGGTAGAGCATTTGTCGAGATATTGAATTATGAATAAAAAAAATGATCATGAACTGTAATATGTTATTCTGTCAAGAGAATTGATTCTGGTGTCAATTATAGCCGAGTTATTCACAACGTAAATCATGTCAGCAGCATGCAGTTTATATAAGTAGTTCATTAGTGTAACAATATGCATAACATGCTGCTAACACTGACACAGTGACATCATCTTTATGTACTGACTGGTGTGCCTGTATGTGACTGCGCAGAAACATATATATATATATATATATATATATATATATATATATATATATATATATATATATATGTACATATATATAAATATGAAATTATATATACAAACTGGCACATATTTATGTTGTTGGAACAATACCAGCTACAAGAATTAAATAAAAATAGGAAATAGACAAAAAGATGTATCCTGTGCTTTTTGCTCCATGGTGAAATGACCGAGAAAATGACCAATGATGAGAGGAAGCCAGCAGCTCTGAGGCAGTAATGAAATCGGCTGGAAGCAGCTGTGCCACATCCTTTGACAATTATCCTTCATTTACCTCCCTAACTAATAACAGCTCCGAGCAGCCGCGCCTGAAATACCTCCAGAAAAAGCAAGTATTGGGGATGGAGTGTCTCTACCTCTGCTGTGTTATATGTGCTATCTCAAACAAAGTGCTAAAATCTGTTGTGAAGATTTAATATTAAAATATCCTACCAGACCTAGCTTTAAATGAAAACTGTAGTTCAAGAAAAAAGACACTTGTTTGTCAAGAGTGTACTAAACTAATAATGTGAGTAGTTGTATAAACCATGGATACAAAAACATCACTTGGGTAAATATGTAGATCTATCCTGTTATAGTTACGGCACAGGTCCGCCGCTGCAGTGCGGTGACCACCCTAAGATTAGAATGGTACGCCTAACCCTTAAACTAACCCGCACCCGAACCCCCACCCTAACCCTAACAGTTTACCTAAGCCTTGACTATGATATGTATATGATATGATATATATGATATGGCACTGGAATAAACTGTTGGTCGCCGCAATGCTGCAGCGGACAGGTGCCGTACCCAAAACAGGAAGGACCAAATATGTTGATGAAGAATACATTTTGTGTTTCTTACATCAGTGGACGCAGGGGTTGGGAAAGATGGGCTTTGGAGGCTTTGTTCAATAATTGGATGAGATTGAAATTAACACCACACCCTTTCACCCCACATATCCAGAAGCAAAGAGGTTGCAACTTCCATCTACATATCACGGATTCCTCCAGGGTCCAGCAGAGGCATACTTTTCTTTAGTCTGGAACAAGCTTTGTCACTTTTTTCCTGCTTAATTAAGACCCAAGTAGACTTAACATTTTCAAACCTATATTCCTTTCTATTGTGCAGTGGTCCTTTACCATAGTTCTAGGCAAGATTTCAGAATCAGTGGGGAGATGGAAGAGGGAAGGATGGTTTTAACTATAGGAAGAGATAAAGATAGGAGTAAATGTAAAGAGAGTGAATATAAAGAGATAAATAGCGAACACCTCTAGCATTCATGTAAATATAATTTTTGAAAACACTACAGAAAGTTGTTTTGTGTAAATGATTTTCTTCTTCTCTGGTCTGACATGTAACAGGAAACAGAGGGGAAAGGAGCTTCATGGTGTTTCGAGAGCAACAGCTGCCTTTATTTCCATTCATTTAAATGCAAATCTGATAAGAAACACAATTAGCAGGCTCTGTCTGTACTTCCTCTCTATTCACTGGTAAGACAAGGCATATTAAACACACAGTTTGCAATGTTTCTTTATTAATTTAGTGTTAATTTTATTCATGCATTTAAATGAGTTTTATACATTACACAAAAAATGGATTTAATGCATGCTCTTTAAATGCGTGAATGAAAGTTTTGGTGAACAGGAGTTGAAAAGGGATCTGCCTAGAAGGCTATGTGAAATGTTTTCTGACTGGTGCAGATTTGTCCACTATAGCCACCAGGCAGATAAACAGTATCCACTGGACACCTGACGGGGATTGGACAGCAGCATGCCTGCTGAAGACAACAACGTTTATCTTTAAAATGTACTATGGCTGAAAATACTAGTTTTGCTGATAATTACTAACTAAATAATCAAATGAAGCCCTATTGCACCCCACTGGCCACTAAAGTTCCATTCTGAGAGTTAGGGGAAATGTAAGGGCTAGTGGCAAGAGTGTGGGAAGTAAATAATTCAAGGTAACAGAGTTGAAGATTGTAGCAATCAGAGAATCGGTATTGGGGCTGGCAGATGGACGTGAGGAACCCTGTTGCCACTTGATTCATTATTGCCCTAAGCCTTGGACTTGATAACAATTAGGAAATCCAGTCCAGAGTACTGCTGCTCCCATACTTTTGACAGCAGCCTTGTACCATCGGTTTCCAAATCTTCTTCACCACTAATGTATTTACTTCGACTCAGCACACTCTGTTCTCAAGGAAATTGAATATCTATATTTTATGAGCTATGATTATGATCTAAATGTAGTTTCTACTTTAAATAGTCATTACCTGCTTACTTTACAGAACAGATATGATAATGACAACATTATGAATAGTATGCAATCCCTAATGCACCATTGGTAACTCCATCATAGGAATCTTTCCATAAATAGAACACAATATGTTGCATTTATTACTGTGTTGCTTAAGGATACAACCTGAACTCATGTATTTACTTTATTGGCATTGTCTCTTACATATGGACTGGCACTGAATTGTTAGGACCACTGTAGTTCAAGAAAAAATACACCTTTTTTGCAAATTCTGAATGTTTATGAGAATTGGAAACCATTTTATGTATGTTGCATCACTTACTCAGAACTGAACAATGGTGATGCATGTTTTGGCAGTTCAGAGAGAGGTAGGGTAGGAGGGAAAAGAAAGCCTTTGTTAAGATAAGTGAATAAGACTGAAATTAACATCACACCCCATCTTCCACACTGTCGCAGATCCAGATTTCTTACTTCAGAAAATGCCAAAATATATTTCCAGAAATGTAACTGCCCTCTCCCAAACTCAACTTCCACCAATATATCATGGATTCTACCAGGGCCTAGCAGAGGCAGCAACATTTTTTTTTTTTTTATTCAAAACTGGCTGTATGTGTCCCTCTAATACTCCAGTAAACAACACGCTTTGTTCTACAGAATACCCAGTCCAAACTATATTTGGTGAAGAATCATATTAAATACTCTGTGAAATAATTTTGTATGGCTGGAACCTGAAAGTAACAGTTGTCTAAATGGAAAATCTTGATTATTGTGTGACGATCCAGGGGTAGGGCTATTTCTGCCCAGGACCACCTGCTATAGACTACAGGTTTATTACCCCCAATGACAGATGGGTTCTTTGAAAACTCAACACCAGCACCTTGATATCTGGCTTCTATATCAGTCAGGGTTTCTCCGACAGGAATCAGCACTTATAGGGGTCTCATTAACCTTCCTGTGGTAGTGATCAGGACAAGTAACTTGCAGGGTGAAGATAGGATCTGTATCACAGCCAACAGGAGTCTCAGCAGTGAACTGTTTTATTTTTGGAAAGTCAAACAATATTTATAGGGGATAGATACAAAAAGGGGGGGGGGGGTGTATACAAAACAATAATAACAGGGAGTGGCAGACAAACACAGAAGATTGACTCCATCTGTGAACAAAAGGCCAACCTCCAATACACACATGTTGTCTCGAGCTGTCAGAGATGTAATTATCTTATCTGGCAAACAAAGGGACAAAACAGATTACAATACAATCAATGGTTCCTGTCTGTCTATCTACAATGTCCCATTGTAGACTTATTTTGTTTAACTGTTTCATGACCATTTAGTTATAGTTTAAACAGAACAAAGAACACAGTAATACAACCATGGGGAACCATATAGTATACAGGATAAGGTAGAGACATATGCCATAAGACCATACAGAGCATGGTGTTACACTATGGCCCTGTGTTTTGGAGGCTATTCACCCCATCACTCACATTTCCCATGTGGCAATATAACTCTCCTACCTATTTTCCAATGGGGCGGCATGTCCACTATAATGGCTCATTGCACCAGGGATCCATGACATTGTGTTTTCAATTATTACACTGAGGCTGAAAAACTGTTTTCAAATAACATTAACCTTATGTGTCATTTGAAAATTACAAAGAATCTACTGAAAAAAAAAATTCTAAAAGGGCAAGATCCACCTAAATTAAGGTTAGCAAACTTGGCTAGTTTGCATGATATTCATCCATATATCTGAATAGTGAAAGCCACCATTAGAAGCGGGGTGGAGCCACCACCGGTGCAGCTGGTGCAATGCACCGAGGCCCTGCTGTCTCTAGCACAACCTAACATGTCCTGTCGCACCCCCCCCAGGCCCCATGTCCCCCTTCAAACCAAGGTACTATCTGTGCCTATAAGAACCAAAGTTCCATCAGTAACCTCTCTCCTCCTTCTTCTCCTCTACTTCACCGCCATCCCATTTGGCCCTCAAGTCCTCTCAATACAGTTAAAGTGAATTTAAATTCTATGTTATCTGATGCAATTATTGTTTTTTATTTATGTCTGTTTAGATTTCAGGTTTGGTACCCAAAAACAAGATCATCAGTTCCATCAGTTCGGGGTTGCGCCCCGTGGCCCTCCATGCTCTAGCTCCGCCACTTATTAGAAGTTCCATTTCTCTCACTGACACTTAACATGTTGAGCAGATTGGTAAAAAGAGCTATTTCAAGAGCCTATCAGGCTACAGCTATAATTCGAAACTGTGATAGTTGTATTCATACCCTGTGTACAGACATAGTTGTTCTATAAGTGTACTCTTACTGGAGAGTTTTATAAGAGCAACTTGTGTTAATGTGAAACTTTCCCGATATAGAGCTTCCCTTTTAGAGTTGTTTATAATAGAAAAAGGAACTATTTATGTGGCAAAACAAAATCTCCTTTTCCACTTTCTATTGGTGTTCCACAATGCTATGTACTTGACCCTGTACTTTTTCAATGCAACGTCTCTACCATTAATATGCATAAATGCAGATAATACCCAAACCTGCTTCTTCTCTCCCAATTTCATATATCTGTGCTATGTGTATCCATGATGTGCACATCATAAAACGTTTTTTGAAGAATGTCTTTAAAAGATACATTTTCTTAGTTCTCTTTTCTGGCCCTTTAAGAAAAGTCTTTCTCCAGTAATACTTGTGTCCTGGAGCTAATAACACAGCACAGCCTTAGGGTTTAGACATGAGGGGAATACATTGGTAAATCGTGCCTGACAAGTGCTAGCTAAATTTCCAGCAAGCATTTGCTCTGAGTGCCCTTTTTGTCTCACTTGATAAATAACTTGCAGAGTGTCTTGCTTGGATTTGTGGCTCGCTAATCTTCTGTAATACAAGGTTGCCTGGGAATAAATCTGCATCAGTTAATCAGGGGATAAAGAGCTGTGATTGAGCAGACAGCTCCTGGGCAATGCTACAGTCGTTTAAAATGATCCCAGTAATTGTGTAATCCATTAATCAGACTCAAATATCATGATAACTCAACAGATATTCCACAAGGCTTCCATATGGAGCTTTGAAGCTACTGTACCATCTAAGTGCATTGAACAGCCATGTGACTGATCATATATCGTATACATGCAAACAGCATGTATGCATTCATATTTATTGCCTGGTTTGCACTTTAATATCGTACAAAGTATTATACTTATGGTTATATTTATTTGCCCACATTACGGTAGCTACAGAATGACTAGACATAAACTAATGTTTCGTTTTGTACATGAGCAAGCTGATGTACAGGTTGAT
Organism: Discoglossus pictus; assembly: GCA_027410445.1. Taxonomy (NCBI): domain Eukaryota; kingdom Metazoa; phylum Chordata; class Amphibia; order Anura; family Alytidae; genus Discoglossus; species Discoglossus pictus. The sequence goes on along the minus strand of CM050163.1, from coordinate 425,918,785 downwards.
TTATTTAACAGAAATCACCCTCAAAACAACAACAACTTTTCTTGGTGCACAATGGACGGACATTGTCCCCGTCAGCACAGAGGCGTGCAGCAGCCAGTAGATGCCATGACAGTGACACGCCAAGACTTTGTTCAATTTGTTCTTAGATTGAGGGCTAGAGTTAGGGTTAGGGTTAGGGCAGTGGCAGATGATAAGCTTTACATAGTAAAATAGTGGTGTGCACCAGCATATGAATAATACTATACTGAAGACTAATGAAACCTATACTTTTATGTAGGTAGAATAATAGACACTTTATATAGGCTTTTTGGTCATTTTCTGTCATTATAACCTAGATTTCTATGCTATATATATATATATATATATATATATATATATATATATATATATTATATATATTATATATATATATATAGATAGATATATAGATATTTCTGCCAGCAGTTAAAAGACCACATTTTAAATATTATAAATCTTTTTTTTTTGCATTAAGTAAAACCTGTTTAAACTTTATAGAAACTAACAGGAAATGGAGAAAGCATACTCTAGTCTTTAGTTCTCATTGGCTAGAAAATACCTTTATTTGAAAGACGATACACTGTGACAAATTACCAAATACACGTATTCTGATGCAACAATTATTTTTCCCCATATTACATTCATGTCACCAGGAGTCCAATCAGATCTGAGCATTTAGTTGAAACACATGCTAACCACTAGGAGGAGACTTCTCTCTGCCTTTCCAACCCCAGACATGTGACACTATGATATCATACATCATGGCTTATGGTATCCAACTCACCATTAGACAAAAGGTGAAGGTGTAGTTTCCATGACAACTAGACTCCAAGGATGCAGACCCTGTTCCTGACCTTAAGAAAACGTTCCATGGAGTGCTGACTATTTATATCCGATATATCTATTCAGAAAACCTTTTACAATTCACATAGCTGTCATTGTATACTTTTTTGCCTTGGTAGATTTTTTTCATAAAATTTTTTTTCTATATATTCCATACAAACATTTTTAATAGTTTGGCTGTATTGGACAGCTTTGGTTATTGTGCACTAAAAAAATGTACTGCAAAGAAGTTGTTTGGCAGAGCTACATTTATTGTATTATATTCATTTAAAAACTGCACACTGGTGTTTTTAAGCCTTAATTTAAAAAAAAATTATGTAATAGGATCACACACATGATAAAAATAATAATTCAATAGGTACATATATCATTCAAATATAGGAAAGGTACAATCCTGTATACATAACATTCAGCTTATTATTCTTTTTTATCATGTTTTACTGTGTAACAGAAGTTGAAGCTGGAAAAGAGTGGTGGTAAAAAATAGCAAGGGAAGAAAGAAAAAAAAGAAAGGGTGTGGGGAAGGAGGAGGAGTGGGCAATAGATAGGAAAGAATATCTATCTGGCAATGCTAGGCTTCTCAATATTCTTCAGCTACATGTAGAACATTTACAAACATATACAATCAGACATAATATGGTGTAGTATAGGGCACTGTTGGAGAGTTAAAGTACCACTGAAGTGTCACACTTATAGTATACTCTTATTAAGTACTCAGTAATAGGCAAAATATTTTTTATGAAAGTTGAAATAAAATGAATAGACCACATCCTCATTTATTGATAAAGGAGGATCCATGCTAGAGAACTGTCTTAAAGGAGGTTCAACTTTTATAGATCTCCTATGTAGATTAATTGTTAATTAATTGTCGATTGATTCAGATGAAGCCAGACAGAAAAAAAAACATTGAAACATTGCCAATTGTCTCAAAAGGGGAAAACATACAATTTCTTTCTGATCCCAGATACTGGCAATCAGATTCCTCACTGGATCAATACTCCTTCTCTAGTAATGCCCTTTATATTCAAAAATATATCAAAATCCCTTTGTATAGTTATTTATCGAATACGCTGTCACTACTTCTTTTTGTAGAGAATTCCACAGATTAACCACCCTTACTGTGATGAACCCTTTTCTTTCTTTAAGGTGGAATATTTTTACTTCTAACCTCAAAGGATGTCCTCTTGTCAGTTGAAAACCTCTTGGTACAAAAAGTTCACTTGACAAAGCCTTATATTGACCCTGGATGTATTTATATAAGGTAATCATATCCCCTTTGTGATGCCTTTTTTTCTAAAGAAAACACGTTTAATGTAATTAGTCTTTCTTCATAACTGAGCCCCTCCATTTCACTTATTAGTTTTGTTGCCCTTCTCTGCACTTTTATCAGCTCTAAAATGTCCTTTTTTATAATGTGATGCCCAAAATTGTACTCCATATTACAAATGAGGGCGTACTAGGGATTTGTGTAGTGCTAGAATTATATTTGCTTCCCTTGCTTCTATACCCTTCTTAATACATGCTAATATTTTACTTGCCTTTGCAGCCGCTGCTTGGCATTGAGCACTGTTACCTAGGTGGTTGTCCACAAGCACTCCCAAATCACTTTCAATATCTGATACCCCTAGATTTGCTCCATTAAGATTATACATTTCATGGCTATTTTTCCTTCCCAGATACATAATGACATTTATTATTTATCTCATCTACCTTTTAGTTTACCATTTGTCTAATTTATGGAAATCCCTTTGAAGGAAAATACATAATTTTCCGACTGAATTACCGTATTTTTCCTTGTATAAGACGCTCCCATGTATAAGATGACCACATGTTTTTGACCCCAAAATAAAAAAATCAAGCCAGTATGAGGAGCCCACCTCTCCCACCACATTCTCTGGTTCTCACCTTTCCTTCAGCATCATGATGATGATCCTCTTCCTGGGCCTGGTCCTGGTGGTGCAGCCTGGCTCTGGAGTAAGGGCGCAGGGTGGCTCCAGGCTCCATACTGCTCCTACTGTCCAGCTCGGAGGAGGCACTGCGGGGGGTACTCTGATTTCCAGTACCAAGAGCTCCACCAGCTACACCCGCAGCAGCACCCCAGGCCCCTGCACCCACCCCCTGCCGTGCTCTCACATGCCTTCTTGCCTGCACCCCTGGGAGCCCAGCATGGCCGCAAGAGCAGTTCCTCCCTCCGCTCAGCCCCAGCAGCAATCCTTATTCCGCACAGCCTCAGGCCCCGGCACCCACCCCCTGCCGTGCTCTCACATGCCTCCTTGCCTGCACCCCTGGGAGCCCAGCATGGCCGCAAAAGCAGTTCCTCCTGCCGCTCAGGCCCAGCAGCACTCCTCATTCCGCACAGCCTCAGGCCCCGGCACCCACCCCTTGCCGTGCTCTCACACGGCACCCCTGGAAAAAAAAAAAAGAAAAAGAATAAATAAAACATAAAAACACACCCGCACAGGGGGAGAGCCAGGAAGCATGGGAGTGAGGTTGCAAATGATTTTGAGCCTTATTTGCCGTCATTCGTCACTCAAAAATCGGCTAAAAAAGAAAAAAAAATTAAGGGCGAAAAACGTAAATAATTCTGAAACTGAATGAAAACGAGGCTGAGCAAAGCCAGGCATGTGGGACTTAGAAAATCCACAACGGCAGTCAGGGTGTAACACGCAAACATTCAGCAGACACACAGAGGAGAAAGACCCAAGGAAGGGACAGGGGGGAGATTCTGGAAAGAGAAACATGGCATTCCCAAGCACAAAACTTGCAGGTTAATGAACCCTGCAGCCAGTACAGTAGGCGAGAGGAAAGGTTCGCAATGAAGGCACTCATTGCGAGCCACGAGATGTGCGCCGAGGGTGCTCAGAGAAGCAAAAGCTTCACATTGTGTGACAAACAGGATTGCCTGGCTTACAATTTTATTGCCATCATTTTCTGACGGGCAATTCACTAGTATATATATATTGTACTATTTATTTACTTTTCTACTGTACACTGGAGGGCTTCTATAGCTCTTTTGCCCACCATATATTAAATGATTGTTGTGGTGAATTACCTACTCATAAGGTCCACAACAAAGGCTGGGATCCCGCTCCACGCTGATGATAGGCAGTAAGCTTGAAACAGCTGTATATGGATTGGATTCTTAGCTTGTGTATAATCCAACCTTGGCTTTGCATAAAAGTTATGTAATACAGCAGGCATAAGCTTAAAGGAAGCTATGTTTAAAATCGACTATGGATTGAAGAGCGAGTCATTTGTGGGCACGTTTACATGTCCCTGCTCAGCTTCCCAGAATGCAGTGTAATACCTTTTTTTCTGGGGATTCTGAGGTGGAAGCAGGTTTTTTAGATAGATAGATATAAACACAAAATAAACACATTTATATATATTTACTCTATAAATACAATTGTCACATCTATTACATATAAAAAATATAAATAAATAAAAAAATAATATATTTACCTATACAATGAGTACACCCCTCACATTTTTGTAAATATTTTATTATATCTTTTTATGTGACAACACTGAAGAAATTACACTCTGCTACAATGTAAAGTAGTAAGTGTACAGCCTGTATAACAGTGTAAATTTGCTATCCCCTCAAAATAACTCAACACACAGCCATTAATGTCTAAACCGTTGGCAACAAAAGTGCAAATGTGCAAATTGGGCCCAATTAGCCATTTTCCCTCCCTGGTGTCATGTGACTCGTTAGTGTTACAAGGTCTCAGGTGTGAATGGGGAGCAAATGTGTTATATTTGGTGTTATCGCTCTCACACTCTCTCATACTGGTCACTGGAAGTTCAACATGGCACCTCATGGCAAAGAACTCTCTGAGGATCTGAAAAACAAGAATTGTTGCTCTACATAAAGATGGCCTAAGCTATAAGAAGATTGCCAAGAACCTGAAACTGAGCTGCAGCATGGTGGGCAAGATCATACAGCGGTTTCACAGGACAGGTTCCACTCAGAACAGGTCTCGCCATGGTCGACCAAAGAAGTTGATTGCACGTGACCAGCGTCATATCCAGAGGTTGTCTTTGGGAAACAGACATATGAGTTGTGCCAGCATTGCTGCTGAGGTTGAAGGGTGGGGGCAGGGGCGGATCTATTGCCAGTGCAAACGGTACGTTGCACCAGTGCCCTTGCTCCCTGAGGGGCCCAGGGAATTCCCTTCCCCTGAATATGAAGCACCAGCAAGGGAAGGATATCCAACTTCTGACTAATGACAGACAGCCCAGGGATCACAGTGCACAAGTTAGAGAAGGGGGTGAATGAGGCTGCTGTGTGGGTGTGAATGGTGCTACTGGGGGTTTGGGGGCTGAATGGAGCTGCAGTGGGTGAGTGGTGTTGCTGGGGAGTTATAGGGCTGCTGGGAGGGGCTAAATGGTGCTGCTGGGGGGTTGTGTGGCTGCTGGGGACTAATTGGTGCTACTAGGGGGGTTGGAGGCTGAATGGGGGGAATGGTGTTGCTGGGGGATTGTGGGGCTCAATGGGGCTGCTGGGGATGAATGGGGCTGCTGGGGGGGTTGGGGGGTGAATGGTGGTGTCATGGTTTGGGCCTGCATGAGTGCTGCCGGCACTGGGGAGCGACAGTTCATTGAGGGTACCACGAATGCCAACATGTACTGTGACATACTGAAGCAGAGACTGGGCCACAGGGCAGTATTCCAACATGATAACGACCCCAAACATACCTCCAAGACAACCATTGCCTTGGTAAAATAGCTGAAGATAAAGGTGATGGACTGGCCAAGCATGTCACCACCATCTGTGGGGCATCCTCAAATGGAAGGTTGGGGAGTACAAGGTCTATAACATCCACCAGCTCCATGATGTCATCATGGAGGAGTGGAAGAGCAATCCAGTGGCAATCTGTGAAGCTCTGGTGAACTCCAAACCCATGAAGGTTAAGGCAGTGCTGGAAAATAATGGTGGCCACACAAAATATTGACACTTTGGGCCCAATTTGGACATTTCAACTTAGGGGTGTACTCACTTTTGTTGCCAATGGTTAAGACATTAAAAGCTGTGTGTTAAGTTATTTGGGGGGGACAGCAAATTGACACTGTTATACAGGCTGTACATTTACTACTTTACATTGTAGCAGATTGTCATTTCTTCAGTGTTGTCACATGAAAAGATATAATAAAATATTTACAAAAATGTGAGGGGTGTATTCACTTTTGTGAAATACTGTATATTTATATAATGGTTCCTTGCCACAGTTATGGCACTTGTTTTCACTCATTATAATAATCATGATATTCTCATTTTCTATTGGTTTCTAGAGCTGTTTCTCATCCGTAAAGCTTGGTTTGGGTACTTCCTACACTGAAATCTTCTGTGGAAAAGGCAGGATTTATGGATGTGGGCTGAGTGCAGTAATATTGCGAGTGAAAAGTTAACGTAAATAAAAATCTCCTGCAGCCGATTTACGGGTATACCACAAATTACACCTGTCAATTAACATGGGGGCCCTATTTAGCTCACCTGCCTTTAGCTAGTCTCTATTTATCATGGCCTACTTCACATTGTAATGTTCCTATAGCTTCAGTCCTGACCTTCTTCCCATTCATATATTTAAAAAACATTTTGAAGTTAGTCTTACTCTCCTTTGCAACTAACTTTTCATTTTCTATTTTCTATTTTGCAAGCCTTGTTGAAATTGGCTTTCCTTTCTCTCTGTCCTACCTGTACTCCTTGTGTCTTTGCATTATAATAAAACAAAGAAGTAACCCTCAGGATGGTATACTACATTATGTATCTGAATTTATGATAACATATATTCTTCAGGGCTCTGTTATTTGAGTATCTCACAGTAACAGATATCAGGATTACCTGGAAGTGCCCTGTCCATACTGGAGGGCAGAGAATCTATTTTATTTATCTCTTGGTGTCACACATTATGCATTGGGTTCCTGGCAGTAAAGAGTCTATTATCTCTGCTGAGAGAAGATCTCTATAAAATATCCCCATATTGTATTATTTGTGCCTTGCACAGTGTCACACAGGGAGCAGGAGAGTGGAGGATTCAGACACTGCCCTTACTGACCTTTTACTATAAAATGTTATTAGAATTGTGTCCTTCTGTGTTACTACAGTGACCCCGATTCTGTATAAATGTAGTAAATCTGGGGATTGTTGACAGGTGAGCAAAGTCCCTAAGCAGTAATCCACATAACAGCAGCTTTCAGCTAAATACAGCAGTGTAATATCCACACTGTGGCACTCTCTTGTCTCTCTCCTCCTAATGACACACAGCATGCAAAATCCCCATTGTTATCGCTGCTTGAGCACCAGTTGGATTCTGGGTAGACTGCAGAGCTTAAATAGGAATAGCTGTGCATGAAAACAGAGACTAATAATGCTCTAAATTGGGCTGTAATACTTAAAAAATAGGCCATTGGTATGAAAACTGCATGAAAAATTGTTAAATATATATGGAAATAACCTGGTTAAAAGGTGAACAGCACAGCCAGATTCACAGAGTGGAGGCCTCATTATGCAGTTTACGAGAGGCAGAGGATGCTGAATAATTAAAATCTCTATTAATCCACAGATCTCTGTGAGAAAAATGCCATGTGACGCTGGGCTCAGGTGCTAGCAAATATCAAAATTAGTTCTATTCATCCTTTTGTTTTATAACAAAGGTAAGAACAACAATTATCTACGTTGGGACTAATATGTGAAGTAATGCTCTAATTATGGAGTGTTTTTTACACCTCTTGATAATGTAAATATCAGGATGAGTGTGGTCACAGCAAAAACGTGTTAGTTGGGGGTTTCAAGAATAGGTACATAGTTCTATCTCCAAAACACCCTTGCTCATTACAAATACATTGCTTTTGCAAATTTTCTACATTAAGGGACAACAAAGGGGGGGGGGGAGTAATGACTACCTTATGATTCAATAGCTCCTCCATCATTTTAGATTGGGAATGGCTAACACAAGATTAAGAATGAATAGCCAACGGCCGCCGGAAAGTCTCTCCAACCTTCCAAATAGTTGACCTAAAACCATTTCCTCATCTCCTCAACTAATCTGCCTGATCTCCCTTTATCTAAAAATCCTCCATTGTTTGCCTTCCTGCTAAATGTGTCGTAACCTTCTAAACCTCCTCTGCTACACCACAAAAGATGCCCCACACAGGTTAGTTCTATCTGTATGAACCCCAAACTGTTCATTAGCCTGATCTGCCAGTAGTTATCCCTGTATACACTGCCCCAATCATATGTATCTACCCTGACATCTCTTCATAGCCTTTTCACCTCTCTTCTTCCCTTTCCTCTCATTACCCTCCTCTTAATGCATTACCCCAAAAATCACTTCATTCTTTCAATATTTTTACCATTTTCCCTTCAATCTCTTTGCCTTCTTTTTAGTATTCTCAATTCCCCTGTTCGCCTCTTCTCTGCAAGCTTCTCCATTCTGTCATATATCTCCTCTCTTCTATTCTTGTTTTTTCCCTTCTAATCTAACCCTCTCTATTATGTTAATCTTCTCCCTTCTATCCTCGTGTTTCCCTTGCTATCTAATCCTCTCTATCCTGCTGTTCACCTTTGCCTCTCTTCAGTTTCTTATTTACTCACATACTTTTTCTCTCTAATCTCTCTCAACTTCTTCTCTCTACTCCACTCTTTTCTATTCATTGTTTATTCTCCTTTTCCAACTTCCCCACCTTTACCCATCTAATTTTCCCTCTTTTCTCCTGTTTTCTGTGTCCACTGCCAGGTGTTCCCTTTGTCTCCTTGTGCTTTCCCATCTCCCATTTTCCACTCCTCTTTCATTACAATGTTTTATCTTATTATATTTCTTCTTTATTATCCTTAGAGACCAGTCATTCAAAATGAATGTTCCTCCCTCCCATATATTTTTATCCTCCTGTTTCTTTTCGTGTCTAAAATTTGTCTCCCATTCTTCTTATTCCGTGTGCATGATCTGCCCATGATTCCAACTGGACCAGCAAATGCTCCTTTCTCTCTACAAGCATGCATGCATACATATGTGTGTTTACTTTCTGGACATGCACCAATTAAGAGATGCTAACAACCACACTCCCTTCCATACATACTTCAATCAGCAACCCACTCAACCTTTGTTAGGGCCCTCAGTATTTTGTATAATGTCGTCATTTCTGTCACGATTATCATACATTTACTGTACACCTTGTATAGTGCTATGAAATATATAGGAAATTATTAAATGAAAACAAATATCCTAACAATAATCCATAAGAGAGAAATTGCCCAGTGAAAAATCTTAGCTGGGTACTGGCAGAAATAACCTTTGCTCAAGAGTCTAATTTAGTAAAAAGTGATTGAATAAGGTAATAGAACACTTACATACCTGACAGCTGAAAGGTTAACTTTTTAACCCTAGAGCGCAATTCGAAATCCCCAAATGAGGTCTCTTCTTCAGATAGTAATCACGCAGGAGGGTGAGCAGAGATGGCTTTGAGAGCACTGATTGTCTCTAATGTTTCATTAAATACAATTACAGCTCAGATTAAACTCTGCCATTTGCTGTTATTTAAAGTAGAAGTGAGGGCAGGAAGGAGCAAAAGATTGTAATTAACCCTTCAGTTTCTCTTGCTTCTCAATGAAAAGTATCCATACCAGACTCCACAGAAATTACATATATCAACATATATTTTAATTATATATCAATAATATTTTAATCATATATTAGTACTATGACCACAAACATAAATTAGACTTTTACATTAAACATTAAAAGGTAATTTATTCGCTGATATGGATCACCAGAAAAATACTTTGCATTGTATGATTGTGATTAAGTATGAAGGTGGGAGATGGCAATTGCTCCTATAGAAAACAGAACACAGTAAAGCACAGTTAAGTACATCACAGGTCATGCAAAGCTTAGTGAATTGACCCCATATGTGTTTTTTACATAGAGTCATGTTAATATATGTCAGTTCCTTACCATACAAATGTTGATATCTTGCAAAGGGAGGTAATTATTAAGAATCAGTGCACCGAGCCACAATCTGTCATGGCTTAACCCACCCACAGCCATTGCATGATTTACTGAGAGACCTATATCATAATTGTTGTGTTATACATACGAACAATCCGACTTTTTCTCAGCTTGCCCCACTGAGCATGCTATACGGTCATTAGATTGCATCACAATAATAAATCCACATGGAAACACCTTCCAATTTTGCAAGCAAGTGCGAGGGAGTAAAAATAAGTGTTGTGTCACATCACATTTGCATAACCCTTCCCCTCTGTGATCTCCTGAACCCCTTTTTTTAAATGGTGGAACTTAGAAGCCTTACTTCCAGCTCTCCCTGGTTATGTTGGTGGAAAATATAAAATAAAATATTATGCAATCTAGCCCATTAGCTTGTTTAGGCAAAAGGTGGGCCATTACCTCCTATCCCCCTAAAACAGCCATTCCTACTCTCCCTACTAGACCAATAGGCTAGGAGGAGGAGCATAATTACTAACTCCCTCAAAATCATTAATTCCAGTTAGTGTCCCTTATGACTCCAGTCACAGCCCAAGGGAAGAGCACGAATATTCCAAACATGGCACTGGCCTTCACCTTCCCTCACCCCTATCCATAGCCCCTAAATCCCATCTAGTTAGGGGCTGCATTGGGAATAAGTTCCTCCATTTAGCAAGAAGGGAACCCCTTTTTTTTATTGTCCACGAATGCACTAGATTGTAAATGGTCCAACAGTCCCCTGTTTATATAGATTTCCATCCCATGGCAAAGCACAGCAGGCAAAGACTCCATCTTATTATATATTTATATCAGCACAAAGGGTCCTGGAGGGATTGCAATGATCCTCCTTATGTTTAACTAGTTTTTAATGCCTACTCCGCCTCAATAGCTGCACGAAAGTGATATACATATTTTATAACCGCCAAGCATCATTAAATGTAAAATAAACCATGAGTGTGTTCATTTTAATTATGCTTGGGGTTGATGCAGAATTGTGAGGGGTTGGGAGGTGGAGAGAAAGTAGTTAGCTTAGTAAATCAGGAGATCAAGATTGTAGATATTGTTATACATACAACATACCCATTATACTCCCAGATTTTGTAATTATAATGTAACTAGGGAATTGCCCGTCAAAAATGACTGCAATACAATTTGAAGCCTGGCAATGGTGTTTGCCACACAATGCGAGGTTCTGCCCCCTCTGAGCACCTTTGGCTCTTATCTCGAGCCCCGCGCTGAGCGCCTTTGACGCTCATTGCAATCCTCTCTTCCCATCTACTTTACGGGCCTCGCGATGAGGCCTCGTCAACTTGCAACTTTTGTGCTTGGGAATGCCATGGGTCTCTTTCCAGCATCTCCAGCACCTGTCCCTTCCCTGTTTCTCCTCTGTGTCTCCTCTGTGCTCCGACTGCCGTTGGTTTTATTTCCAAAGTCCTGCGTGCCTGTCGTTGTTCGTGGAAGTGTTTCTGGCTTCTGCGTCCCACATCCCTGGCATTGTTCAGGAAAGTGTTACTGTCTTTGGCCTCGTTTTGATCCTGTTTGAGATTATTTAAATTGTTTTGGCCGACATTTTTTTTCTCGCTTAGCGGATTTTCAATCGACGAAAACCACCAAATATGGCTCAGATTAGCTTGCAACCTCACTCACAGGCTTCCTGGCTCTCCCCCTGTGCTGTGTGTGAGTGTGTTATTATTTTTTTATTATTATTTGCCTGGTTTTGGGGGTCTTTGGAGTTACGCGGTTGAGACCTTTTCGGACGTTAAAAGTGTAAACTGTTGCGTGCCTAGCGATCAGCAGTAAAGTGCTACGTGTTTTGTTGGTGATCGCAGCCATTGACATAGGCGCCTTTTGTACTCCTGTGTAAGATGTTTTAAAGTCTTGCGGGGCTCTCGATGACTGCCTTCCGAAGGCGCTCATTGCTGCCCCTGTCATTTGTAAAGTCTTGCGAGTGAGTCCAGCCTCTAAGTCCCGCAGGCATTTGAGCGCCTGCAGCGCTCATGCGATACCTGCAATGGTGCTCATTGCAGCCTAAGTCGTGCTGGGCCTAACGGCTGCAGAGCTCATTGCAAGTCGTGCAGGGCCTAGCGATGGGCTTTGTGAGGGTCGCAATTTTTAACATGGCGCGACCAACAACGCCAACGTGACCAACATCGCAAGATCCACAACTATATATATGACTAGCGACTTGCCTGTCAGAAAATGAGTTTTCTGTTGATGTGTAGTCCCGCGGGTCGAAGGCATGATAGTAAAATCGTGCGGGGTTGTAGGGATGAGTGCCTAAGGTGCTCATCTCCACCAGCGCTGTGAGCGCCTTTGGCGCTCCCTGCCTAAGTGCTACAGGGTCGTAGGGATGAGCGCCTATGGCGCTTATCTTCACCAGCACAGTGAGCGCCTTTGGCGCTCCCTGCCTAAGTCGTACGGGTTTGCAGGGATGAGCGACCTTTGACGCTCCTCGCCTGGCCGCAACAGCGGCCCTTGCTTCACGAGGGCTGCAGTTGCTGCAGGCTCGATTTACGAGCCCGCAGTTTCCCCATTGCATTACCAACAGATTTTGGCATGCCCAGGTGCTGAGAACTATAAATGTGATACTAGCTACTTGCCTGTCAAAAATGAAAAATTTGAAGGCTAGCAAAGTTGGGGGCCTCGCGATGAGCACCTTAGTCCTGCTGTCTCTTTCTCCCCCCTCTTGCCCTGCTGTCTCTCTCGCTCCCGCCTCTTCCCCCTGCTGTTTCTCTCTCCCCATCTTCCCCCTGCTTTCTCTCTCTCCCTCTCTTCCCCCTGCTGTCTCTCTCTCCCCCCTCTTCCCCCTGTTGTCTCTCTCTCCCCCTCTTCCCCCTGTTGTCTCTCTCTCTCCCCTCTTCCCCCTGCTGTGTCTTTCTTTCTTCCTCCTTTCCCGTGCTGCTGCTGTCTCTCTCTCCCCTCTTTCCCTGCTGTCTCTCTATCCCCCTCTTCCCCTTCTGTCTCTCTCCCTCCCGTAGTAGTGTCTGCACTCTTCTATTTCTCACCATAGAGCTGCTGGCTGGTCCTTGTTGCCTCCATGCTTAGTCCCTGGTATGTTCCTGCTCTGTGTCCCGTCGGTCTATGCTCTGTCCCTGCTGGTGTACCCATCTGCCTCTTATTCCTTTATATTATCCCTCCCAGTAGGTCCCAAACTTTCCCCTCTCTCATCACTCTCAGGCCCCTGGCTGTCCCTCAGTCACTGTCAGCCCTTCCATCCACTCTGTCCCATCTTCTCTTCGGTACCTGTGCGGTTTCGTCTGCCGACATCTTGCACTTTCCTGGCGGAGCAATTCTATTTGTCTGGCTCCTAGACAGCGACCCCTGGACGATGGGGGTCAGGCGTTCAATGGCGTGGATGGGCGTCAATGTGGTGCGAGCCTCGCGATGAGCTCAGACATGGATGGGGTTTAATGTGGTTCAAGCCTCGCAATGAGCTCAGGCGTGGATGGGGGTTAGTGGTGCGAGCCTCGCGATGAGCTCAGGCGTGGATGGGGGGCAATGTGATGCGAGCCTTGCGATGAGCTCAGGCGTGGATTAGGGGTCGATGTGGTGCAAGCGGGTCTCAGTCGCACATGTCTCAACTGCTCATCTTGCAGTTGCAGGCCTCAACGGCTTGCCACGCTTTGCTAGGCTCGCAATTGCGCCCTCGCTGTGCGTTGGCCGCAAAAGCGTGACCAACATCGCAAACGCCCCCAACACTGACAACTATTATAGTGATAATGCAATAGTGTAATTAATTACTAGGAAGCATAGCTTAGTATATCAGGTAATGAGATGACAATTGGGATCACTTTGCATCATAGTCCATTACAGCCCATGTGTCCCTTCAGTAAACATGCCACAAGGTGTTGCAACAGCTATAGGTATTTATACTATTTACTAAGGTTAGAGCTTTCTCACTAGATAAAACGTTTCCAATTTTTATGTTATTTCTTTTTTCCTATGCATTAAAGCAGTGCTCCGCAACTGGTGTTCCACACCGCACCAGTATGCTGTGTACAAATGCTATGTGTACCACCCCGCCTATACATGTGGCCCGTCATGTATAATTTTGTGGTCCGTGGGATTCAACACAATTTCACAAGGACCTTGCGTGTTATTCCAGCGCCAGCCAGCAGAACTGCAACTGGGCGCTAGATGACAATGTGACTTATTCAGTCAGCTCCTGCCGCTGGCTGCAGATGAAATAACACGCAAGGTCTGGGGTAGTTGTTTCCCATTCTTGTGAGCTGCCCCCTTTGTGCATTAGTTGCATTGTTGGTGATGGCTATCTGTATGGCCCAGGCTGGAGAGGACTGGGACAATGTGAACTAGCAGCAGCTACCTCCTCCAGGCTCAGTACTAAGGGCACTAATCAACGCCTGCTGTACACTAACAATTCGGCTGGGGACACATCTGCTGCAGGTAAATATGTACATTGATGTAATGCATAATAAAGAATTATTGTATATCATGATGCATTACTGCCAGTGAGGGGTTAATATCTGCATTTTGTTCTGTATTAGGGCATTGTGTTTATTGAAACAAGCTCAGGTATCACATTAATTACTCTATTTGTTTACATTATGTTATATGAGTATAGTTCTTAAGTTATATGTATAAGTATCAATATCAAAAAAAATGTGTGCATCCTATTTTGTGTGTATATATATATATATATATATATATATATATATATATATATATATATATATATATATATATATTTGTTGTGCAGTGGGTAAGCAAAGGCTGAGGAGCACTTCATTAGTGTGAGATCTCTCCAACATGGAAATATATTTGTTATAGAATGGCACAGATTTTAGATATATTTCTCCTCATCATGAGAAAGGATTTACATTAACATATAAAAACCAGGTGGCAAAGTACAAATAATCCAATGGAACATATTATCAAAGCAAAGTGGTCACATCACTGTGACTGTGTAATCTGACCCATCTCCATGGAGCAGCTGCTTCTATGCAGGTTAAGTGATAGGGATCAAAAATTAACCTTTAATCGTCCACATCTTCCACTAGGGAAACCTTTTATATCTGTGACCAAGCTAATACCACTTGACTGGGTATCATATGACTAGATGTACATTCGATAACTTTAATAATATATTTCCTACAGCAGAAAAATATAACTTGCATTTTATTAGGTTAGATTTAAAGCACTATCTTTTTTTTTTTTTTTAAGGATGCACTGTCTGATGCAAACTTTTTTGGCAAACATTTTTATAATACAGAAACTAAACAAACAGTGAATACTAGTGTTGGCAGACTTCCACAAGGTCACTTGAACAATTTTGCAAAGAAAATATTTGACATTATAGCAAAACTTAGCTTGTTACACCCCAGCCTATCATAGCTTCTGATAGCAATTTTAACTGTGTAACCCATGAGCTTAAACTTTTTTTGCAACTTCTTAGTTTCAGCAGACTCTGCTTGTATCAGAAGGCTATCTTATTGGACATTTAAAGGTTGCTTGTCGGCCTGAAGCTTGAAGTGGAAGCTATCACAACCCAGAGAGTGAGGGCCACGTTCACACCAAAACCTCCTGCCTTTCTCCTACAGGAATCCACCCCAGAATTGAGAGGGTTTGGGTTTCTCAGTACCAAGCATGCCAATTAGGACTATCACGCAGGTGATCTGGAACCCAGGATCAGAGGATCAGCCTAGCCAGTATAATCTGATCTTCAGTGGGTTTGGAAAACACTTAAGGAAGTCAGTCTCTTTCTTTATGACCCAGCAGAGTTTCAGGATACAAAATAATAAAAAGCCTTTTCTCTAGAGTGAAAGACACACCTTGATTATGTGAACTCCAAACACAGCATCGTTTAATGGAAAAAACACAACATATTTAGGAAATACAGAAACCAATCATGATCAGCCACTTCCTTGGCCAAAAAAGGAGTGCCTGGAAGTCTGAAGGAGTTATCAATTTGGCTATTTCTTTCTATATAGCTTTGTAGGGGGTAATTAGCCAACAGAGGACCAGAGACAGAAGGTTGGGTGGCCAGGTGGTCAACTAAGCCCATGTAGAGACTTGTGGTTAACTCTTTGCTATCACAGCCCATGGGAGAGAGGAAGGGAGAACAAAGACCGTTTTTTTCTGGTTGATGCTGGTTCTGCCAGACAAAGGGTGTTGGCCCTTGGGCTTACAGTAACCCGCTCACTTGGTTCAACATAGCGCAGTCAAGTGGACAGAACACAAAGCTCTGCAGAGCTACAATCCAACATGTTATGACTCCCTGTGGCACACATGACAACCATAGTACTACAGTAATCCGACACTTTGATATTCAAGTGTATAGACTCCTATTGACATATGCTTGGCTGTGATAATAGCCCTTGTGATGTAGGGGCAGCCTCGTTCTATCGCTAGCCCATCTAGTGCGAGAGTACTGGACGATTATAGTGTAATCCTGAAGGGATTATATAGTATATTAACTGGCAAATTGCTGGCCATACAGACATAGTAACCCACATCTATAACAATTCAATACATTGATATCCTAGTGTATAGTCTTTTAGGATTGTGGTAACAGCCCTTGAAGGGAAAAGCAGTCTCCATGGGCCCAGAGCCCACACCATAGTGAGTCCATAATTATATTTCTGTACAAATATTAAAGAGAGGTTATGAATTAGGTCACTAATACTCTCTTATTATAGCACATATTTAGTAATATTGAAAACAGGATCAATGAGATCAAAACTACCCCTAATTATATTTTATCACATGCTCCTCTTAATCTCTCCCTACATACCTCCTCAGGGAGTTAATTAGCAAGCTATTGTTTTGCTTCACGGTGGGGGTGATAAGATAGTGTTAAACAATAGCTCATGCAGACAGGATGTCTTAGTAGGGACCCTCCCTGTAGACCGTGGATAGGAGCAGTGACAAAATGGAGTCACACTAACAATATGGTGTGCTGGATATAATAATATTAGAAACAGGGAAATGTAATTCTGATTTTGCTTGTTTCCAATTAGCAACAATGTATTCTTTTTAGTTACCTTTAAAATAGCATTGTTGCAGAACAGTGCAGTAATCACTTCTGCTACTATCTTTCTCATGAAGTAAAGCCCTTCAGCCTGTGATATTAAATAAATTACTCTTGCATCCTAGAACATATTTCTGTACGCACATCAATGCTTTAAACATTATCAAAATGAATCTGAGCCTGTTAGGCCCACATACTTACAGAGATGACTTCTTGGAGGTCCAGTGTACATGATCTGGGCCTAATGCCCAACACTACATTACACATAACTGGACAACATGTCATAGTCCTTTTGGGTAAGTCCATGTCCTTGTAAAGCTTCTTAAGGTTGGTGGTCCCATGGTGTACTGGCCCCAAATGTCCACATGAACCCAAAAATCCATAATGGGTTTTGGCCCGGAAAGGCTTTTCTAGGTGGGGATCAGAGGGCTCCACCCTGGTCCCAAAAAGTGGGTCTTGACATAGACTTTTCCTGGGTGCTTGCTATTCTCAGCCCGTGAGCATCAGATCATGACCTCTTGTTGTTGCATTTCTCTTTTTCTCAAAAACACTTCACTCTTCAAATTATTCAACTCTTTATATATGTCAGAAGGTTCTATCATATCCCCCTCTTTCTTCTGTCCTCTAAGCCAGTGGTTTTCAACAGCCGATCCATGGACATGGTGCAGGTCTGCAGAAATTGTCTGTCGGTTTGCAAAAAAGTTATTGCCTTAACTGAATGTTCTTAAATTTGTCGATCCAGTGCATATTGTTTGCTATTACTGTGTTGTGGTATTTCGGAAAGCATTTAATAATATTAGATTTAAAAACAAATACACAAAATACTGTATAAATAATGTTTTTTATTTCTGCCTTAGCAATCCACAAAATATTTCTCCTATTTTCACCAGTCAGATATAAAAAGGTTTAGCTCACAGCTTCATTGAAGTACACGTGGTACAGCTCACAGCTTCACTGAAGTACACAAGCCCCTTCACCACAACAAGGTAGTGATCCAGATGTGGATGCTCTAATTAGAGCATGGTAAAACCAATTTATTGAGCTAACATACGTGTAGAAATTATTTATTTCCTTTAGCTAACAGCTAACAATTCCAAATCTGAATCTGTCAGGTGGAGGTACTGACAGTGTTGCAACACTGCATATCAGATTATTTTTTTTTTACATTTGCAGCAATTGTTTTTCATTAAAAAAAAGTTTCAGTATTAAATTGTCATATTATTGTATGCTAGACAAGTATGTGCGTTTAATATGCCCTACATTATATGGAACTCTAATACAGTAGACTCTCAGTTATCCGGCACCCATGGGGATACATTTCGTTGCTGGAGAGTCACTATTAAAAGAGGCCTAGATTAGCTGCACATAGGATGCTCTGCTACATATATTTGTCAGTGAAGGTTGTTGTAGCAGCAGCAGCTTTCACTCCTCACATACACACAGGTACATTCGGCTGGAGGGTGTGGTGCTGATCCCGGGTAATGTAACCCCAACATTGCACTGGCTCAGTCACTTATGCCTGTCTGCTTCCAGGTAAAAGTGAATTGCAGAGACGGACAGTGGATGACATCTAGGTGCCTGTAAGCCTTTTGTGGCATTACAACCTGGCTCCTGGCATTTGTTGAGACCTGTAAAATGTAATTTTTATTTAAAGTACTGAACTCAATTTTTTGTCTGGTTGCTTGAGAGTTCTGGTTAACTAAGAGTCTACTGTATTATGGTATTTGTTTATGTATTATATAAGAACAGCAATGTGTTTATGTGTTTGTCATGCTTTATTTCCTAAGGGAAATTTGCCACTGTTATGTCCTCTGCGTACTTTAGCTAAAATAAACATATTTTGTTAGTGCAACTTGTTTTCCCTGGAGTAGTTTTGCCACTTGCCTGATGTCTTCAAGCTGGTGGCTTTATAGTTTCCTACCCCCAGCTTTGACACTGGTTTTATTGAAGCCATTGGGCTGGTAACCTCTATATCTCGCGCTGAGCCTACAGGAAACCCAAAGACAACCATTTCCCTTGTCTGCTCTGCCTATTAGGAAGTGGTTCTGGCTTTTAGCTTTGCAACAGCAGAGGGAAAAAATAGATGCAGCTCAGATACTTTGAGAGATAATAAATCTAATGGCCCTGAAATAGGACCCGCAAGGATACAAATGTTTTCAGAGCCTATAAAGCAGGAGGTAATCTCAATCTGTTCTAGAGCAGTGACAGCTAAAAGGTAATTCTGAGCATTAATGTTGGTTTCCGAGATGCCAGCGAGACGCATGTACCAGCACAATGGCAGATTTCTTACAGCTGCAGTCTTTTACAAATGTTTTTTTGGAAATGGCACAAAGCATTTAACCACTTTTGCGGCTGAAAACTCTTTTAATGGTTTATACATTTTGTGTTTTGTTTTCCTCTTAGAATTCATGTAAAATGCACAAAAAGTGACACAGTGGATGATCCAACTATGGTATAATTTAAAACTATATGTAATCACAAGTCAGTTGAATGTTATAATTTAGCATTTTCATACAGTAAGCTAACACTGCTTTGCAAATTTGAGCTGCCAGTCAGCCTTTCAGATGCACACAAACAGAGATTCAAATATTTTGTAAATTAGATAAGATTACCATTAATTACTAATTGCCAGCATTGCCAGACCCAGAGAGCATTCTTAATCTTTTTTCTGCAACTAAAGTTGCATTTATGTTAACAGATGGGTCACTTCCTACCCCCCACACATAACATTGTGGTGAATTGGAGATACTAATCACATATATAGTTGTGAGCATGCGGGTTGTTGCTAACGCTGCGGGCTCCATGCCAGCAACTGCGGACCTCGCAAAATTAAAGGACTTACGACAGAAAAATACGAGATGCGTTACGACCCATTACGACCTCGCAAAAATACGACCTTACCGCCCGAAACAAGCGCACATGAAAACATGAAAAACACAATAAATACACACAACAAATACATAAAAAGCTTACCTACAGCAAGGGGGGGTGGGACCCAGGACCTCGAAAACTGAAGTTACATCTCAATTTAACTCGAAATAAATAATATAATTACAAACCCGAAAATCCCCTAAGCGAGAGAAAAAATGGCCGCCGAAAAAAAATGAAAACGAGGCTACAGGATTCTAAAGGCGCAAAACACCACCAAACACCTACGGATTTTCCAAAAACGACGTACGAGATCCGAAAAAAAGGATGCAACCCGCGCGACCCAACAAACATTACAAACACAATAAATACACACAACAAACACATAAAAAGCTTACCCACAGCAAGGGGGGGGGCACACAGGACCTCTGCAACTGAAGTTACACCTCAAATTAACTCGAAATAAAAGAGTTTAGACACCCGAAAATCACCTAAGCGAGAGAAAAATTGGCCGCCAAACAAAACGAAAACGAGGCTAAAGGACAATAAACAGGCAAAACACCACCAAACACCTACAGATTTTCCAAAAAAGTCGGACAGCCGTAAACAAGGACGCAAAATCAGCCACAGCCGCATACCACACATTAGGCGCCATTTTAGAACACTAACTTATACAATCCGGAAGTACACAGCTACCCTAACGGATTTGGCTTGCGCACGCACACTATTTACACTACACACTGCACACATTCATGACGCTTACACAGCAGCTCCCCAGCACTGATGATGCAGCCACATGAAAACAGATTGCCAGCTCTTCAACACAATGCTTCCTGCATATATTACTTCACAATAGGTAAAGTATATTAATTTCTTATTTTATTAATTATTCATTGCCATACCAAAAAAAAACCACAAATGCTGCTCATAGCACACAAACAACCAAGAGCCTCGTAATGAGCGCCGAAGGATCTTAAAAACAAACAAAATTAATTTCGCAAACAAACATTGCCTGCCTTACAATCTTATTGCCGTCATTTCTTGTTATAAATAAATAAGAACTAAGGCCAGTATAATTGTCCACTCTAAACCATATAACTAGAGGACAGTGGTCGCCATAATAAACCCAACTAAGGCGTAGAACATGCCCATTGATTTTATAGCCTCTAGCTGAAAAGTGTTTAGGTAAAGCTTGGTTGGGTGTAGAGTTACCCTGTGGAACCCAACAGGCAGTAATGGCTGAGGCGAATAGAGGAGCCCTGAAGAGCCCCCAGGACTAAAAAGGGTTCCTACATGACCACTACCACTGGTCAGGAGTTGGGAAAAGCAGTTGGGTCAAGAGTTTCTCCATGCATTTTTTATACTGTATCAATAATATTTAACTTTTAACTTGCAGCCAGGTTGATAATATCATTACTGTTAATGGGGATTTCAAGTCTATATTTCATTTTATTGTTAAAGTATTTCTCCACAGTATGGTGATAGCAAGCTATAAATAAATAAAGGGAAATTGAAAGCAGGTTTTCTTTGGTTCATCTCAAAGAGGGTAATTGATAATGCATCACTGTGTTTTATGTTTTCAAAATGTTGTCATAGCTGAAACAAACTGATTCAAATGTTAACCTGATCTGGGTGCTTGCTATTCTCAGCCCGTGAGGAGTAACATAGCTGTATGACTAATACTTGTCTGCCAATTAAATCTATAGACGTCTGTGCATTTCCTATTAGTTTTATGGACGTTTAAACATGCAAAACACAACTTTGGTAATGTTTAAATGATGTTCTTTTAAGTACATAAAAAAAAAAGCATGTTTCATGTACCTTTAATAGCACCAATGTGATAGAGCGCTGTGTAGTTCTTTGCATTCACAAGTTTGACTGGCCTGACATGCTTATCAAGAGGGAGAGGAACGAGTTAATGATATATGCTATTTGTGTCTCAGAGTTTAATGTTTACAAAAATCTGTGGCTTGCATTACTATCTGATGTGGAATCAACATTTTTTGTTTCTGCTGATCAACAAATATAGAAGGATACTTTGAAAAAAGAGCAAGTTCCTGTCTGCATAATGGGAAAGCTTAATGCAAACTAAAACATCCGGAAATCATTGCAAATTTAAATGACAATAAGTGAAGTAACATGAGTGACAAGAGTGTTATATTATGCAAGAAAAGTTTATTTTTCAGAGCACCAAAAAAGACTTTCATGGCAAGTATTATCTGGAAAATATTTTGTTTTGATATATGTACCACAGACAAATCGCTGTCCACTGGAGAATGATCTGGCAACCCACTCCAGTATCTTTGCCAGGAAAACCATATGGATAATCATGACCAGAAACATAGACACATGTGCCTGGCGTGTTGCGTCCATATAGTCACCGGGAGTCGGACATGACTGAAGGACTGAACAACAACCACAGACTAGGCTACAGATCCTTCTGCCACTTGGCCCTGAAATGTAAAGGATACGATACGTGCTACGCACAGCAACATGAAATTACACAATGATCTCTGCAGATGACACAAAAATGTTTGTAAATTGTGACACTGGTAATTTGTTCCAGTTCTTGTTTTTCACAGATTGCACCTGCGAACACAAGCTGTCTTTTTAGAGTATCGTTTGTACATGACATTTGTTATCCATAAAGACTTGTTCCATACACTGTAGTGCCGAGGTCTCACTCCCCTGCCTCTGGTACACTCTGTGATACCGATACCTGACGCCTACAAGATGCTGTCTTTAAGCTGCTGAACTCATCCAGCTGGGGAATCATTTCAGTCGTGGGATGCATTGATTGTGATGTTGCAAAGTGCCAAGAAGATAGGTATCCAGGCATGGCACAGAGTGATAACTTAATTATTACAGGCTGAACTGGCTGCTTCCACTTACACCACAGGAGCAATGCAGCCTTAAAGAGGGAGAAATAAATAAAGACACACGTATTTCTGCTTTGTGTTGTCATTGGCTAGCAGGTCTGTATGCGCAGGTGCTAAAGCACTACATACCTAGGAACTCAGCTTGTCTAGCACTTACTAAATATGTACTTTGCTATAATATATACAAAAGTGGGAAGTAAGGTTGATGCTTGTTTTGCAAATAGGATTATCTAACCTCTAAATATGTCAATAACAGAACTAGAATTTATAGAAGTTATTGGGTTTGAATCACACGGAAAACCCTGGAAATGTAGCTTTATTAATGAGGTCCTGGATTTCAAATAAATAACAATAACAATAAGTCTCATGTGAAATCCTGATAATGTTCTGGTCTTAACAGGAATAGTGAATAGGCTGACATAGGTCTGTCAGATCATTACATTCACTATTTATGCCTTCTGGAAGTTTAAAACCCTTAAATGGCCACGGTAACGTTCATACAACAGGGTTTCATTTGTTTATATAATAACTACTTAAACAAACCAAAAAAAGAGGTGCTCAATCAGAGAACAAACTAACCTTAATAGGTTAGTTCTGTGGACATGATAACCCACTCTGAGAGCAGCCTCTTTTAGCTCACTTGTGCCCTTCACAGGGAGAAATAATATCCTGTAGTATATCAGTCTGGTCCCACTCACTAGAGTGACCAAGCACCCAAATACCAGGCAATTCTACCCTGAACAGGAGAAACAGCAAACCCCAGACGTACGTTTCAGCCTTCATTGGGCCTCGTCAGTGAGGTGTAGCTGATAACTCCCTTTGAGCAAGTTTTTTTTTTTTTTTTTTATAACTACTTAGCAATAAAGTAATTAAAGAATATAAATTCAATGTAGTTTGAACTTACATTTGAAGTCCAGTGTTTCAGACTTCAACAGATATGCTTCCTCCAGTCCCTTTAGTTGTTAAT
The DNA here is from genome assembly GCA_027410445.1 of Discoglossus pictus. NCBI lineage: Eukaryota > Metazoa > Chordata > Amphibia > Anura > Alytidae > Discoglossus > Discoglossus pictus. Next base: position 425,895,238 of record CM050163.1, on the reverse strand, counting down.
TAAATGGGAGAAGATCTACCAACTATGAGCCTCATTCAATTTGGGGCAGTAACTCGATCGCAGACAGATGATTTTCTGCGATTGAGTTGCGTGCCCAAGTAGTCCTCATTGTAATCTGCTAATCAATTGGCTGTAGTCGCAAGATAGGGGCCAACAGCGCAAATCGGAAACCATTCTCGTCGGAAGTAGCATTTGCGGGCTTGAACAGGCCGTAACTCCCGATGCAGTAACAGCCAATGGAAACAGAGATCATCATTGACCAACCTCCAAGCCCGTAACTCGTAAGTGAAGGCCGTAGGACTTTGAAATCCAACCTCTATTTTTTCCAAGTTTTATGGGCTTCAACCTTCAAGCCCGTAGAACTTTGAAAATATTGAGGTTGCATTTTCAAAGTCCTATGGGCTTGGAGGTTGAAGCCCGTAGGACTTCACATTGATTGTCGTGATCGATAATCAAACGAAAATTGAACATGAAATAAAGTATTGGAGAATGTTGTGCTATTAATTCTAAGACCTAACATCACTTTCACTTTTCATAAATGTACAGAATTGCTTTTTTATTTGCTTTTAAAGTGCTCCGATTTGGAAGTAAGCCCTTTGCGAGACCTCCTTGGTCCACGTAACCTGTGGTTCGATTTTGGCAATTTGCAGGCTTGATGGAGCAGTTTGCGAGGGGGAATCGGAGCAATTGAATAGAGATGTGCCATTTTAGCCTTGCAACCTTGAAAGATTAAAGGCTTTGAGGGAAGTAACTTGCGATTTGACAAGTAGCAATGGGTCGGTAGGGATCGGGTCGGAGCAAGTAACTCGATCGGAGGCTGCAAGACTTTGCCAATTGAATAGCAAAGGGACCTGCAACCTCCATCTGCGAGCCCGGATCCCAAAAAGGTATCAATTGAATGAGGCTGTATGTTGTCCTGATAGGAGTTTTTTGTTCGCCTCTTCCCTTGCAGTGAACATACAAACCTAGCAGCAATTTTAAGACAGCCCTTTGGGCAAATCTCCTCCCACTTCTTGGACTATTGATAGGAGGTGGAGAGAAATATCTCTGCTAGAGCCAGCAACATTGAAGTTTAGATACCTTAAAAGGAGATACATTATATGTTATTCTTTCACAAAATTGCTAATCAGTCTAATTAATACTGATCTTTTTGACTATGTAAACTTCCTTCCTGAAAGCCATTAGATTAAAGGACCATTGAGGTGTAATATTTACAGTATGCTCTTTTGTAGGACTTCACTTGATAATGGACAAATGTATTCACACAGTTTAAAACACATAAATACATTTTTTTATTTTGTAAGTAGGTATTAAGTTTTGCTTAAATGATGACAGACATTTTGTTTTGGTTGGTAAAAGGATTAGAAACTTGGGAATAGTGGTAGGAACAGTGATCACTTCTGTTTACAAAATGTCTCCTCCAAATAGTCCTTTTTAATAGTAGTCAATGTCAGAATAAGGCTCCACAGGATAAGATGGATCTACCCATGACACAATCAGAGTCATCTGCATATAAGCCTTTCTCTAAAATGTTTTTATGCCATTGTCTAGCATAACTGCTAATGTTATTTTATACACACGTCACAAGTAAGTCTTTAAAAAAACTATAATGATCCTTAAAAGTAGTTTTGTCTATCCTTAAAAAATGTGTACTCTAGATCCTGACTTTATTTTCACAGGTATGGACACTGGCACATTTTGTTGAAATTAAAGGACCACTGTACTACATTTACAAGTAAGGCTCATATTAATTTGCTGGTCAGCTATTAAACAATATGCGGTTTAAAACAAATAAAAGTAAAAAAAAAAATCTTCACTTTTAAACTGAATGTTTTTCCTCAATTAGAAATGCATATCTCTTCCTAACTGTCTCTATCAGGGGTGTGGCCAACGCCTTCTGTTTGCTGGACTAAAATACAGTCTGACTACTGTAGGTTCTTCAGTAAAGGTGGTCGGGGCTATGATGTCTCATGCACTGGGCAGGATCTTTGGGACAGCTACTAGCAAGTTACAATAGAGCTATTACCTCTGTGTATGCAGTGGTGGCAGAGTAAATGAAGACATGCGGCAGCCTAGCCTGTTTCCAAGCCTCATGACAGTCCAGCCCACGGGTGGAGCTGGCCACACCCTGCTGATAGACACAGGTAGGATGAGATACCCAGCTTCGATTCAGGGGAACAATGACAGACTAAAAGCTTCAAACAAAATGTTAACTTTTATATATTTTAAACAGCATACTGTTTTTGGTAGTCGATAGAAAACAGAAAAATATGAGCTTTACTTGTAAGTACACTACAGTAAAACTCAAGCCCCTCATCAATGTTACAGAACAGATTTGTCCAACACCAATTCTGCAGCAAGTATCATGTTGGATCAATAATTTTTATTTATTCACAGAATATCTGTTATGGATCTGGCCCTCGAGGACTTACACAGGACTTCTAACAAGAAGAACTTAAAATGACAAGGTAAGAGCTCAAGCCTGTGATACACTGGTTTCTCTATTGCATGTCACTTGCACAAGACAAATTGAAGTGCCTGAACAATGGACATTTTGGGACTCTGGAATTCAAGCGAGTGAGGAGGAATGTATAGTTTATGAAATGAGCCGTGCTAGGCTGAGTGACATGACTCCCAACAGGCAGGTTTACAAAAACATGTATTATTATGACCTGACGGTCTGCCTCAGCAGCAGCAAAATGTCTAAAGCTATATGTCATGTTTGTGGGTAAACAAATGCTCGTACGAGGTTCGGATGGAAGAAGCTGCAGCTCATGAGTGGCTTTCAGACCCACCATTTCTTATATCAGTGCAGAGTGTAGTTGTGTAGGTGAAAGGTAACATGTTCACTGTTGTATGGGGAGTGAGTTTATGAGTGATATACGTGTAAGGGACGATTAAATAAACACGCACATTATATATATATATATATATATATATATATATATATATATAGATATGTGCATCAAAATAAAAATCAAAAAGCCCCTGCAAATTCTCATGCACTTTATTTGTAGCAACAACAAAAACATATTTTTACTTGGTTATATAAACATAATAACCCCAAAGCAAAAAATGTTGAAACATATTATTACATAGAAGGGACTATATACAAATGTATATGAAGCTTGTAATTGTTGGTCTTTTCAGGTTCAGGGACATTTTCAGCTTGTTCTGTTCATTAGCTCAGCTGGTGCAACTAAACCCGGAAAGGACTTTAAAGCAACTGTAAAATAGTGGAACAATCATCAAATGTTTTTTTTTACAGCTTTCTCCTATTATTTTGATAGCTGTACATGCTGGTGCAGAAGTGTGTACACCTTAATTGCTGTACTGACACAAGGGGACTAGAAAGACAACAGCATAAGAACTATACCTCCTTTACTATATACCTATTTACTATATACCTACTAATGGAAGTTAGGGAAAGATACACAAATAAATCAATTAAACTGGCTTAGCGAATGGCACGTTATTAAAATAATTTGTACATTAGACCCAAGATTACACTAGTCAATATTTTAAAATTATTAGAAAAAATGTAATTTTCACTTGACTGGATAACGTTCTAATCAATCTAAACTGAAACTTAATCAGATTCTCAACTCAGCATGTTATTACAAAAAAACTGGATCAGTTATATTAAGACTTTTTTCTTCAGCATGCAAATTAATGCTCGCTTCAGTATGTTAAATTAAAAGTTCCACTTAAATTTCCTTTACATTGAAGACTACACCTATAGGATGTTTTCTATGTAAAAAAGTATAATAATTGTCTAGTTACAAAGATTCTGTCACTGACACTTAGATTTTTTAGCGGTGTGATCTGATTGGCTCAAAAGATCAAGACCCAATTCAAAACACAGTCAAGCTATATCTAAGTTCTTCATCAGCACAAATCACCTGATATACAGCTATCTTATAGCAACTACTGTAACTGTTACAAATATACTTGCACTTTGATAAGTATTCTCCTTCATATAAGAGCAACTTGTCTTTATCTGAAACTTCTTCTAGAAGTATACATGTCCTTTTAATTTGTAATATAGAAAATAAAATAAGCAGTTTATAGAATTTCAGACCTAATGCAGTGACATATTTAGGCTTTTTGCTTCCCTTAGCTTACTTAGATTGCATGACATTAAACGTTACTGTTATTTGAATACTGAAAAAAACGTACTGTGGAAATGCAACTTTACAGCACTATCATGACTTTCCACTAGCAGATTCTGATTGCAAACAATCAGTCTAAGAGGGAGTAAATTATATTTCCATAAAGCTCCATAAATCAGCCTGTGTAGTGACTTGTTGTTCTGTCGCTCAGTTGTGTCCCATTCTCAGTGACGTTATGAACCGCAGCATAACAGGCACATTTATCATTGTGTCTCTGGCAGTGCTTATCAATAAGGTAATCTTGGCAAAGATACTGGAGTGGGTTGCCAGTGTGTTTTATCTGCTTGACCTGCCTTTTAAGTTTATTTTATATTACAAAGCACACATACAGAAAATTAGCTATCTGTGTAAAAGTTATGAAACTTGCTTAGTTTGCCAAATAGTGCTCCTTGTTTGTGGAGCTCAGAAGCTGCCATTTAAGTTTAGTTTTTGTGACTGACACTGAAAATGCTGTGCTAATTTTGTCAAAACTTCAAGAGAAAGCTCAAGAACCCTTCATATTACAGCTGAGTTCTGGAGCAGTTACATTCATGTTCTGTGTACTTCAGCATCTCACATCACCTAACAGACAATGGTCTTGTATTCAATAAAAGTCAAGTGCTAACAGATGTTTACTTCTATAAACGTACTCTCATATCAGAACAACTTGTGTTTAAGTGAAACTTCCCCTTTAAACATGCTGACACAATGTTGTTTTATCCGAAATGCAATTCTTAACAGACATTCAGGGTTTAAAAGCGACTATTGACCGTTATGTTAAACAGCCACTTGTAAGTCATAAAGACCAGTATCAACTAGTTCCATTTATTGTGCTTAAAACAGGTTTCCAGAAAACTTACACTGAAAATTGGTGATTTCCCTGTGATCTTTAGGCTGTAGCGCCTCGTATCTTTTTCAAACTGTATGTAACATAGTTCCAACCATCCTAGTACTAAAGCTGTACATTAATGGGTACATGGACATATTTAGGTTTCATGCTACCAAAGGCCATTCAGATTCGTGCACCCCCACACCCCACTTGCATCTCCTCTTTTCCCCTTTCTATATCTCAAATTGTAAGTTTATGTGTGTTCATGCACATATATGGTATATATGAAAGGGTCAAGTACTTAAATCTAAATTCTGTTTTGTTATTTGCAACATGAGAGCTCAGCATTGTTTATTGTATCAAGATTGATATAGACCTTCTTACAACCTTTCAATTTAGAAAATAGAAAATGTTGACATGTGTTCTATCAGTGTTAAACAAATAATATACCCTGCATAACAAACATATTCCTTCTTATAAATTGTAAAACTTTATTAAGCAAAATGTTTGTAACAACATTGGCTTTGACAAAAAAAATTATTGAAAACTTGCAACTTCAGACAGCCTGCTGCCCCATGAAAATGCGCTGCCCGAGGCCTGGGCCTCATGGGCCTAGACAGAAACACACCCCTACAGGGCACTCTTACAGGGGATAGGGAGAGATCTATCACAATTCTGATACCGACATTCTTTATAGTGTGAATGAGCCTGTCATCCAGCACATACCTCTACCAAGTTACCATGCGTTGCCCCATGCGTCGCCCCATGTATCCCATGCATTCAGATATCTTTATCACAAGACATGTAGGTCTAAACCTTTTAGTGGAAGCTTGGACTATTAGAGCCTAATCCAATTAGAAGTCTGCCTCTCGCAGTATACAGGCCGTATGTCTGCAGGCTTGAACAGTCTGCAAGTTTCAGACGTAAACCGTAAATCATGCAATCATATGTAGCACTTCAGGGCGGGAACATGATCAATTAAGCAAGGCCGTAACTACCTTTTTAGGTAACTACCTGTTTAGAAACAGCCAATAGAAAATGAGTCATCATTATGGCAGTAAAACATGGAGGTTACATGTCAATCAATTAGTTCGGTGGTCCGATATGCAATTGGTCTCGCAAAACCACAAAACACAAAATAATAAAAATTAATACCTATACTGTTCTAGTCCATATGGGTGGCCTGATATGTATTAACTCATTGATTCCCAAGATCGATATAACCCCGAAATGACACATAAAAACTTTTGCCGATTTGCGAGCTTGAGATTGTTGTGCAATTACGGTAATTCTGTCTTTCATCACTTTCCCCATTATTTACAGTGCAGTATTGATTTTTTATTTGCTTTTACAGTGCTACAATCAGGTGTTTAACCCCTTTGTGGTTGATCCTCTCTAGTAGTTGTAGGATTTTCTTATACATTTGACAATTACCTGTGTAAAAACATTTGCGGGCTTGCGGAATTGTAGCAATTGAATAGCAATTTGCAATTGCAACTCTTGCGGACCTGAAAGGTCAAAGGCTTTGATAGGCTGTAAGTTCCGGGTTTAACAAACGCAAGGATTTCAATCCCATAAAACGTAAGCCGTTTTTTGCTTGCAAAAAAACTCCAATCATATAGTAAATTAACTTACAGCCTCCCTTACGGGCTACTGTAACTCACAATTGCTTAATTGAATGAGGCTCTCGATGTTTAGCATGAGTGCTAGGAAGGGTGAAAATTACTAATACTAATTACTCACTAATTACTAATACTCACTAATAAGACACTTCCAACATCTGGGGAAAATGTAGCACCTGATGGTAAATACAGTATCTGTGCAGCACAGGTGTCACAGAACTTATAAATGGTTCTGGTGCTTTACTGTATAAATGCAGTCACCCTTTGTATTGGGTAAGAGAGTTCACCTTATCCTTGGGAATGTCAGAAAAATATACATTTTGGTTAATGGCATTGTTTATTTTATATTTACCCATACATGTATATTTAGTCTGTGTTGCTTATTTTTCTCCTATTAGTGTAACTTACTTTAAAACAATATTGCCTTAAAATAAGAACACAAATCTAAAAGCTAAATTTAAATTAAAAGCTAAAAAAAAATGTTGTTGGATCTTTTGGTTGTTGGAGGAATCTATTTTACATTTCTGGAGAACAGGGCTTACATTTATTGAAGCAAGCTGCCTGCTTTAGGTCAGGAGCAGTGGAACATAACTGATTTGCTCTTTTTTAGGCAGAGAAAAAAAAATGGTTTTAGTTGGTGCCCTTTAAAGCCTATGCATCTTCCTTCGTGCCTGTATTGTAACACACCAGCCCTGGTTCCTGGAAACACTACAATCCATGAGAGCATGGGCACATTTGGAGTAATTTGGATGGATGATATATTAGCTTTTTTATTATAATAATACCAATTATGGATTGATTGTCATTGTATTATACTTTTGGTGAGTGGCTGTATTACTCCATTGTTATCATTTGCCATAGCTTTGCTCTTTGCATCAATCCGACTCTCCTTGACCTCATGGACCATAACACACCAGGCACATCTTTATTTCAATGTTCATGCTGATCCACTGCGCTTTCATGTCAGAAGTACTGGAGTGGGTTGCCAGTTCCCCGGTCAGCTTCATGGTGGTGTGACCTCTCGGTTCCCTAACTGGAATCAAACCCAAGTCTCAGTGGTGAAAGCACCAAACCCTAACCAGTGGACCGCCAGGGAACCCGAGAGACACTGACTTAAATGGTCTGACATGGAAGAGAAGTAGAGGGTAAATGTTATGACTTTTTCACTGCTCTATTATAGAAACCAGAAATCTTTTATTAGAAATACTGAATACTTGTAGGTGGACATAGAACACAAGATAAGAAGTCATAAACAGTAAACATAACTTAAAAAAGGAAGATAAAATAACTAATAAACATATCTTTATTATTAGGTTTCTTTGGATATAATATAATTTATATATTGTTTTTGTTTGTAAAATGATTGACAGCCTCCTCAAGTTCTTGTTAGAGTGTTTATTGCATATAAGCACAGCTCTACCGCAAACATCTTATTTAGTTTTTTTTCTTCTTACATTTCTCCAGCAGTTGAACAAAATGAATTGCTCACAGAACTGAAAGACAATTTGAGTAAGCCTAAAGGAAAGTGGAGAATAGAAAGCTGCTTATTTATCTGCCAGCATACTGTTTGGATGTTATGTTATGCAAATAATAGCTTACAGTGTATCTCATATAATTGCTTTGCCTCTCATTATAAAGGTAAGCCATACCGTGAACTTGTGCGCGCTGGGAGATGATCATTTGAGTTCCAAATCCCGTTGGCTCCGGAATGAAGAAGGATCACTGTAGTCCTATATTTAAAATATGTGCTGTTGAAAAACATTTGAAAACGGGCAAAATGTTTTTTCAATATAAAAAGGTAATCCAGCCTCTAATTTATTACCATTTATGCATTTCTGTGCAGTTATGCCACAGTGGAAACTCCATTTTGGTTTCTGCTGTTGAGGTTGGATGAGACTTTGAATGTAGAAGCATCTTTCTGCTCAATGGAAATGTAGTAGCTAAAACTTGCTTTGCTTTCATTAGGACTAATAGAAAGTGTGTTACTTTATATAAACACACTCTTTTGAAAAAAGCAGGAGACACATTTTATTCAGAAAAGAAAATGGAGCACTGCGATAAAAAAAGAATAATTGAATCATAATAATAATAATAATTGAAAAAGATTAATTTGTTTTCTTTGAATTCTAAAAATATTGCCCATTACAAAGTTTGAACTTTTCCTGTTTTCTTTCCACCAGCAGTGGCAGACAGAGATTTTCTTCAGTTTTCTAGGGTTAGTTTTAGGGTTAGGGTTAGATTTAAGGGTTAGGGGTTAGGTTTTGGGGTCGGGGTTAGGGTAGTGGCAGATGAAAAGCTTTACACTAACAAGAAATTGAAGAAAATCTCGTCCGAACCACTTAGTGGCTGCTGGCCACCACTCCTGGTGGGCAGAACACAGGAAAGATCCCAAGTATTGCTATTCTACATTTCATCACAGTGTTTTTAACATGCAGGGCTAATGTTTTTTTTGTTGAACATGAAATGATTCGTCACATGCAGAAGGATATAAGCCCTTATTCTATTACAATTAACAGTTTATGTCAGCTGCATGCAGTTCCATACTCCCCATATGCCGTAAGACACCAAATGTAAATATCATGCTTCTACTTCAAAAGAAAGACAAATAGCAATGTATTGAATTGGCTGTTATCATTAAGATAGTCAATTCTAATATTAATTTGTTCACATAATGTGCTGTGTGGGAGGATAACAATAGACACCAAACCCCTGTCATGTAATGCTGCAAAACACGATGCTGAGGTCATTCTGTGGTCTGACCAGAGCACCAACTTGTAAACGACACTCACATCCGCCTGTGCGGCTAAAGTTAATTATCTGTAAATAGCTTCCAGAAACCTCAAATCAATTTATGAAAACAAAAATTAACTTTCCGTATAAACATAATTACAGAGAGATGGCGGTGTGCAGGCCAGCGCATGTTTTGGAAGCTGGGCATGGAGCCAAATGAGTTTATTAGGCAATGTAATTAATAATGGCTTCTCTGGCTCCAGGAGAGTGACGATGTAATGGAAAACAATTGACAGGTCTAGAGAGGTGTTTAGGTGAGAGTGCTCACTAGGGTGACTGACAGAAAAGGAAGAGATTACTTAATTCACTGGCCCTGGATACACTTGAGAAGCCTGGATTAAAGGAGCAAGACAGCTTGATAGTAAAGAGGGCAGAAGAAGCAGACAAAGCTTCACCTTCAAAGTGCTCATGCACAAAAAAGATAAAGCGGCCCATTTATTTTGTCTTTTATCTGCCTGATTTAAAAGGAAATGCAATGTTAGCTTGTGTTTAAAGTGACATAGCGGAAGTTGCAAATATGCTATGATTTTAAACAATAGGTAATAACAAGTACCGTACTTTATAAAAAAAATGCATTCTTTAGTAAAATTAGTCTGAACATTTTGAGCTGTCAGCTTTGAAAAGTTAACTTAATAAGAGATGATTACATTTAATTATTAAGAAGCCACTTCACTGCTTTCTATGCAGTTGCCCGGGTCTGTGCATGCCTTGGCTCTATTTGTGTACCAGACTGTGCCAAAAACAATGCCATCAGTCATTAAGAAAATGTTTGTGGGTGGATCAGAAATGCTGACTGATAACTAAAATTAAAATATTTTCCCATGCAGGAAACCTCAAGGCATTTTTTTATACATACAAGACATATTCATACAACAATAACTTTTTTTTTATATAGCTTAGGGTTCATAAAGCTTATTTTAATTTGTCATCTTGGGATACTTATCCAAGTTGAAGCATTTAAAAAAAAAAAAAGTTTAGTTTTTTTTCCAATTAAATCTTTTTCAATTTGTCTATTTCTAGAATTGATGTATTTTATTTCACTCCAATTTGGAAGATGTTTTTTTTCCCAGTTGACGGCTATTAGCCATTTAGCTACTGCTAATGTATGAGTATTGTAGTTATTATGATAATCCATAGAAAAAAAGATAATTTACGAGAAATCATGATAAATGTTAATGATAACTGAATGTATATTGCAGAATAATGATTTTAATTCGATGTAACGGAATATATTGGAAAACTATAATAAGATTAATTGGAAGATTTAACCCAAAACCAAATTCTACATCAAATGTGACTGAAATAGATCTTTATAAGAATGTTAATTGTGAAATAAATTGTGCACAGAAAAAAAAAAAGAAAGGAAGAAATGCTCACTGATAGCTGAAAATGGCAAGTTATAATCTATTTTTTTTACCATTAACTTTTTATTAGACAGAAATTCTTTACATATATATTAAGACAATACACAATATCTCACTGATGTTACACAATCCATATTATCTGTCTTACACCATACATTTTCAATTTTCTAATCACATTTGTTTCATAACATTCATGTTTCAGATATTCATGTTCCAGATATGGTATAATTTACAACTGTAGATAATAACACATGCTAAATCACTTGAGTGCTTGAGTCAGTTGCCAGTTCCTTCTCTAGTGGGCCATAGAATACAGCTCCTGGTATTCCTAGGTGTTTTCCCATCCAAGTACTGACCAGACCAAACTCTGTTCAGCTTCAGGGTGGTCTGACCTCTTGGTTCCCTGACTTGGAATTGAACCCAGGTTGCAGTGGTGAAAGCAGTGATCCTAACCACTGGACCACCAGGGAACCCCAACAGATATTAGACTGGCCCTAATGGATCGCAATGGCTAATTGACAGGTAAACATGGCAAACTTCAATTTAAGTTAATGTAGAAAAAATAAAGTGTTTGTTTATCTAAATCTATAGTTTGTTTTATCTTATATTGAACCTCCATTGTATGACTTTATTGGAGCATGTTTCAATCCTAAATAAGTAAATGTGTTACCTGGAAAATGAATGATACATGTTAACCTGTATAACTCACCTTAACAGAGTGTGATCAGGCTTTTCCCTCCATTCTCTAATTTTCTGTAAAAATGGGCTTTTTCAGTTTAATTGTCAATGCCGTCAATAGGGATGGGAACCTATTTCACTTGATGGTTTGGATACGTTGTCCTGCGTCTGTAAAAGGGCAGAGCATTTAACAGCATTCATAGGAAAAAAACAAAAACTTACTCTGGGACAGAGGTGGATTAAAGCAAACAGAGGTAAGAGTGAGAGCTCCTCACTTGCTGGACACAATTTTAAACAGATTGTCCAACTGTGGACACTGTGGAAATTTGGTATGGGGAGCTGCAATGTATCATTTTCTATATTTCAGATCACTCATCACCTATGGGGCAAAAAAAACTTTAATGAAATTCAAAGGATATTACTTTATATATTATTTTCTATGATATGCTAACAATATGCTGTTTTGAAGAAATACACTTAAATGACCCTAGCCTGTTTTCTTGCAGCTTCTATCTCAAAAGAGTGTGTCCTTGTAAAATAATGAGCTTTAAATTAGTCCTAATGAGAGCACAGACAACTGTAATCGCCACATTCCCATTATGCAGATAGAAATGTCCTTTCTGCTTTTAGATCACTTAAAACCAAAATGGCAGTATCCATAAAAGTATAATTGCATATAAAAATAATAAAATAGAGGCTGATTATTTTTGTATTTTTTTATTTTGAAAATATTGGGCCTGATTCTATTAGCTACTTGTAAATGCCTTGAACTCATCAATTTTAAGTGTGTATACATTTAATAATTGGGCAATAGAATAGGGCCCATTATCTATTTTCAAGTGCAGTTCTTGAAAAGATCATATTTTAGATTTATGGCTACAGTGGTGCAAAATGTTTTATTATATGCAAATATATATATATATATATATATATATATATATATATATATATATATATATATATTTTTTTTTTTTTTTTTTTTTTTTTAAGTGTGAACATCCATTGCACAGCTGCTTTCTCCACAGAGTTTGGTCTGGCAGACTAATATGATTTCTACTAGGATTACTGAAAGTAGTTGTAGCATTCCCACTTGAAGAAGAAGATAAGCAGTAATGAAATGGCGTCTCCTGTTGCAGCATAATAGTTTATAATAGTTTATAAATTAAAGACTGTATTCATTACTTTTCTCATTTTAAATGTTTTGACTATTATTAAGAGTAGTTATTCAAAATAGCACACAATGTTTTTTAACCCAGAGAAAACACAAAGTTTCTTATTTCCTGAAACAAATATTTAATACTTTTCTTGGACATTATCATTCTGTGCTTTCCAACACCTAGATGATATACATTGTCCCATCTGGTCACTTAGTTGTGGTCTCCTTTTTCATAACTTTCATATTTTTTTTTATCATCGTCTAATATATCTTTTTAATCCTTCATGTATACCTACTCAGAATAAATGTCTATATAATGTGAAAGTCGTATACGGCTCATTATATTATTGCATATTTCTTTACAGATGAACCATTTGATAATAATTGTTAATTGATCCAGAGGAAGGCAAACAGAAGAAAACCCCATTAAAACTTGTCAATTGTCTCACAAGGGGGAAAAAAGCAAAATTCCTTCCTGACCCCAGAGACTGGCGATCAAATTTCTCCCTGGATCCATATTCCTTTGCTAGTTATCTAGGATAACCTTGAATGCCCTCTTTAGTTAAAAAAAATATATAACCCCTTTTTAAAGTTATCTATCCAGTTCGCTGTCACCACCTCCTTTGGTAGAGAATTCCACAGTTTAACCACCCTAACTGTGAATAACCCTTTTCTTTCTTTAAGGTGAAATCTTTTTTCCTCTAACCTCAAGGGATGTCCTCTTGTCAGTTGAAAATCTCTTGGCACAAAAGTTTCACTTGACAAAGCCTTGTATTAACCCTAGATGTATTTAAATAACGTAATTATATCCCTCATAGACGCCTTTTTTCTAGTGAAACTAAGTTTAATTTGGTTAATCTTTCTTCATAACTTAGCCCCTCCATTCCCCTTATTAGTTTTGTAGCCCTTCTCTGTACGTTTTCCAGCTCTAAAATGTCCTTTTTATGAAGTGGTGCCCAAAATTGTACTCCATATTCAAAATAAGGGCGTACTAGGGATTTGTATAGTGGCAGAGTTATATTTGCTTCCCTTGCTTCTATAACCTTCTTAATACATACTAATATTTTACTTGCCTTTGCAGCTGCTGCTTGGCATTGAGCACTGCTACCTAGGTGGTTGTCCACAAGTACTCCCAAATCCCTTTCAATATCAAATACCCCTAGATTTGCTCCATTAAGATTATAAATTGCATGTCTATTTTTCCTTCCCAAATGCATACATTACATTTACTTGTATTAAATCTCATCTGCCATTTAGCAGCCCATTTATCTAATTTATGCAAATCCCTTTGTAGGGAAAGTACATCATTATCTGATTTAATTACCTTGCACAACTTAGTGTCATCATCAAAAATGGAGACACTACTTTCGAGTCCTACTTCTACGTCATTAATAAATATGTTAAAAAGGAGAGGATCTAATCCTGAGCCCTGAGGAACCCCACTTACCACATTAGTCCAATCGGAGTATGTTCCATTTACAACAACTCTTTGCTTCCTGTCTTTTAGCCAGCTCTCGATCCATGAGCAGATATTTACTGCAATTCCTGTATCTCTAAATTTGATCAATAGTCTCCCATGTGGCACTGTGCCTTTGCAAAATCCAAAAAGACTACATCCACTGAGTTGACCTGATCCAAGTTCCTGCTAACCTCCTCTTAGAAACTAATTCGATTGGTCTGATCTATCTTTCATGAATCCGTGTTGACTCCTACTTATGATCTTGTTCAAATAGACTTTTTCTTGTATGTTGTCCCTTATTAACCCTTTTAAAAGCTTCGCAACTACACATGTGAGGCTTACAGTTCTATAGTTTCTTGGATTTTCTCTTGCTCCCTTCTTAAATATAGGTATTACCTCTGCTTTTCGACAGTCATCTGGTAGCGACCCTGTGGTGAGTGAGTCTTGAAAAATTAGATATAATGGTTTGGCGATTACAGAACTCAGTTCCCTCAGTACCCTTGGATGTATTCCATCAGGACCTGGGGCTTTATTAACATTTATTTTGTCCAACCTCATTTGGATTTCTATCTGTGTTAACCAATTATTTGGTGAAGGTAGTGTAGCCCCATTTTGTTGCAGTGTCCCAAACACTGGTACCTCCCTTGTATATACCGATGAATATAACCTATTTAGCTCATTACTGGTCTTTGTCACATTGTAATGTTCCTATAGCTTCCTTCCTCGCCTCGTTCCCATTAATATATTTCTAAAAATTTTTTAGGGTTAGTCTTACTCTCCCTTGCAACTGACTCCGCATTTTCTGTTTTAGCCAGTCTAATAGCCCTTTTGCAAGTCTTGTTTTTTCCTTATATTCATCTAAAGCTGCCTCTGTTCCCTCCTTCTTGTATAATTTAAATGCATGTTTTTTTGTTTTCTTATCATGATATTTAAGTCATTGTTAAGCCACATGGGATGTGATTTACTCCTATTCATTTTATTTCCCCATGAAACATGCCTTTGTGTAAGTATATTTAGTAAGGAAATTACTATTCAGTTTATTTCAGGGTAGTTAACATCTCCTATTATTAGAACTTGTCCATGCTTAGCTGCATTATCTATCTGCAGCAATAGTTGCAGTTCATCACCCTCAATTATATTTTGGGGTTTATAGCATATTCCTACCAATATGCATTTAGAATGAGCTCCTCCACTATTTAACTCAACCCACAAAAATTCAATGTTGTCGTTAGTTCCACTATAAATATTTTCTCTGACTACAGGTTTAAAACCAGGCTTTATAGAGAGAGGAAAGAAAGAGTACACCTTTTAATTCCAAGATAATAGTAACCCAAAGAGATATTCGAAAATGATTATTGGGATGAAAAAATGTAACTAGATAAATTTTTTATATAAAATATAACTTATATTAATATTTAAAATGCAAAAAATAAAATTAATATTAAGAATATATCCAGGATGTCTCCACAGTAGATAATTGCATAGATAGATTTAACAATGATTTCAATGTTAATAACATCAAGTGAATCCTATATACATAAGGAGATATATAGTAGCATAAATAAAAAATATGTATGTACAGTGGTGCAATACTGCTACTAATAAACCCCAAGCTCTGCCAATATATGAAGAAAAATAAACACAATGTACAATAAATTACGGGTAAATCTTGATATTATGTACAGAAATAAGTGCATTCAAAGTAACCAAAATAGGCAATACTACCTTCGTTGTCAGATGGGAAGTATATAGGCGAGTAGGGGAAATAAGGGAAGTTACCTCTGTAGACCTAATTAACTAAACAGTAGCAGATTAAAACAGGAGGCCCACTACTTACCTCTACTACTTACCTCCCTATCTGCCTTACCATATTAAGTCTACCCTCTCTATAATAAGACTATGCTCACCACTGGCCCACTTACCCATCCAACAATGACCTATGCGGCAATAACTGGCAAAGAATAGCACTAAACTAACTTCTTCAATTCAAGCAACGCTGAACTAGCAGAGCGACATCGAGAACGGAAGGAGACAACCGGAAGTGGATCCGATGCGCATGTTTCGCGCTAGCTTCAACAGGGATCGTAATGATGACGTGGGCGCTTCCATATTTAAAGGTAAATAATTATAGAAATTGGACTCTGGTGTGTCAACTTTTCTTTCTTTCTTTTGCAAATAACTTCCGGTAGACAGCATCTCACAAAAGAGAAAAAAGCAACAAGATGATAACATATCCTCATCTTAAATGTATATTCATACAAACAACACAGAAAATCTAATTATATTGTAAATATCTTTATGATCATACTGAGTTTTCATAATGAAAATAGATACTTAAAACCAGGCTTAACATAAGACAAATCCCTTCTCCTCTTCTACCATTACCCCTATCTTTCCTAAATAAATTATAACCAACCAAATTAACTGTCCAGTCATGAGATTCATCCCACCAAGTTTCAGTAATGCCTATTAAGTCCCATTTTTCTTGTACCGCTAATAACCCTAGCTCGCCCATTTTCCCATTAGCAAGCATACACTTTATGTTGCTATGGCTCTGTCATTGTGAAGTGCTTGCCACTGCATTTGAGTCACCTAGTAATACATCCCTACTATCTATTAGTTTAAAAACTCCCCCAGCCGTTCTACCATCCTTCCCCCTAGCACAGCAGTTCCCTTGTCATTAAGGTACAATACATCCCTGCTGTAGAGATAGTACCCAAGTGAGAATTCAGACCAGTGCTCTAAAAAACCCAAACCCTCTGTCTTCCACCACTTTTTTAGCTATGCATTAACCTCCCTAAGCTCCTTTAATGTGTTTCTTTTTTTTTTTTGCTTTTTCTGCTCTCACTTTGTGCTCTTTTCAATGTAAGATAGAAAGTGTGGGGTTTCATGTAAAAATGTGTTTTCTATTATATTTATGATACCATTGAGGCAGTCTCTTGGGTCTTTTCCATTAATTCACTGCGTATAAAAAGTTTCAAACATATTTCTCTCAGTTTCTCTTACTACCAGATTTCTGCTCTCATTTATCAAATTAAAGAGACTGCTTGCAATGTCAATGAGGTTCCTTGCCAATATGAACATTAGAATGTAACTCATTAGAACGTAACTCACTTGACCCATTCATATTTGTACAACCCTCATGCTCCAAATATACCCCATTCCTATGTCATCCTAAGACTATGTTATTCTACTGGCAATTGCTCTTTACTTTGTTCAGTTCTGTTGATGACTGCCAGTACAAAGGGGCACTTCCCAACTGAGTTCTTATCTGAATACACTTCCAAGTGCCTTGGCTTAAGCAAAAAAATTGCGTGGTGGACAAATCACAATTACCAAAACTTGCAAAAGTTGCACATGCTCAGAGTCAGATGAGCGAGCGAGCGCGTACGCAAGTGAGGGGTGGGTGCATGCGGGCCCGAGTGAGGGGGCAAGTGGAGAGACGAGAGAGAGGAGGGGGAGAGACACATGGAAGGGAGAGGAGGGGGGAGACACAGGGGAGGGGGAAGAGACACAGAGGAGGGAGTGCAGGAAGAGACACAGAGGAGGGAGGTGAGGGGGGAAGACACAGGGGAGGGAGAGGGGGAAGAACAACAGGGGAGGAAGAGGGAATGGGAGAGGGGGGAAGAACCACAAGGGAGAGCCTTAAGAGACATAGGGCAGGGAGGAGTGGGTAAGAGACACAGGGAGGGAGGAGGGGGGAAGAGACTTAGAGGAGGGAGGGGGAAGAGACACAGAGGAGGGAGGTGAGGGGGGAGAGAGACAGGGGAGGGAGAGGGGAAAGAACCATTTGGGGGAGAGAGAGCTGGGAAGAGATACAGGGGAGGGAGAGGGGGAAAAACCACAGGGGAGGGAGGAGGGGATGGGAGAGGGGGGAATAACCACAGGGGAGGGCCGTAAGAGACATAGGGCAGGGAGGAGTGGGTAGGAGACACAGGGGAGGAAGGAGGGGGGAAGAGACTTAGAGGAGGGAGGTGAGGGGGGAGAGAGACAGGGGAGGGAGAGGGGAAAGAACCATATGGGGGAGAGAGAGCTGGGAAGAGATACAGGGGAGGTAGAGGGGGAAGAGACACAGGGGAGGGAGATGGGGGAAGAGACAGAGGGGGGGAGACACAGCGGAAGGGAGGAGAGACACAGGGGAGGGAAAGAGGGGGAAGAGACACGGGGAGGGAACTGGGAGAAGGAGATAAAAGGGAGGGAGATGGGGGAAGGAGATACAAGGGAGGGAGAGGGGGAAAGAGATACAAGGGAGGGGGGAAAGAGACACAGGGGAGGGAGGGGAGGGAGATGGGGGAAAAGAGAAAAAGGGGAGGGAGAGGGGGGAAAGAGACACATCCGCCGCTGTGACAAAAACAAAATATTTTTTTTTGTTAACATATATTACAGACAAAATCATATACTTAGAACAAACGACTACTTAATACAATCAACTAGATAAATACCCCCATATGGTAAAACATTTTCTATTTTTTATTTATTTATAAGGATGGGTGGGTATCCTTCCACATTGCTAGCTGGGGGCATAATAGCGTAGATGGCGCCAAAGAGCATATAAATGGCTCCACCCCCTAGCTAGCCACATCCAATTGCTTACCCCGGTCCTGCCAGGTCAAGTGGCCCCTCCCATCAACCCCAGGCCTGGGGTGATCTACGGAGCCCTTCAAACCCAGTTAGAAACAAAGGCAAAAAGTTTGACATAATTAAAGCAAAACTGAATTTACATAAATAATAAAAAAAAACGGTATTTTCAAGTTTCAAAAAACATTTTGCCTTTTATAAGTTGAAGTTCTTCATAAGCAGATATTATTATAATTCAGTGGTCTTTTAAGGACAAACATTTGCCTTTCAGCCCTGATCATTACCTACTTTCACTGGTTCCTCCTATTGTTTTGTATCAAAGTCTAGAAGAATTATAGAAGCCTAGAGTGTCATTTTTACAGAACATTTATCTGTGTGGAGAATTTTGTGAATCTTTAAACGTTGGTTTACACATCATACAAAAGGGAGGTAAAACTACTCAATCATTCATAATATTTAAAGAATATAAGTGACCTTGCGAACATTTAAAGTGTTCGGTGGTATCAAAGAATATATATGAAAGTGATAGTGCTTGCAAAAAGGCAATGCCACTGTATAAAGATTATTGGGCAATTTAAGGCACCCTAATATCCCCTGAGAATGTACTGTCCTAAACCTTGTGTTATGACCGCCTAATTTGGGGACTACGCTCACCCCAATTCTCTTTCTCTCTATGTGTCGCAACTTTTTGTTCAGATCTCGGCACCACCAGACAATTCAGATGACAGCATCATTTCTGAAGAGGCAGGCACCATCAGACCCCTTTTCGTAGGATCTCAGAATCACACACCCTGTACCCTTGATTAGTACAAGCAGACTCTGACACCACCTTTATTTAGTGTGTCCAAAATAAGACTGACACTTCTTTATTTTCCAAGACACATTTTCAGGTAACACAAAACACCATGCCCCCAGGTCTGAAGCCAAGCCCCCATCTCTTAGTTGCTAGATCTCAACTTACAGGGTTATAAAGTAAACTTCCCCCTTCCAGACTCAATTCAGTGATATATGCATGGCTGACTCTACAAGCCATATACATTCTTTAGAATCTTTAACCCTCTGTGTATCCCAGATATGACTGCATTAACTTTATATTATCTAAGCATAGCCTACTGTCCTACTTCTAACACAGATACATTATTTTAATGTTAATCAATGACAGTACTATATGCATTTATTACATCCATGATATAACTACATGTATGCATTACACCCATGATATAACTGTTAAGCAAGTCGCTAGCACCTTCTAAACCCACATATAATAACTGATTAACCCCAAACAGTCCAGTGGGCTCTTTTGTTCATAACAGCTAGTTTCCCCCATCCTACTGTGGCCTAGGAATTCGTCCTGCTGGACAAATTTCTATCCACACTGATCTCACTTGGGCGAGTGATAGAGTTATAATTGCCTCACAATCCACATATTCTTCCAATTCCAATGAGCACACAAATTTGGGCATAGCCTCCATGGCGCAAAAGCCAACTACCTCTACCAGGCCATGGTACATGCCCCCTCCCTCCCCATTCATTGGGGAAAACAATTTCCTTGGGCAGCTGCAGGGAAGACAACGCAGTGGGGGTAGATGATGATCCACACCATGGTGTACCCTCTTTTACAATCCACGAAAACTGGCCTACCCATGTGTGTAACAATCTGGGGAAGTTCTTTGCCAATGCCACCCTCTACAGCCAGGCCAGTACAAACAGCTGACTTGCGGCATCTAAAACCTCTGGCCTATTAGTTCACCCAGTACAAAAGGCCCCAGGGTGGAACCCAGTCCAGGTGACAGTTCCCAAGGTGACCTGACTAGCCCCCCTCCCAAAAGCCAGTCCAGTCCCCTCCTCTTCCCAATGTCTGAGGGGAAACATTTTCCTTGTGAGCCCCATAAAATAATACCTCTAAGGAGGAACATACCGGTCTGATCCTGAACCCAGCATCCAAGATGGTGGTCTGGACTGGAGGCTCCACTTCCTGAGATGACATCTGGATCAGGGTCTCACATCCTCCTTCCATCTGGGCATAGGGCACACCTCCATTGGTATCTTTGGTCACTGGGTCCGCTTGCAGGATCTCACAGCTCTCTCCTACCATCCCTTAATTTATGGCTGGCCCCTGGACCACAGTCAGTGCACTGTGCCTCAGCTCTCCTTGCTTTGGCACACAATAAGGAATGTGGTCCCTCTTTAACTGATTTGCTGGGTCTCTGTTTGGCAGGATCTTAGGGATCATAACCTTTCCTGCCCTTTGGTCTGTGGCTAGCTCTCTGACATTTTTTATCAGCTCGAGCTCCTTTAATGGTTCACAGTCCATTTTCTCCTCCAAGGGCTGGTGGGTATGCCTGCTCCCACCCAGACTCTCCCTTGCATCTGCAATCTGACAGTCCTTTTATTTTTGCCCCATTGACTTGTCCTTAGCAATGGTGTCCCCACTACCTGGATAGGGCTGCAGCCCCTGATCTGCCATGGTCACACGGCTGCTGGCTGAGTCTGTCCATTGAACTGTGGCTGGCTTTCTGACATTGGTTCTCAGCTGGAGCCCCATGCTAGGCTCACAGCCCATTCCTAGGGCATAGGAAGCATAGCTAATCCCATCCAGACTCTCTGCTTGGTCTGGCTTCTTCCAACAGTCCTCTGTGCCCCCTTCCAAAGCTGCACTTCTCACACAGTCAGTGCTCTCTGAGGGCAAACAATAATCAAAACAGCTGTATGCTACCAGGGCCTCCTGGTGCCAGGGTGTGTCTTCATCATACCCACCCGCTTGACAGGGCTCCTTCCTTCCCTTGAGCCAGGTCCTAGCCTGGGCTGCTTCCACCAGCAGATTCATGTAACTGATTTCAAGCTCCAACTCTTCCTGGATGAAGGGTTCAATCAATGCAGCCTCATGGGATTATACAGGATCACTCCACGTTCTATAGGCCCAATGCCACATGCTGGAACGCTGTGCAGTACACCCTGGAGTCGTTTCATTAACTCCATTCTGTAGCAGGAGGGCTGTTGCAATGCAATAGCCAGCTCCATCAGATCATCATACCACTCCTATAAAACAATCTCGTCCCAAACCAGTCCCACCAACCAAGTTGATAGCTCTGCTGGATTCCCAAGAATGCCATCCACTGATCCGTAAGAGCTGCTGTCAAGTCCTCCTCCATGACAATGTGATGTGCTCTCCGCTCCATCAGCCTAATGATCTGGTTCATTTTCTCCTGAATAACCTCTGCTCTGCAGGCAATCAGGGAGCTGTCTGGTAGCTCTCGACAAATCACCTGCCGGCCTCTGTATCTCCACCAAGCCTCTGAAAGTACTTGATTTCCCTCTTGGATAAGTTTCCATATGCCATCCTGGCTGCTGGTCAATATGCTGGAGATCTCCCATCGTTGCCACCAACTGTTACAACCTGATTTGGGGACTACTCTCATGCCAATTCTCTCTCTCTACGGGTTATTATTATTATCCTTTATTTATAACGCGCCAACATATTCCGTAGCGCAATACAGGGGTTAGGTACAAGTATAAACGATACCCCACAATGAAAATAATGGAAGACTCTGTTATTGAGCTTTCAATCTGATATACACTGTGCTTTCCCTAAAGCACCTCACAAGATTAAAACTCGCAAACTTACATTCTAAAGGGTATGGGTGAGGTACAGGAGAGTGAGAGATGCATAGTGAATGAAGAGGCTAAAGATGATATGCTTTTTTGAATAGATGTGTTTTTAAAGAGATTTTGAAGGATCTGAGGCAGGCAGATAGTCTGGTGGTGCGAGGTAAAGAGTTCCAAAGAATAGGGGCAGCACGTGAAAAGTCTTGAAGACGAGAGTGAGAGGAGGTGATGAGAGAGGAGAAGAGAAGAAGGTCATTAGCAGAGCGAAGAGGGCGGGTGGGAGTGTATTTTGGGATGAGAGCAGAGATGTAGGAGGGGGCACTATTGTGGAGGGCTTTATATGTTAGGGTCATGATTTTGAATTGTATTCTAGACGCTATGGGAAGCCAGTGGAGTGCCTGACAGAGAGGTGCTGCAGACACTGATCGTTTAGTATGGTAGATGAGTCTGGCGGATGCATTCAAAATGGATTGGAGTGGAGACAGACGGGTGATAGGAAGGCCAGCAAGGAGAGAGTTGCAATAATCGAGGCGAGATATGATGAGAGCGTGAATAAGAATTTTAGTTGTGTCTTGTGTGATGTAGTGGCGTATTTTGGATATGTTTTTTAGGTGAAAGTGACAAGATTTTGTGAGTGATTGGATGTGGGGAATGAAAGAGAGGGAAGGGTCTAGTAGGACCCCAAGACAGCAGGCTTGCAACTTTTTGTTCAGATCTTGGCACCAGCAGACAATTCAGATGACAGCATCATTTCTGAAGAGGCAGGCACCATCAGACCCTGTTTCGTAGGATCTCAAAATCACACACCCTGTGCCCTTAATTAGTACAAGCAGACGCTGACATCACCTTTATTTAGTGTGTCCACAATCAGACTGGCACTTCTTTATTTTTCAAGACACATTTTCAGAAACACAAACCCCCCTAGGTCTGTAGCCAAGCCCCATCTCTTAGTTGCTAGATCTATCTAAACTTACAGAGTTATAGACTAAACTTCCCCCTTCCAGACTCAATTCAGGGATCTATGCATGGCGGACTCTCAAAGCCAAATAAATTATTTAGAGTCTTTAACCCTTTTTTATCCCAGATATGACTGTATTAACTTTATATTATCTAAGCATAGGCTACTATCCTACTTCTAACACAGATACATTATTTTAATGTTAATCAATGACAGTATTATATACACTTATTACATCCATTATATAACTACATGTATGCATTACACCCATGATCTAACTGTTAAGCAAGTCGCTAGCACCTTCTAAACACACATATAATAACTGATTAACCCCAAACAGTCCGGTGGGCCCTTCTGTCCAGAACACCTGGACCTTGCTGGTCTATGAAAATACAACATGTTTGTGCAGGTTCTGTGAGCAGTCAGTAAGATTATGATTCCTCTGTTATCTATGTGTTATAAAAGCAGTTTTGCTGTAGGGCAGATATAAGGAGTGATTACCAATGCATGACTGAAAGAAATGTACATGTATATTATTCCAGAGGGATCATAAACACATTCATACTAATCTGCATTTATATGGCAACTTGTTATTACACTTTATGCATGTACAGCTAGCTTTACAGTTATATTATGTATCTTTTCAATGAAAAGTTTATTTAGATGTACAACACTGGACACAGAAAGGTTTACTGAAAGATACAAGAGAATGCAAGATGAAATGATGCACGGTGCTGCTGAATTACCTCCCCCTGATAGATTATGCATGTCATGTAACTGTCCCCGCGCTCCTCCGACAGACATATCACATCACACAGGGGACCACATTACAGCACAGTGCCTCCATACATTGATTCAAATTCCATTGATGTCACTTTAGTTCAAATATTGCCTTGATACATAGTCTGTGTATAGTGCAAATCTCTGATTCCTGCCGTGTTTCCAAGCTTGCTGAACACATCTAGAGGCATTTAACACATTGCAAAACAGGACTGCTAAGCAGCATATCACTAAATACAGAGCAATTTTGTATGTCTTGAAGGGTAGTTCAGAAGAAATGCTGTGACTTCATAAAGGAGCAACAGCTTTTTCAAACAAAGACCGGAGGTTTTCCTTCTAGCAAAACTGTGTATTCTCATCTAGGTGTAAACTTGAAAGACTTTGACATCAATTCTGCTGCACCAGCTGTCAGAGCTAATTAAACTCACTGCAGAGAAACTGCATGGCTGTCTACAACTAAAAATGGAGATTCTATTAATGATGGAAATTAAAAAAAATTCAAATTTATCTGCAAATGTTTAATCTTCTAATGTCATTATCTTATTACATGTGTTCTGTTTCTTGTATCCAAATACAGAAATGACAAAGGAGGCTGCCATGTGGGTCATGCCAGAGAGAATTTAATAAGGAAGCTGCAATGTGAGTCTTGCCATAAAGATGTTACTAAGGAGGATGCCATGTGAGTCATGCCATAAGGGAGTTACCAAGGAAGTTGACATGCAGTCGTGCAATAAAGAAGTTACTAAGGAGGCGGCCATGTGGGTCATGTCAAAGAGAAGGTAATACGGAGGCTGTGTTGTGGGCCTTGCCATAACGATGTTACTAGGGAGGATTCCATGTGGGTCAAGAGAAGTTATTAACAAGGCTGCAATGTTGGTCTTGCCGTAAAGACGTTACTCATGAGGATGCCATGTGAGCCATGTCATAAAGAAGTTACTGAAAAGGATGCCATGGGAGTCATGCCATAAAGGAGTTACCAAGGAGCCTGACATGTGCTCATGCCATAAAGAATTTACTAAGGAGTCTGCCATGTTGGTCATGCCATACAAAAGTTACTAAAGAGGATGCCATGTTGGTCATGGCATAAATAAATTACTAAAGACGATGCCATGTGGGGCATTCCATACAGATTTTACTAGGAGGCTGCCATGTGCTTCATATATGCTCATTACAGCCTCTGTGATAGCTTAGCAAATATTCCCTAAGGAAGGAACCCAGTGTACACATACATAACATGATATACAAATTCCTTGACACTGTATAGATCAGAACTGATAGGAATACTTGGAAAATAAATACTTGGACAGAGCGAAGTCATGGAGTATATAACAATATTTTATATACTTTTAGGTTTTTATATTTATAAGAAAAAATATAATAGACTTATCTTGTATGTTTTTATTACATCTGAGATATGATTTTATTAAAATCAGTTCTCATCATTACCTCACATTTTACAGATTAACCTGTTAAAGAGCCAGCATAACTTGCCAGCAATATACTCATAATAGTATAAGAAATTGAGAAAATCTACAAAGAAGATCACCCCTCTCCCCTAATTCTCAATATGCTGTTCCAATAATCTTATTGTTGTTGGCAGAAAATGATAAAAAATACTTTTCACTAATCCAAGTTGATACTAACTATAGCATTTTGGTAAGGCTTTTTAAAACAGGGACAGGGCAATGTTCATAAAGATGTCGATAAAGACGTAGATTTTATCACACTCTGCCAGCTACAAAAGGGATACTGAACAAGCTGGAAAGAGTAGCACACTTATGATGAAAGAAAAAAAAGATAATCTATGAGGGGGATTTACTGAGATAAGCCTCGATTTGCACTCATTTTGGGTGGTCTTCAAATGCATTGGAACAATTTATAGGTCATTCTTATAAAGCAAGACGTGATTTACTATCTCAGTTACCAATTGTTAATAATGTAGTATAGTGTAGTGCGCAGAGTACAATGCTGTAACCAATGGAGTCCTGTGGTAACATAGATACGTCGAGCTTAAACAAGTTTCTTTTCTTAAACAAACACAAATCACCTAAAAAATAGAAACTAAGAAACTAAACAATGTTTGTGGTAGATATTACATCTTTATATCCTTTAAGCTTTGCCTCCTCCCATTGTTCGCATTTTTGTTGAATTTTGCCTAGTAATAGAACATGTACATAAAGGTATTTTTAAAATACAAATCATTTGGTTTAGAAATTCTTTTGCATATTTTTTGCATTTTTGAACACCAGTTTATATTTTAGACATTGTTTCTGGTTTGTTAGGTTTTTTAACCACATTTTAACCACATTTTTTTTGACTAGGTTCTTTTCATTTTTAATTGTCCAAATTTTTAAATTTCTCTCACATTTAACTATTTTTATCAAATGTGCATTATAAATGTCCTTTCTTTTGCAGTTACTGTGCATACCTGTGCAGTTCTGTGCATACCGTGGTATCAGTTCTACTATGTGTACGTGGTATCTGAAATCTTCTAAACTTTAATATATATCGCCCAGGAATTGAAATTGTCATAATCATCATCATCTCATTTACATCTATCAAAGCATCTCCATGTCCGTTTGTCAACACTATAATAAGATCAGCCTCTTGCACAAAACTTTATTCTTTTCATTCTGTTTAATGGGAAAAAAAAAAAATCAGGGTGCTGAAAAGTCTACAATTGTATTTTGTAGCAAATCTTATAGATCTTATATCTATAGTACTGCTGCATAGCTAAAGTCCTTGTAACAAGCAGGGCCAGATCATCCTTTAGGCATTCTAAGCACTTGCCTACAGGCGGGCCTCTAACAGTGCCACCTCATTTACACTTCCTAGAACTGAATACAGAGATGTGCAGGAACAGTAAGTGAGTAGGGGCCATTTTACACAGAACACCGAAGACTGCATCAGCAAGATGCTGGAAGATGGCTCCTCCCCCAGCCCTCCTATTTCCGTCAGCAGAGCTGCTTCTGCCCACGAGGAGAAGAAGCTTCAGGAGCCTGATCCTGGGAGTCCATGACACAGGTAGACTCTATATTCTGCCTAGCTGCCCTTTAGTAAACAAAATAAATGTAAATAGTGGGTGTGTATGATATATGTATGTGTAGTTATGAAGTACTGTATTGGTCCGAATATAAGCCGCACCCGCATATAAGCCGCACCTGTAAAATTCAAGGGGAAAAAATAGAAAAAAGATGGTACTCAAATATAAGCCGCACCCTTAAAATTGGAGAGAAAAAGACTCTCCAAGTGATCAGCCATTGCAAGAAACAGGCTTTCTAATTAGTACTGTAACTTTTTTTGCAGGTTACAGGCCTTACAGGATGTTAGAATCACTGAAACCGTAAATCGCTATTCAATTGCTACAATACCGCAGTCTCAAGCACGCAAATCGGCACCCTTAACTCGCAATCACGCAAATCGTCGGTAATTTTACATTCGCGAATAGAAGCCGCACACGTAACTCGCAAGCTCGCAAATCGGCACTAATTTTTTTTACAGTCGCGTAACTCGCAAAGTCAAAAATCAGAAAAAAAATGCGACTTATATTCGGACCAATACGGTATGTGTGTGTCTGTGGTGTATGTGTGTACGTGTGGTGTATATATGTATGTGGTGTGTGTGTATGTATGTATGTGGTGTGTGTATGTCTGTGGTGTTTGTTTGTGTATGTGTGCTCTATATATGTGTGTATGTATGCAGTGGGGGGAATGTATGTGGTGTATATACGTATGCGGTGTGTGTGTATGTATGTGGTGTGTGTTTATGTCTGTGGTGTTTGTGTGTGTATGTGGTGTGTGTGATGTGCTGTGTGTATGTGTGTGATATTTATGTGATGTGTGTGTCTCTGATGTGTATGTGTGTGATGTGTGTTGTACTGTGTGTATGTGTGTGATATTTATGTGATGTGTGTGTCTGTGATGTGTATGTGTGCAATGTGTGATATGCTGTGTGTATGTGTGTGATGTATGTGTTAGTAAATGCTTACATAAATCAAAGCAAAAAACGATAGTACACACTACATGTGCACAGGGGCACCTTAGAGTTAACTGCCCAGGTGCTTCAAAAATGTAAATCCAGCCTTGGTAACAAGAATATTCCCAGCTGCTAAAGCATATGAATATTTCAAGAAATAGCATCTTGCAATCTATCTTACCATAAAACAATAATTCATTGAACAATAATTACCATTTTAGTGAATTGTCTTGTATATTCTCTATTATTTTATTGTGGGGACATGTAATAATTTAAAATATATTTGTTGTTAAATTGCACCTATTACTTACTACATTTTTAGTTAAAATGTAATACAATATACATATTCTACTATTTTTTTTTTAAAGATTTAATTAGAATGTGCCATATCTCAGTACTGTGAATGGGAGCAGCCATTTTGTCACAGCAAAGATGCTTGGTGTAGTAGTCTATTTCATGATGGTGCTTTAGGTTGTATGCATATTTGTGTGTTTATTATATTCCTTGGGAATAAATATAAACATAAAATATAAATCAAAATAAATAAACAATGGTAATATACTCTCAAAGTATTATGAATGCCAGTTTCTATATCAGTTGCACAATGCCACATTAGAAAGCATTGGAATAATAGGGTCATTTTATAATCTGTACAGTATACCTGAAATGCACCATGACAGATGTCACCCTGTTGAGGTTGTCATGGAAACAGGTATGCTATGTGACCGCATATTTGTGCAGCCAGTTCTTGCTGCCCATAAGGAGCACTGTATTGCAAACTATGAAGCAAACTGGACCGTGCCTGACCCAGGTAGTCAGGATGCAGTGGGAAATGTGCAATATAGTTCCTGGCCTACTGCCCACACTTCTCAGACAGAGCAGAGACATAAATAAACAAATGAGGGGAAGCTGTACAGCATCCTCCTACTCAATGGGATTAGGATGGATTGGATTTGCATGGAGTGTATGTAAAGTATACTCATGGGATGCTAATATAAGGAAACCTGGCCCTGCACCTTCCTATTAATCTCTGTGCTTTGTGACACTGAGCCCCCAGACAATGAATGTCACATACACAGTAAGTGTCTTTCATCAAAATATTACATACATTTGACTTTCTTAAGTGAACATGATAACATTTCACAGGTACATTTTTGCACTGTTTTATTGTTCTATTCAGACTTTTTTGTATGATTTTATTGTTTTCTGTGTCACATAAATTAATTATGCTTTGTTAATTAAAAAAGAGCTTCAGCAAAGATTTCAGTTATGGTATAATTTAAAACTATAGGTAGTACTGACTATTTTGTCAAATGAATGTTATTTTTAAAATTGCATGGATGTTTGCAATGTACATGTTCAAAGCATATGCACTACCTGGCAACTGCAATGCTAGATATTACTCTCACTCTCTCTCCATTAGTTGCAATTATTATTGCTGTTTCTATAATTAATCTTTAATTATAAGTACCAACATTTTATATAGTTATATACATGTGTGTGTCATTCAGTCCAACTCTCTGTGACCCAATGGACTGCAACACACCATGCTGAGCCACTTGGTTTTCATGGCAGAGATACTGGAGTAGTTTATCAATTCCTTCTCCATTGGGCCACAGTACACAGCTCCTGATATTCCTAGATGGTCTCCCATTCAAGTATTGACCAAGCCTCAACCCTGCATGGCTTCATAGTGGTGCAACCTATTGTTTCTCTGACTGGAATCGATCCCAGGTTGCAGCAGTGAAAGTACAGAATCCTAAGCACTGGACCACCTGGGAACCCTATTGTGATATATGCAACATTTAATAAACAACAATATTTAAACACCAACATTTATATGCAAGGGGTAAATAAACTGAATACAGTAACTATATGAATCATAACAGTACAGTTTAAATATATTGATACAGAAGTAGTAGTCCCTGCTCTTGATAGCTTATGTATGTTAAAACGATGGTTTGAAAAATGATACAAAAGAAGTAGCATTGCATTTCATTTTTTTTCTGTACTTTAGGGGCCCTTTGGGGCCCCCACCCGGCCCATCCAACCACAGCCCCTCTGGACTCCCCCTGTTTCTCTCTTGAGTCACCCTGTGCATTTTTGGATGCACACCCCTCCTTGGCCTGAAATTGGTGTGTGACTGTTTAAAAAAGAGCTTTACTCCTGAAGCTCCAAGAGGTGGCAGTGTGGAGCAGTTCAGCACCTGGGGATTAGCATCAGAGAAGAAGGTAAGATAGCAAGGGCTACAAAGGGACGGCAAAGTACAGGGGGCATGGATTCCGTGACTGAGGAAGAAAGGCGATAGGGATGGTTGCTGAGAGGGGTTGGGTGTTGTGCGGGTATGGATGCTGATAAGGGATGGCAGCTAACAAGGACTGAGTGGGGATGGATGCGAAGAGGGGTGTCTGTGTGGCGGTGATGTTTATGTATGTATGTATATACATTTATACATTAGAAAGGGGTCTTGGGGTGGAGCAGCAATGGGTAAGGGTCTCATGAGGGAAGTAGTTATGGGAAGGGGTCTTGGGGAGGAACACTTTTTTACAACCCCCCTGAGGGGGGCCCAATTCCTTTTTTTGCCCCAGGGCCCTCCATTCTTCAAATATTTCAAAGGATTTAATAAAGTTCACATGTGTTCACGCAAAGAGCAATAAAAGAAAGAGGTTGAAGTTGGAATATGAAAGACTTAGGAGTAATGTGCTAAAGAATAGTAGATACGTGGAATAGCCTTCCAATGTAAGTGGTAGGCTCAAACTAAGTTAGGGAATTGAAACACGCCTGGCATAGCTTTTTGGGTAGATGAAATGAGCAGATCAGTTGCCCTTATGTTTTTATATGCCATATGTTTCTACTTCTATATTTCATTGTGACTGACTACTTGGGACATCAATGTGTTTATGCTATACACTGGGTCAGATGTACTATGGCAAAAAGTCACATTTTGGCAAATCTGATTCTTAAGATACAATTGGAACTTTGTACATCTGGCCCACTGTGAGATTACACAAGGGCCTATTTAATGATCTAAAATAGGGTTGTCCAAGCAAGTCCTTGGGGCCCGTACGAAGTCTGAATTTTAAAATATCTTGTTTAAATATAGTTGAATCAATCTATTCAGTAAAGATTCCTGTGCTCACACATATCCTGAAGGTCTAACCTGACTCCAGCTCTCGAGAACCGGAGATATACAAGCCCAAGAAAAGTCTACTATATTGTATCCACTAGAAGGAGGCTCATATTAATAAGATATAGCAGGAAACATGTCATCTCTCAGGTATGGAGCCCCCCACTCCTGCCTCTCTGCTGTCCATTCCCCCCACAGAGTGGGAAGCAGCTCTTCTGTGAACAGCTGCTGACAGATCTGCTGGACAAAGTTATGTGCACTGCACTGGGAAAACCTCTTACTCAGCAGCACTTGTCAAGTCAGTTCAGCTTGAGTTATTACTCATAATTAAGAGCGTGGCTTGGTTTACTGTTCATTCTTTTAACTCCTTTTATGCCAAGGTGTATCGAGATGTGCTGCAGTCCCCTTTGTGTCATCTATATGACTTGTTCGTAGGCAGAGCATGCTGCACTGTATAATTATACTTATGTGAACTAGATTTATGTTTTTATTCGGACTGCACAGTCAATAAACTTGCTGCCTTGCAATTTCAAGAACACACAATCATTATAAGAATATTAGATCCTGCCAGAAGAGCTTACAATCTAGAGTATTTCCAGAAATGTCCTGACCTCAAAAAAATATAAAATTCCTAAAGAGGGTATGTGAACAACTAGAATTCATAACGAGTAAAAATGTTTTAAACAACCCATCATTAATTAACTAGAATATGCTGTGCTGAGCCGTAATCACCAGGATCCTTCCTATTTCATCCCCGCCAGCAGTGGTTGGCAGAGGCCACTAAGAAACGCGACAGTGGCGCGCCAAGTCTTTGTTCAATTTGTTCTTTGAGCGAGGGCTATACTTAGGGTTAGGGGTTATGGTTTAGGGTTAGGGTAGGCGAGCACTATATAAATCTTATCATCTGCCACTACCCTAAACCCTAAGTCTAATCCTAGCCATAGCAACAAATTAAACAAAGTCTTGGAGCAACACCGGTGCGCCAACTAGTGGCCGCTGCCAACCACTGCTGTCGGGAAACAGGAAAGGTCCACCCCCCCTAGATGTTTACTTATCTGTCTTGTTAATTGAGAAAAAGCTTTGGAGACTAAAACTAGATAATGTATCTGTACTGTATATTCATGCACAGGTATAATAGCTAATTGACTTTGTTTACTTGAATGAATAAATGGAAATAGACGCAGGTGGTCTTAAAGTCTCAGTATAATCATTTTTCAAGTTAAATCTATATTTTATTTCACCATTAATTAACACTAATAAAATTAAAAAATATATTTTAGGAATTCTATTTTAAGCAAATAACTATGGCGCAAACCCCCCCCCCCCCCCCCCCCCCCAGCATTTTAGGGCAGCATTTTGAGATTGCATCCATAATCTCTCTTCAATCTTTCTTGTTATCTACCTGCCATTTTGTTGTTAGGGGTGGGGAATTGGCGGGTAGATAAAAGGAAAGATCCAAAGAGAGATTATGGCTACAATCCCAAAATGTTGCCCCTCCAATGTGAGAATGCGCTAGGTTAACTAATCTGCATACTTAATTAAATCTGTGTTGATTGTGTTTGTCTACAAAGATGACAATGAGGAAGCCAGGGATTAGTGCAGCAGCAGCCATGATTGAGAAAATATATATGTTTAAATATTTATTTTTGCCAAAGCCTTTCTTTGCAGATTTTTGCACACATATTTTTAGTGTGAACTTAAAAAGTGCTTGGCCCTTTAATGAAGCTTTTTGTGAACTTTGTAAAATTATTTTGTTCATTATCAGTTCACGTTCTTCAATATTGCATACAACAATTTTGTGACATCAATTATTTTCAAAGACACTCAGGTTTTTGAATGTAAAAAAATCTCTGTTAAGTTTATCACCATATATACTGCGTTGGAAACTAGCAGAATGTGTTATCTCTGGTCAATTTTCTGAGGTGGGAGGATACTTTGAAAAATAGGCGCAGGAGCCCCAAAAAATATCTGTGGAGGATAAAGTTTAAAGAGACAAAAACAAACAAAAAACTGTGGCTCTGAGTGGTGCAACTCTACTCCGAGGACAGTATCTGCCGCCAGTGCTGCAGTGCCCCTCAAAAACTTTTTTTAAAACCTTTGTTTAAATTCTCAATGCCCGACCCCCCCCCCCCCCCCCAATATATATATATAGAAAGATAGATAGATATGTGTGTATATCACATATAATAATTGTGGATCTTACAATGTTGGTGACGCAACGTAAAAAATTGCGGGCCTCGCCACGAGCTCCTATTGGACTTAGGCTGCAATGAGCGCCAATAACTAGATAAATATAGAAATGTGTGTATATCACATATAATAATTGTGGATCTTAAAATGTTGGTCACACAATGTAGGCGCTCATCGCGAGGCTTGCAGCAATTTGCTCATTGCAGCTCTCGCAATAGTGCCTTTTTAGGGTCCCTCTAAGGGTCCTCTGTCCCGTCAGAGATGTCATTTGCCCGAAGGAGGATGGAAAGAGATTGAAGACGCCCATAGCCTAAGCCAGTAACACTCAGCCGAAGCCAGTAACAATAAATTAACAATAAATTAAAAACCTCACACACAAGTCAGGGGGTCAGCCAGGGAGCCTGTGAGTGAGGTTGCAAGCTAATTTGAGCCCTAATTGCCGTTTTTTGGAGATAGAAAATCGGCTGAGCAAGGAAAAAAATGCCGGCCGAAAAAAGTAAATTTTCTTAAACAGCATGAAGCCAGTAACACTTAGCTGAAGCCAGTAACACTAAGCCGAGCAAAGCCAGGCATGCAGAACCTCGCAAAAAAGCCCCAAAGGCGCTCAGCGAGTCGTGGCGGGTTGCACGACATCTGCAATGAGTGCTTATTGCAGGGCTGGCGATGAGGCTCATTGTGAGGCCCATAAACTGCAAGAGGGGAGAGGGGAGCAATGAACTCCCAAGGCGCTCATTGTGAGCCACTCATCGCAGGCTCGCAATGAGTTCCGAAGGTGATCATTGCAAAGCACCAAAGTAGACGGGGGGAGAGGCTAGCGATGAGCGCTGAAGGTGCTCAGAGGGGGCAGAGCCTCACATTGTGTGGCAAACAGCATAACCAGCCTTACAGTTTTCTTGCCGTCATTTTTGATGGGCAAGTCGTTAGTATAATATAAATCAAAGCTTTCATGGGAAAGATATACTGCTCCATAGTGCGGGCAGTCTAGTGGCCAAATCTGACTTTTAACTCTAGTGGCCAAATCTGACTCTGAAGTTTAATTTTGCTACTTTTTGTGTCCCCTATTCATATAATCTGGGAGGGGATTTGCCCCCTCTCCATCCACCCAGTTCCTAGGCCACTGCTTTGAATAAGGAGTAAGGTTTTATCTGAGCAATGGGAATGAGGCATCTAAAATTGTCAGCGCTTTAGGATTAATGAAAAGACAATCTTTCCTGAGAAAGCATTAGATAAATAATAAAAAAAAAAAGAAATGCATCCCTGTGGTAATGAATACATGTACCTAAAAAGTAAAAATGTATAGATGGCCGTTATCAGTTTCAGATATTCAAAAGATATATGGGAACAATTACCATACTGGGCCTTAAAGAATTTTGCTAATATATTAAAGTCTGCAATAAACATTACCAAATTTGGGTTTTAATGAAATATAAATATTAATAAAAACCTGTTAAAACTTAATTGAAACTAACAGGAAGTGCACAGAGCATACATGCTAGATTTCAGTGGCAGACCAGTATGACTCACATCTATGATACTGATCATTGGCTAACAGGTGCAAGTCCCCAGATCAGTTAAACATTTAAACCATTTTTTCTGTTTGTGAGCTTCATTTGATAACATAAAATACACAGTGGGAACAGATGAAATACCCTCTTTGAGATGCAACAAAGAAAAATACTTTCAATGTCTCTTTAATCGTCTCCCCACTTCTCCCCTCCTCTGCAAGCAGGAACAGAACTGGATGCTCAGCCCTGATCGCTACATCTGTCCCAGACAGCTTAACACAGATCCAGTTACATAGCTTGAATATCCTTGGTGAATTAAATAAATTGAAATGTCGATGACAGACTGAGTCTCAAGCACAGCAGCAGAGGAAGCGGTCACATTAAGCTTCATGAAAGACACTTTTCACTTCTGTTAAGGATATCTATATGCCCTTTCCGATCACTGTGATTAGTTAAGTTTTTATTGAGATGACAAATTTGCTGTTGCAGTTGATATGATTTTCCCCTGAGGCTGTTATAGATGGGTCATTCCAGAACAGTAGTTTTAACTGTTGTGCAGTGGAACTTGATGTTTCTGGCTGTATATTAGCATTAGATAATGTTAGAAACTTTAATTTTCAAGGTTAACTAACAGTTATTATTTAACATTTTGAAAAGTTATGCTGTTAAAATTTATACATAAAAAAGGTCTCTATTATTGCACAATTCAAAAATACACATGAAAAAAGAATACAAATGCAATTGGTTGTTATAAGTGGAATCATTTGCTAATCAAGCTTGAATGCTAAGGTATTCTAAGTATACATTGCATGAAAAAAATCCTCCCTCTTGGTTACTAACTTAATGTAAAGTGATCATCAACTCTCTTATTTACCTAATTGTGTGAAAGAGCACAAAATTGTACTGAATGTTAAAAGTATACATTTTTTAATTACACTTATAACAGCTAAAAAATCAAAGGTTTTAAATGTATGTTTACATATAAGTCTATACTGCCCACTGGCTGTTGCATGAGTAGCAACAGATTGTCGAGTACAAGTGCGTGCTGTGTGATTCTTTATGTCGAAGGCTATGATTGATAAGGGCTTTCCTCTGGACTCAGTTTACACTGCACTGAAAAGTTGACCCAGCTTACCTAGCTTACATGTTTTAGGTGAGTCCAGCATTCCATGTCCGCACAGATAGATTTGTTAAGTGTTAATTTTGATACTACATGGAGCACTGGAACGGAAAACTGACCCGCCTGCATTGGTCTTCAACCTTTTAATACCTACCCCACATTTTTGATGGTAAAATTCCCTTACCATGCACTGGTGCGGCAGTAACTCAACTTACCCTATTTAATTTCTGGTTACATAAATCTTATATATATATGTATCAACCTGTACATAGTAGATAGTGATCCAGCTATGACTGCTGTTCCTAGGTTCTCTCACCAGCTCTCCAAACAAACCAGTGCTGTGCTGCGGGTCTCTAGAGTGTGATGGCACTCGTCAGTCTCGCCACCTAGCAACTACCCTGCCGCCACCATGAAAGCTTGAATCATCTACTAGTGTGCGGTAGGTGCCTGGTTGACTACCACTGCTCTAGCCGATGAAGAAAATGATGACACTAGCCCAGTTCAACATGAAGAGCAACATGACCACACTTTTAAAGCATGTGCTTCTTCTTGTCAGCCACATTTATTAAACCAAAGTGATTTAAACAACCTTGTTCAGGATTTGAATTTGTGCAAGAAACAGGCCAAAGGACCAGAATCTACTTCAGCTAGAC
Organism: Discoglossus pictus; assembly: GCA_027410445.1. NCBI lineage: Eukaryota > Metazoa > Chordata > Amphibia > Anura > Alytidae > Discoglossus > Discoglossus pictus. The sequence goes on along the minus strand of CM050163.1, from coordinate 425,858,697 downwards.
ACAAAAGTGTGTTTTCTAAACTGCCAAGATGTGTTTCGAAACTTTCACAATACATTGATTTAGTTTACTGTAACTATATTTGTTCTGTAATGGATGCTCTTGGTCCGGAGGAGAAAACAACAGAATAGCCACTCTTAATTGAGTCCTCTTAATCTCATTTGAAAGGCATCCACACATTTCCTTTTGTGTCTTTAGCTTATGCTGCTAATATGAAAGTACCATACAAAAATATGAAATTCCTTTTAGAAAAATTCAGTATGCCAAATACAATTGAAACATGTGTGGTGATTTGAAAGTCATTGAACTGTTACTTGTTTTGCAGCTCGTCTATACTAAATTTTGTTGTTTCTTGTGCGTGGGACAGTCGAGACAGGAAAAGTCATTACATCAAGAAGATCTGCAAAAGCATCACTCCAAGAAAGGAACATGGTGCACAGCTCCCACTGGTCAACCTTGAACACATTTTCTTTACCTTCACTCCATATACAATTATGAATTGGAGGTAAAATTTGGATACAAATGCTGGATTTTATTATTTGAATATTAAATATTTTGTGGGCCCCTAACTAAGAGATTTAATTTGAGATGGAAAAGTCAAAGATCTGTTAAACCAAGTTGATTTGATTGTTCAAAAGTGTTATATATAGTTTTTGGGGAAATTTTGAAAACTGAGAAATACCATGACATTGTGGCTGGACTCTTGCATTCATTCAAATGTATGGGGTGTAATATGTCCCTTACAAATAAAAGTAACAGACTGTCACTTTAATTGTTTCAGTAAGAATCTCACCAAGTTCATTAAGACATCCCACGCATGTAAAAGAGTAACCAGGGCAAGTGGAGTCCTAGTATTCTTCCTGACTCTTAAGAAAGGATGTTCCAGATGCCAAGTACTCAAGAAAATCATCAACTGTAATTTTTTAAGTAACATGAATAGTGTTTCAAATGTACATAAATACACTATCTTTAGATTTAACATGTGTGTCACTTAAAATCCTCATGTGACAGAGAAAAACTAGTACCACATTTGCATTCAGCATAAAAAGTTAAATTAGGATCGCAGAGTTTTTCTTGTGTGACAAAAATAAATTGTATTTTGCAAATGAGTGTTTGAAGTTAGTGGCTTCAAGGAATCAGGTGTGTCGATTGTGGAAGGAACTGCTGAATGTCAATATTAACTCTAGTTTAAATATATGATTATTTGTGATCTATTGCAAATGATTTAGACACTTACCCCAGTGGTTAACTGGCTCTTCATTGAAGTAGTTTATCTGGTCCAAGTCCCAAATTTTATATAAAATAGAAATTGTTCTTATTATGTTTCAAGTTAATTTTATTAACTATAAGTTGTTGATAAAAGATAAACGAGAGAAGTAATGTTGACATTTGTAATGTAACAAGCCAAAAAAAGCTCTCATTGGGTTCCACCCACCGTGGAAGTTGGCAGGAACTAACAGCCACTGCAAGTTGTGCATCGTACCCAAAAAATTTAAAATTATATATATATATATATATATATATATATATATATATATATATATATATATTATTATTGACTTTGGGAACAGGCTGGGACTCCCCTGAATCAGCGACCAGCAACCCTGTTATTTGGGACCCTAAGATTACTAAGATCAAAAGGCTATTACAATGGACACTTGTTTTAAAGACTGTGATGTGTTGTTTTTATGTGTAATGTAATGTGGGCCACAATCATGAATGTTGGGGTTACTATGTGATGTGATATGCACTAGAAGGTGGCAGAAATGGTTTATACTATATGATATTCTGATGTATTAAGCCCCTGACTGGAAATCCACCCAGCCCTCTCCGTAGTCTCTAATGTGGAATCTAAGTCAAATAATTTCACAGAACTCCCATGTGTAATCATAAAGTTTCAGACGACAATATAACCCAACCCTAGTGTACTGTATCTGGAAACCAGGGAGGGGGTTCATAGCCTAGTAACAAGGTGGGGAGGTCAAAGTAAGACATCAGATTCCTCATACAGAGAGGGGGATGATGAGGGGGCATGTGGGTGGATTCTTTTATTAATGTTTAAAATATCTGTGTAAGAAGAATAAAGAGAATCTCTGACTGATACACTAATTGAATGGTGTGTGCTCCTGTGATTTCCTTTGTTTTCCACTGAGATAACACAAAGTCACAACCTGGAAATTGTTCATGTAAGCTAAATCAGGAGCATTATGGGTGTACACCCTCATCTCTTGAGTCATGACATCCCACAATGGGGAGACACACACATATATATATATATATATATATATATATATATATATATATATATATCCTCTTCTAGATTACTACCTTGTCGTGGTTAAGGGGCTTCCGTACTTCAATAAAGCTCTGAGTTATACCATGTAGGGTCACCCAAGCTAGTCAGGTAATAGCAGAGAGGTTAGACAAATTGCAGTCCATTGGAGAAGGAACTGGTAACCCACTGCACTTGCCATGAAAACCATATGGATAAGCACAACCGAAAACACAGCCAGATGTGCCTGGCGTGCTGCATCTATATGTTCATGAGAGTGGGACATGACTGAAGGAATGGACAACAAAAAATTACATATATATATATATATATATATATATATATATATATATATATATGTGTGTGTGTGTGTGTGTATACATAGGCCTGTGTGAGCCCTATTTTGCCTATTTTGTTGTCTTTACAAAGTTAATGGATTATCTATAAGTGTCGTTAGGGTATTTAATTGCAATTTACACTTGTCATTTAAGTACTAAAAGTAATTAAATAGCAATGAAAGCCTTTGGCTAAGAATCTCTCTCACACACAATCACACAGAACATAATGACAGTGTTCTGCTGGCCATAAAAGACTATGAAAAACAATTTTGTACAAAACAAAATAGCTATTTTTCTTGGGTACCCATATATGCAAATTGATTAAAAAAGCATACTAATATGTTTTTCAAACACAAAAAAAGACTTCAGGGGAGCTTTTGTGGAAAAAATGATAATGAGTTAATCAGCAGCAATAAAATCTCGCCTTGTGTGAGATCCTGAGGATGTGTGTGAAAATTACCCACATTAATGAAAAGTAACTGCATGGTTTGTTATTTTGTTGAATATAAGTCTCAGTATGACAACACAATATTATCATAGAAGAGTGCCCTCAAACCGAATAAAAGTAAAAATAATTATATTATGTATTTGTTAAGAAATTTGGTCATATATAAACACCAATAAGCAACAGTATTTTTATAGTGGTCTCATAATTACACAAGGTATTTGATCCTGTTTTCAAAAAATAGCAGTGTGCAGAAGGGACTTTCATTTATTGCTCTGTTACAGAGAGCCAGGTTTAATTATTGAAGAACTCATCTTGGCTCAAGGCCAGGAGGAGGTATAAATAGAGTGCTAAATAATTAATGTCATGTCACTTTAACTGTGACCTTCTTGCAGTGATCTCTTCCTATGCGATACTGCTCAAATATTGCTTAAATATTGCTTCTGTCCTGCAGGATCCCTGAGGTCTTATTGGCTGAAGCGCGAGGCAGGGCCTTATCCCATAAAAACGTATGAAAATTCTAAATAATGTAATTTAAAATATTTTGATATGATATGATTTTTTAAGACACTTTAAAAAATGTGTAATCTTTTTTATATTCTACAATACAGGTGTGCAAACTGGAAGTCTTCAGCTAGGATTACTAAAATTATCCTGAAAAGGAAAGAATGTGGAGAGGGAGGGGAAACAGAGTCAAGTGGGGACGGAAATGGGGAGTGCAACATAAAATAAAGACAAGCATAAGAAATATAGAGATTCAGTCTGGGGGTATAATCCCAAAATGTTTAGGGAGGGGGTAGCACAAGATGGTCTATAAAGACTGGTCTGAAATAAATAAACTAGAAGGAAGTTACATAATTAATTGGTGTTTATTGGTAGAGGCAAAAGGTTGTATCTAACCCCCATGATTTTAGAACATCTTACACCTTTGCACCTGCAGTTACACTATTATATTTCAGAAGCTCTCCAACAGTTTAACAGTCACCATTGCCATTCATCTGCTAAATCATCTTATAAAGAGTCGTGAAACAACCCACTTCAGCAAATTTCCTTACATCCATCATAAAGTATAAGGACTTGATGATAGCTGCCCAGTAGCTCTTATCCGATGGTCTGGTATTTTGTCATGTGCAAATTGTGCCTACATCAACTCTAAACTCCAAGCTTGTGGCACCTAAGTGGCAGATCTCAAAGAAAGTGTGAGAACAAAAAATATCATTGTAATCAATGTTATTAGAGTTGTCTTTCCAAGGTAAAACACACACATTTAATTACCGTAGATGCCAAAGAAGAATTATATCAAAACATAATGATAAGGCAGTACTCTCATTTTAATTAGTACAGTACATAATTAGTACATTTACATTCCCATTTAAATGTCTAAAAATAAGTTCAACATATTAAACATTATTAAGCAAGTTAAACATATTACCTGCTCATAATTCCCAGAAATACAATAAGGGTTATTGCAGACTCCCCTGAAAGCAAGGATACACCCAGACTGGTATTTAATCACCACACAGGACCAAGGAACCACTGGAATCAAGCTAGCAGGACATCAACTGTAACTCTAGTCAATCAGATGCAGCATCACTAACCTCAGTGTATAGGATTATCCCTTCCCCAGAATAAATAATACACATAAATTATGTATATCCAAACTGACAACTGTTTATTAGCAAGGACAAATTAAATATATGTACACGGTCGCAAACAGCAAACATTCTCTTAGCCACTCCCCAAGCTCTATTTTCCCACCTTTATCAAGGATAAATAATGTCCCTGTACTTGGCAGGGGGCATCTGCTAATCACCCCATTGGTCTGTCAACTTTCTCTAAATTGTTTGGCCCTTTGATCTCTAGTTACGTGGGAAGTTATAATTAACATGGCCATGTTATGTTAGTCTTTCCTCTGGCAGGGGGGCCAAATGGACGGGGATGATATTGTGCATCCCACCCCCTGAACACACAGTGTCTACTTTTCTACATAGGTCCAACCCATAATCTGCTGGAAAATGTTCTATCTCACAACTAGGTAACCCCATAACTGGCCCCCGGAGACCCCGGTAATGCACTTTATTAAACTCCCTGGGGAAATGCAGCATTTCAATACTAAACATGCTATGGGGATTCTCATACATAACATTACAATCATAAGTCATATATATGACCCAGTCATACCACAGGCAACATTATCCACGCCATGCCAAAAAGTCAACACCAGTCCATTTTAATCCAGTCCAGTAGTCCCCAAAAGTCCAGTGGGCCCTCCTGAACATGAAACATGCAAATGAGCCCACAATGCATTTTCACTCTTAAAGCCAAAAACACTTTATACATGGATCCTTTTAGGCATATGCTTGCTGTATTACACAGTGTTGAAGCATAGCATGGGATGGATTATACACAAGCCAGGAGATCTACCCACAGACACTGTTTTTCAATCTAATTGATCTCATAAGTGTGGGGCTGGTATATATACACATAAACACACATATCTTTTGCACAGATCATGTACACGCAACCAATCATATAAGGATTCAGTACAAATACAATGTAGTGTGTACATTATCTGTACAGAGGAGTTTAACAGAACTAGATTATGCAATGTATTGGCGGTGCGAGAATCTACTTATTACAACACCATCCCATGGGCCACAGCAATCTCTAGTTATGCCCTTGTCTTAGGCTATTAAATACTTATTGTCGAGTCACCAGGGAGCATGAGCTGTATTCCTTGTGGATCCCGTCTTCAAGTTATGCTAGGCAGTTTGTGAATAAGGGGAGCTCCAGTCTGATGGAACTGTGAACAATGAAACACATGTCTGTTAAAAAGAAAAGAAATGTTAATGTTAGACTAGACCTCTGGGATTGTATTTCAATCAAGTATTATTGGCATGAAGTGAGTATACACCTAGCAGCACTTTGCCTGGAGCATATCAGTTTAGTAATGTAGCCAGTGTGCAGACATTCCTCCAGTCTGAACTTCACCCGACCCACACAGCAACTTCAGCTCCCTGGATGACCTTTCTACTCTTCAAGGCAACAGCTGTTCAGAGTGTGAAACATAAGGAATGCTGTAACTGTCAGAGAACTTACCAGGACTGATTTTTTCAAGTAGCAAAGCTCTGCATCATATTTATAGAGAGGAAATGAACACAACTGGACAGACATGTTTATATATGCGTCCACATGGCAGGGTTAACTTTCTACTATTGGTAATCCGGTATTACATTATTGACCACAGAGACCTTCTCCAGTACAGGTCTAAGCATCTCTTCTCCAAGGTCTCAACCACCCCAAGGTGCTTTGATTCTGGGCCCATATGTTATGCCATTAATCACACAGCATTTCAGTCCTATTGGACCTGTGTCAAGTTGAATACTAACGCACCGTGTTAAAGAGGGAATGATGTCAATCCAAGTTTCATCTGTGTTGAGCATGTATCACTTTCTGTTTCATCATATCTGCTTACACACCAGTGTTTTACATTTTATATATTATTTTAAGGATACCAGAATATCTGATGCTGGGGAATATTGAAGGTACAAGAAGAAGGAGATGGCCGAGGCGGAGATGGATAGATGAAGTCAATGAACATGAGCTTGATTGATCTTACAGGGGCAATAACTGATAGATGTGCCTGGAATGCTGTGGTCCATAGAGTCAAGGAGAGTTGGAAACAACTAAACAACAAAGGATACCATAATTCAATCAATTTCTGTCTATAGTGTAAATTTCCAGAGGAAGTTGTAGGGACAAATATAGAGAAGGAATTCAAATTCAATTCCAATGCCATGCCTAAGATAAGCATAACGACATTCTGAAGTTTAATTAAGCAAAGCTTTTTAGGGACATAAAATGGTGAGCCTAGAAGGGCCTTTTGGTTTGTATTTGCAATGAGATCTGTTTGTATGTATTAATAATGATCCCAGTTGCACAGGCAACACAGAACATGGGTGTGCTACAGAGACAGTGTTTGTCTTTTCGATTTGTACTATTTAAGGTGACTGTATACATAAACTACAGGGCAGGATTCAGGATACTCTTGTCACTGTGCCCTTACTGATGTTCAAACAATGCATAGCCATATTCTACCATGATTAAAAGGAGGTTGGTCTATGGGAACACAGTACTGGTACTGCTTCCTGGTACTGCAGTAAGGTACAATGGAACTTCTGACAGGTAGCAGCGAAGGCCAGACTGTTTCACTGGAAGAAGCTAAATTCCCTTGCAGAGGTACAATCAGAAACTATATTACTGCGGCCAGGCTAAAATTTACGAGGTTGTAGCAAATATTAGTAGGAATATATGTATGACAAAATGGCTGTGTGGAATGCTAAATAAATAGTCTGAAAATACACAGAGATATGCTCTCTGTCCATTATATAAGACACTCCAAGTCTCTGAACATCTTGATACTTGGGGACCAAGCATATTGCTGGTGCTGGTACTGTGGGAATCTATATTTGATGCAATCCTTCTTAGAAGAAGATCAAAAGGATCATCAGGAATTAAGAGGACAAGTGCAGCCAGACCATTTATGCTTTATACTCAGACCTGACTTCAACTAAGGTTGTAGCCTAGTCCCCCTTACTTTTATGTTCTCCAACAATTTAAGAACATTTCACATGTAGACCTGGAAGGTGGCTATAGCAAGTCTGTGGCTTAAAGACCATTCATCTTCTCTGCTTGTTGTTGTTGTTTAGTCGTTCAGTCCCGGCCGACTCTCTGTGACTTTATGTACCACAGCACACCAGGCACATCTGTCAGCCACTGCCCTATCTGAGCTCCATTTTCATCTATCCATCTCCGCCTCTGCCTCCCCTTTCTTTGTGTGCTTTCAAACTTTCCCAGCATCAGAGTCTGCTCTTGGGAATTCTGTCCTCACATAATATTGCCAAAATATTTGAGCATCAGCCTCATGATCATACCATCCAGTGAAAAGTTTGTCTTGATTTATTGGATCTTTTTGCAGTACAAGGAACTCTAAGCAATGTTTGCCAACACTATAATTCAAAGGCATCAATTCTACTGCGCTCAGCCTTCTTTATGGTCCAGCTCTCGCATCCATATGTTACTACTGGGAATACCATTGTTCTAACTATGCAGACCTTTGTTGATAGTGTAATATCTTTACTTTTTACTAGCTTGTCCAGACTTGTGATAGCTTTCCTCCCATCTTTTAATTTCATGGCTACAGTCACCATCTGAAGAGATCTTAGATCCCAGAAAAATAAAATCTGTCACTGCCTCCACTTCTTCCCTATCAGCTTGCCAGAAATTGAGATTGCGGTTTGCCATGATCTTCGTCTTTTTAACATTGAGAAGCAGGACAGTTTTTGCACTCTCTGCTTTCACCCTCATCAAAAAGTCCTTTTAGTTCTTCCCCTCTTTCAGCCATCAAAGTAGTATCGTCCGTGAAACTGAGATTGTTGACATTTCCTCCAGCAATATTGATTCTGGCTTTGGATTCATTCAGCCCAGCCTTGCGTATAAGTTGAATAAATATGGTGACAATATACAACCTTGTCAGACTCCGATCCTGATCTTGAATCATTCTGTTTTTCCATGTTCGGTCCACATACAGATTTTTCAGGAGGAGAATGAGATGATCTGGTACTCCTATATCTTTAAGAACTTGCCATATTTTGTTGTGATTCACACAGTCAAAGGCTTTAGAATAGTCTATGAAGCAGAAGTAAATGTTTATCTGGAACTCTCTTATTTTCTCTATTATCCATAGGACATTGGCAATTTGATCTCAACAAATTCCTCCTTTTCTTGTAGTCAGGTGCCACTAGTAAAAGTAATTATATCCCATGGTTTGGAAATACTACCTATAATTAACCACTGTAGAGGGTATAAGCCGACCCGAGTATAAGCCGAGGCATCCATTTTACCACAAAATACTGGGTAAAATGAGTGACTCGAGTATAAGCCGAGGGAGGGAAATGTGCTGCCCCCTGTGTCCCTCTTGTGCCCTCTGTGTCCCCCCCCCCTCTCTCCTGTGTCTCTTCTCCCCTCTCCCTTCCCTGTGTCTCTTCCCCCTTCCCTTATCACACTCCTCATCCTCAACCTCCCTCCTCATCCTCAACCTCCCTCCTAATCCTCAACCTCCCTCCTCATCCTCAACCTCCCTCCTCATCCTCAACCTCCCTCCTCATCCTTAACCTCCCTCCTCATCCTACCTCCTCATCCTCAACCTCCCTCCTCATCCTCAACCCCCTCCTCATCCTCTATCCTCAACCCCCCATCCTCAATCCCCCTCCTCAACCCCTCCATCTGCATCCTCTCTCCTCAACCCCCCATCCTCAACCCCCCTCCTCAACCTCAACCCCCCTCATCCTTAACCTCCCTCCTCAACCCCCATCCTCAACCTCCTCCTCAACCCCCCCATCCTCAACCCCTCCTCATCCTCAACCCTCCTCAACCCCCCCTCAACCCCAACCCCCACACATCAACCCACCCAACCTCAACCCCTCATCCTCTCTCCTAAACCCCTGATCCTCAACCCCCCTCCTCAACCCCTACTCCTCAAGGGGTGGGGGGAAAGTACCATATATACTCGAGTATAAGCCGACCCGAGTATAAGCCGAGGCATCCATTTTACCACAAAATACTGGGTAAAATGAGTGATTCGAGTATAAGCCGAGGGAGGGAAATGTGCTGCCCCCTGTGTCCCTCTTGTGCCCTCTGTGTCCCCCCCCTCTCTCCTGTGTCTCTTCTCCCCTCTCCCTTTCCTGTGTCTCTTCCCCCTTCCCTTATCACACTCCTCATCCTCAACCTCCCTCCTCATCCTCAACCTCCCTCCTAATCCTCAACCTCCCTCCTAATCCTCAACCTCCCTCCTCATCCTCAACCTCCCTCCTCATCCTTAACCCCCTCCTCAACCTACCTCCTCATTCTCAATCCCCTCCTCAACCTCCCTCCTCATCCTCAACCCCCTCCTCATCCTCTATCCTCAACCCCCTCCTCATCCTCTATCCTCAACCCCCCATCCTCAATCCCCCTCCTCAACCCCTCCATCTGCATCCTCTCTCCTCAACCCCCCTCCTCAACCTCAACCCCCCTCCTCATCCTCCACCTCCCTCCTCAACCCCTTCCTCAACCTCCCTCCTCAACCCCCATCCTCAACCTCCTCCTCAACCCCTCCTCATCCTCAACCCTCCTCAACCCCCCCATCCTCATCCTCTCTCCTAAACCCCTGATCCTCAACCCCCCTCCTCAACCCCTACTCCTCAACCCCCCGGTCCTCAACCCCCCCATCCTCATTCTCTCTCCTCGACCCCTTATCCTCAACCCCCCTCCTCAACCCCTCCTCCTCATCCTCAACATCCCTCCTCATCCTCAACCCCCCATCCTCAACCCCCCCATCCTCATCCTCTCTCCTCAACCCCTTATCTTCAACACTCCTCCTCAACCCCTCCTCCTCATCCTCAAACCCCTCCTCAACCTCCCTCCTCATCCTCAATCCCCTCCTCAACCTTCCTCCTCAACCCCCCATCCTCATCCTCAACCTCCCTCCTCAACCTCAACCCCCCTCAACCCCGCTCCTCAACCCCAACCCACCTCCTCAAACCCCCTCAACCTCCCCCCTCAACCCCTACTCCTCAACCTTCCTCCTCATCCTCAACCCCCCATCCTCATCCTCTCTCCTCGACCCCTTATCCTCAACCCCCCCTCAACCCACCTCCTCCACCTAAACCCCCCTCAACCCCCCTCCTCCACCTAAACCCCCCTAAATACCTCCCCCCTCTCCCCTCACTTACCTGCTTGTGCTCGGGCCTCCGCTCCTTGACCCAGCGCCGGCGCGCATGAGTGAGGGTGGGGGAGAGGGGGGGAGGTATTTAGGGGGGTTTAGGTGGAGGAGGGGGGTTTATGCTGAAGAGGGGGAGGGAAAGAGACACGGGGTGAGGGAATGAGACACGCAGTGTAGAGAGACACACGGGGGGGTTAGAGACACAGAGACACACGGGGGGGTTAGAGACACAGAGACACACGGGGGGTTAGAGACACACGGGGGGTTAGAGACACACGGGGGGATTAGAGAGACACGGGGGGAGAGTGACTCGAGTATAAGCCGAGGGGGCCCTTTTTTGCCTTAAAAAAAGGGCTGAAAAACTCGGCTTTTACTCGAGTATATATGGTACGTAACAAGCTTTACATTTACAAGCATTAGCATCTATGTATGCTGTCAGCATAAAAGTAATTTGCACTTCAAACAGTAAATCCTGCTTTCCCTGCAACCTGCCCCTTGAGGCACAGGAGAGGAAAAATAACAAGAATGTCACACTAGCAGTATATACTACCATTAACATTTTCTCTAAAATGCTTTTATGCCCATGACTTACATAACTGCTAATATTTGTTAAATACTTCACAATCATGTAATTATTTTGATCCTGAAAGTTTTTTTTCACAATTTAAACCAGTAGTGAACAACTTGGTCTTACAATGGCCGACAACAGTCAATCTCTCTCTGTATTCAATTTCTCTCTGCTTCAAGACACCTGAGCTACTCATTCTGAAAATAAAAATGGCTTGACATAATAAATAAAAGTTTATATTGCAGCAGTTCTGTTAACATAAATGCTTTTTAGATTATTGAAATGGATTTTCTACTTGAATGCCTTCCTCGTAACTAGATTTAAGAATATTGTGCATGAAAAAATTTAAAATATGCATGTAAAATGTCCAAAATATACACATACATGTATGCTGTTTAAGCCTACTGAAATTGTTAGACCTAATCAATAGGTTTTGATTTTTGCAGGTGCATTGTGAGAAAAAATACAAAATGGACTAATGAGGCAGTTAAAGCAGCTAGAGAGACGGTGAAAATATTTGTTCATATAGTTATTAAAATTACAGCAGGGTATTAATAAAAACATTTAATGAAAAGCTAGCAAAAATGCATGGCTCTCATTATCAATGATTTATTAACAGCTGAAAATAAAAGAATGTTTAATTAACTTTTCTTAGCAGAGAAAACACATATTTCAGTAAAAATAAAGGAAAAATGTGCTGCTGATTCAGACACTAACTGAATGTTAAATGCAAATATTACACAGGATTCTATGAAAAAATACTGTCTGCTTATGTAGATAACTGGAGAGGAGATAAATGCATGTTGTAATTTACTTTCCATCTCTTTTTCTTCCCCATGTTAAACCTTATCACCTACAATTTTACCTGTTCCTGTGGAGCAAAACATCAAGAATATTTCTTTGGAGGGAAGCACCTCAATGACTGCCTAGAGAACCCTTGTAACATTGGGGTAGTTTACTAGAAGGACGTACATCCTACCATAACACATCGCTCAAGTCTACATGTGAGTTATTTCATCTCATGTATTATAATTAGGTCCAAGATATATTGCAGTAATGTGTGATGTAGCATTATTGGACAAACATATTAGCTAAAATGACAAGCTTTCGAGAGTCAAATCAGAAACAATACAGGGTTAAGGACGAGATACATTCCTAAGAACGTCTTTCGATCATATTTGTATGTAGCTCAGATCTCTGATGAATAATAATAATAGCAATACTATAATGGCTCATATGTGGTAATAATAATACAATATAATACTGTAATCACATATATAGTTGTCAGCAAAGCGGGTCGTTGCTAACGCTTGCGGGCTCGCGTAGCATAGCGAGCCCGCCGCAACTGCCAAGGAGCGGCAAAGGCGCTCCTTGCGCTGGTGGAGATGAGCGCTGTAGGCTCTCATCCCTACGACCCCCTATGACTTTCGGACTGCGGAGGTGGAGGCTCCCATGTCGGCTCTAATGAGCCACAGGCTCATCGCAGGCCGCAAATGTGGACCCTCGCGATGCGAGGGGTCGCATTTGTGGAGGTGGAGGCTCTACGGCGCCTCACACGCGGTTACAAACACCCACACAAGCGGCACATTAACAGAATACATCTAACAGGCAATGACTATATATGGACTTACACAAAAAATACGAACCGTGGTAATTAGAATGGAAAAGTTACAGATTTAGCATAAAAAAATATGAGACGCGGACTTAGAATAAAAACAATTACGACCATGCAAAAATACGACCATAACGGCCGAACCGCGCGCAGCTGAAAACATTAAAAACACAATAAATTCACACAAAAAATACATTAAAAGCTTACCCACAGCAAGGGGGGCACCCAGGACCTCTGCAAGTGAAGTTACACCTTAATTTAAGTCCAAATTCATCAGTTTAAACACACGAAAATCCCCTAAGTTAAAGAAAAAATGTCCGCCGCAAAAAAAAAGGAAAACGAGGCTCCAGGACCCTAAAGACACAAAACACCACTAAGCACATGCAGCTTTTAAAAAAAGCCGTACGAGCTACAAGATACACTATTAGCAAGGACACTACATCATACACAGCCGCATACCACATACACATTCGCCGCCATTTTACAACACTAACTTACACAATGCGGAAGTACACAGCTACCCTAACGGCTTTCCCTCGCGCACGCAGCCTATTTACACTATACACTGCACACATTGCTGATACTTACACCTCAGCTCCACAACAGTGCAAACCTACAATATATGCTGCAGGAACATCAAAACATATTGTCAGCTCTTCAGCACAATGCTTCCTGCATATATTACTTCCAAATAGGTAAAGTATATTCATTTATTAATATATTAATTATTTCATTACCATACAAAAACAAATATACACAAAAACAAAAAAAACACTCTCACAATAAACACAAAACCCATTCACTGTGCGACTCACAATGAGCGCCAACGCTGCTCATAGCACACAAAACCTTACAATAAGCGCAAAAAGCAGATCACCGCAAACAATAACAGCAAAAGCGCCTATCAGGAAAAAAATACAACAGCCTCGCAATGAGCGCTGAAGGCCCTCAGCGCGATGCTCGCACTGAGCGCCGAAGGATTTCGGACCACTAACAAAATTAATGTCTCGACCAAACAGCATTACCTGCCTTACAATTTTATTGCCGTCATTTTTTGACAGGCAAGTCGCTAGTATAATAATACTACCTCTATAATGTAATAATAAGTTACATAAATTAGTGTAATTAATTCTAACTAACAAAACAAAAAAACAATCTCATGCAAAAAGCGGGTCGTCTGTAATCTGACGACCTCCTGTACTGATTATTCATCTAGATTACTGGACACTCATGGCTACCTATTTATATACTAGGAAATTGCCTGTCAAAAATTACAGGAATAAAATTGTAAGCCTGGTAATGCTTTTTGCCACACAATGCGAGGCTATGGGCCCTCTGAGCACCTTCGGTTCTCATCGCGGGCCTCTCCCCCTGTGTACTTTACTGGCCCTGCGATGAGCGCCTTCATTGACGTTTTTTTTTCACTTTTCTTCTTTTTCAATGATCATCTTTGGCGATCAACCCAAGGCTCGCAATGAGCGCCTTTGGTGCTTATTGCAAGCCTCTCCCCTGTGTACTTTATAGGCCTCGCGCTTGAGCGCTTTTTGGCGCTCATAGCGAACCTCTCCCCCTGTGTAGTTTACTGCCTTGGGTTAAGTGTTACTGTCTTGTGTTAAGTGTTACTACCTTGGATTACGTGTTACTGTCTTGCGTTAAGTGTTACTGGCTTTGGGCTCTCTTTTACTGCCTTCAGCCTTGTTTTCCTCCTGTTAAGTTTTTTCAGCCACCATTTTTTTTTGTCGCTTAGGCAATTTTCGATCATGGAAAAACACCAAATATGCCTAAAATAAACTTGCAACCTCACTCACAGTCTCCCTGGGTCTCCCCCTGTGCTGTGTGTAAGTGTGTAAGTTATTTTGAGGCATAATTGTGTTTTTTGGTGGTCGTTTTGTGGTTTATCCGTTCAATTTGTAATTTACACAACTGCACACCTTGGTTTGCGAGTCCCGCAGTTGCATCTATGTGCTTCAACGCTGATCACGAGTGCTACAATGAGCTCCTTTGCTTGCGATTCGCTAGTTTTGCAATATTTAACATTGCGTGACCAACACTGCAAACATGACCAACGTTCTTGGTCCCTAACAATATATATATATATATATATATATATATATATATATATATATATATATATATTATAATTCATCATTTGTATTAAGGTTTAATATTTCTATAAACTGGGATTCATTTATGCTACTTTAAGAGTGAATTGAGTTAATGTAATTTGCCAGTTATACTTAGCCATGTATATTCTATGTTAATAGCTGAATACTGGAAAAATGTATCTATAAAATATACTGCTACCGCATGGTTGAAATACATGATGCTGAATATCAGTATTGCAAAATTTGTATTTAGTATTCTGTTTTACAACTTGAGTTTTTATGGTATGGAGCCTGTAACATACTCATTACATACCTTTTAAATATGACATTTAAATACCATCTTCACAATAACTCCAGATGGGCTGCGTAAGGCTAGTTTTCAAACCGGCAAAAAGCCTTTAGTAAATCACACAATGACTTGAGATGCTGGATCAAAGGTTACAGTGCGCAATTGCTCCTGCGTACGCACCCACAATCCTTTAGTAAATTCCCTCAGTGTATATTTTAGAAGGTGTCAGGCTCTCTCAGAAGCTCTCCAAGCACATGACCCATGCATGATCCATTTAGGCTAGGTAATAGAATAACTGACACGGCAACTTGAGTTGGGAGAAACAACGGGCCACAGCTTTATTTTGAAACAATGTAAACAACAACCATAACTTATTTAAATGACTAATTTAGTCCTTTCCTTCCGGGGGAGGAGCCCGGCCACGAACAGTGACCTCACGCTTTGAGCCCTGCCCAAAGCCCCAATGCTTATCTTTAAGCACGCCCTGTGAGGTGGGGCCATCGCCCCCTTAGGCCAGTGGGCCGGGCAACTCACCTCCTGCCGCCAAGTCATAAATTAACATTACACAACATACAATAGCCACTTCTCCGAATTCTTTAACCAAAATATATATTATTTTCAATATTTCTTATTTATATTATATATATATATTTTTTTTTTAAAGAATACTCCATATACATTTGTTAACAACAAAATACAGGGTGCGTGGGTGGGATTCCAGTCGGGAGACCGCGCTGCTGTGCTCAACAGCGCGAAACGGGCTTCTGACACGCCCCCGACGCACCTGATTGGCTGATAGCCTCACAGGCTCCGCTGGGTCACGTGACGCTACGGGCTGACCCAGGGAGCCTGTGCAGCCTCCGCGTCGTTCATGACCCATGCATGATCCATTTAGGCTAGGTAATGGAATAACTGACACGACAACTTGAGTTGGGAGAAACAACGGGCCACAGCTTTATTTTGAAACAATGTAAACAACAACCATAACTTATTTAAATGACTAATTTAGTCCTTTCCTTCCGGGGGAGGAGCCCGGCCACGAACAGTGACCTCACGCTTTGAGCCCTGCCCAAAGCCCCAATGCTTATCTTTAAGCACGCCCTGTGAGGTGAGGCCATCGCCCCCTTAGGCCAGTGGGCCGGGCAACTCACCTCCCGCCACGGAGCATGCGAGGGACGCCTCCCAAGGCTGCGATCCCCCCCTGCTGGACATTAAAGCCAAGGCCCGCAAAACACTCTCCCTAAACTCCAACATCATCAACTTGTACCCTATTTCCGTAAGATGAACCTTATCTTTTGCGAAAAAATCATCAGCGCCGACCGGTTCGAACTCTTTATACCGGATGGCAACGAAACCATGTTTCCTCACAAAACTCGCAATCTGCTGGTTAATCTTCTGTCTGGCCTTATCCAAACATACTGGGTCGCGTGCGTTACGCCACGATCTTCTCTTAATCATCTCAGACCAGATAAGGAACGTGCCAGGGAACTTCTTCACCCATTTCTCGATGTCTCGTCTCATCACTTTCAGCATCCGTCTCATGGGAACTGACCCCAAATCGTTCCCGCCGGCATGAATTATTATCACGCTGGGCTGACCGTAACGCTGCGCGTAAGTTTCCAGGAGACCGTCGAGCTGCGCCCATCGCAGACCCCGAATGCCACACCACCGTACGCGCAAGTCCGTAACAGGAAAGCCCAGTTGTGCCTTTTCTTCAGTAACTGCGGCTAACCTGTGGGCCCAGTACACGTATGAATGGCCCACAATCCATAGTTGTTTCTGTTCCCCTGAAAGTAGAAAGCAACACCATTATACCACTGCATTTGGCCTTACATAGGACCGAAAACGATTCCCACCTCCCGATGCGCTTCACTGTTGCGTCGGGCAACCCCAACCTAGCCGCTTCTGTGGCAGCTCCAATCCGAAAGGAGTGTGTTCCGAAGTCGGACTGCTTGAAACCAAGCCGATGCAGTGCGCTTTTTAAAACTTTTTTAAATTGATACTTTGACAGTGCCGTTCCATCGGCGTGTACCAGCAGCGAACACCGTCCCGCCGGTCGCTGCTTAAGGTACTCCATTACACATGCATATGGGCAACACTCCGTGCCAACCTGATGCAGAACAACTTCTCTTCCTTTACCGACTTGGTCGGTCTTTGACCTCCGCAACCACAATACCAACATACCTTCCCTGAGGCAGGTATCCACCAATTGCAGTCCCCCCGAACCGTGTCTACTGTTCGCGACTAACTCCACTATCCTAAACGCTCCGAAGAACGCCAGGGAAAAAGCCGTTCAGAAAAGTAGGGATTCAAAGGGGTTCCTGCAAACCACCACCAACTCCTGAGCCAATCTCAGCAACAGCGCAAATGTTATTGGCCGTCTACTATCTGGCCTTTGCGACCCGCTGAACATTCCGCGCACCACCTTGCGCACTAGAAACTCCTTTGTAAGGTCCCTCTGCCCAGCAAGCTTAAACATAAAAGCAAGCGCCGTGACCTGTCTCCCTACTACGGTTCTTGATTCGCCTTGCTCTGCGCACCGCAGCAGGTACCAAAGCAGGATCCCTATGCTCTTGTCTTCCGTCGTGGCACCACCTGCCAGTGCCATTAGACTATCCCATTTTGCCCACACACGTCTATAAGCGTTCCAAGTCGCTGGGGCAACAGACTGTCTCAAGAGTCTCGTTACCTGACAGCTCCAATCTCCCAAAGCTCCTCGGGGATGTGCTCCCCCAGGGCGTTCGCATAAGGAGCCAGTGCCCTGAAGTGGTCCTCCTGAAACCGAGAGAGGGCGTAAGCAATTCCGTTTTCCACTACTGTCACATGTCTTGCCTGAAACCATATGTTCAAGCGAAGGCAACATAGCACAAGATGCCGGAGCAATCTAATCACCGGTACGGATGCTGCCGTGATGTTGTTCACAGCCTCCACCAACCCTTTATTAGCCGAATGGAAAATGACTCGCCTGTCCCTGAAACAGGCACCCCATAAGTGAACTGCTACCACCATAGGGAACAGCTCAAGGAATGTAGGGTTCTGCATTAAACCCGCCTCTTCCCATTCCTCCGGCCACGCCGCAGCGCACCATCTCCCTTGGAGATAAGCCCCACAGCCAATCGGTCAGGACCCATCGGTGTGGAGATATAGCTCTGCGAGGAACACCGCCCACACCCTCGCATCATCACGCATAACCCTAGAGACTGTTAGGAAATGATGCGGCTTCACAATCCCTACAGTAGCCAGTGACATCCGTCTACAGAATATCCGCCCCATGGGGATAATTCTGCATGCGAAGTTCAACTTCCCCAATATTGATTGCAGCCGCCGCAGGGTTACCCTCCGCGCGCACAGTAGCGCCTTAATCTCCGCTTGCATGTCCACCACCTTCTCTAAGGGAAGACTGCACTCCATTATGCAGGAGTCGATCCGAATCCCTAGAAAAGTCAATTGTTCCGTAGGGCCCTCCGTCTTGTCATGGGCCAGCGGTACCCCGAACTCTGTACAGATTTCGGTGAACACGTCCAGCATGAAACGGCAAGCGTCGTTTCCTGCTGGGCCAACGAATAGGAAGTCATCCAGGTAATGGGTAATACTCTTGTACCCCGCCTCGATGCTCACGACCCATTGTAAAAATTTGCTGAAGGCCTCGAAGTAAGCACAGGATATCGAGTATCCCATGGGTAAACATAAATCAACGAAGTAACTTCCGTCTACGAAGCACCCCAGCAACCGATGGCTTGACGGGTGTACGGGGAGCAATCTGAATGCTGCCTCGATGTCCACTTTCGCCATAAGGGCCCCCTGGCCCTCCCTCCTCACCAGGTCGACCGCCCGGTCAAATGACTCATAAGACACAGTAGCCTGGTCTTTTGAGATGCCATCGTTTACCGAACGACCTCTGGGGTAGGAGAGATGCTGAATCAACCTAAATTTACCCTTCTCCTTCTTGGGGACCACCCCGAGTGGAGACACGACTAAACCCTGGATGGGCGGGGCCGCAAATGGCCCTGCCATCCTCCCCAATTTTACCTCATTAAGTACCTTAGCTTTAGCTACCCCTGGGAAATCCCTGGCCGACTTCAGGTTTGGGACAAGAAAACCTTGAATGTCGACCCCGCATGGAATCCGGAATCCTTCTCGGAAGCCGTCCTCCAACAGGCACGCCGCTTCGGCGGTGCCTGCCAATTTACTGTAGCGTTTTAGCCACGGCAGCATGGCGGGGAGGCGTATGGGCGTCCTGCCCCTTTGCAGGAGGTTCGCCCCTGCCTCCCTCTTTTGGTCTACCGCATCTAGACAGGGGGTGTTCACTTCCACAATTTGAGCATGCGTGCTTAAACCTGCAGTTAGGGGCCCATCTACAGACCCCCTCGTTATACGCAAAACAGGTCTTAAGGCCTGCTCCTGAGGCGTGGGTGGGGCCCTTAGCTCCACCGGCCCCCCTCCGAAAGGGCGTTGTGACTCTCATGGGTGTCATGATGTTTAGCCAATACGCCACCGCTTTGTCACTCCACGCCATGCTTGGCCTTGAGGCCAAGTATTGCTAGAATTCCTCGTCGTACCGCCACCAGGCTGTACCCCCATAGACCTTGTGAGCATTCCGAATTTCGTCTATGTAAACGAATAATCCCGAACTTTGTTCGGGGTGCCGCTCACACAGTACGCAAGCCCAGATTGAAAATGCTTGCAGCCATGTATCAAACGTCCTGGGTAGCCTAGCAAAAGATTTCCGCCGCTCTTCCCCCTCCCTGGGGCCCCTCTCGGCCAAATCTGCTTGCCTAGACATAGGGAGAAGGGAAAACAACTCTATAAATTCCCTCCTCCAGATCTTTTCCTTAACCTCCTGGGTAAGGTGTGCACCTAAGTTATCCAACGAGCATAAGACTATAGGTCTCATGGCTGCGTCGGTAACTCCTGCATTGGTACTCCCTATTGCTGCAATCGCATTGCCTACCGGCTCGGGCGCGCGTATGCTAGCTAACGCCTCGCTTGCGCTCGCTGGCGCCACTACCGCTGCTGGCTGGGACCATGCACCCTTTGCTAGCCCACCTATCCAAGCTCCCATTTCGTGCTCGCTAACCGCGATGTTGTGCGCAGCCAGTAGAGTCTTCAATGACCCGATAAAACCTCCCTTGTCTGCTGCGCAGCTCAAATCTGAGCGCTCACCTGCTTCTGGAAGCTTTGGAGTAGATACGGCCAACGGATTATCCCTGCGTCTCTCCTGACGCTCCGGGGACTCTGACCGTCTGGCCCTCCGCGGGCTCCTCCTCTCAGATCCAGTGCAAGCACAGCTGCACCGACAAGATCTCCTGCTTCTCGACCTGGATCTCCTTCTGGATCTGTGGGTACAAGAAGAACAGTCACTAGCTCTCCGCGACCTGCATGCCCGTGCCCATACCGCCCTTTCCTCATCTGAGGAACGGTCCTGGTCACCTAAGCTTGCGCGGCTGGACTAGGCTAGCACTGCCTCCGCCGCCCCCTGTAGGGGTTCCCCTGAGACTTCCTCGGGCGTTGGAATATCCAGATGTTGGTCGGTCTTAGACCCTTTGCGCTGTGGCCTAACCGTCTCGCCCTCAGTCTCTACTCTGCTACGTCTTAGCGGTGTGTGCGTGAATAGTAGCGGACTGTACCTGCTCGTAGCCTTCTTAGCTCGAGTGGGGCGTCCAAGCCTCGCCACTGCCGCTGTCACTGGCATGTCATCAATCATGACCATGCTGTCTTGGCTATTCATCTCTCTGATCACTCCATCTCTTCTTTCTCTCGTCGTCGCCATGCTCCTCTCACCGCCAATTGGGCGTCCCTGTAAAGTACCAGAAGCACTGTTATTGAGGGAAACCCCAGGGACCGTCTGCTTGGCACCGTGAGGGCCTGTAGGAGCCTTTTTAGGACTCCCGGCTTTTCTCTTACCCCCTGCACCCCCCTTACGGGGTGTTTCTCGACCTTTGTCGCGGTCTAGGACCTTTAGGCAAGTTGGCTGGTGGTGGCAGGAGTGCTAGGCCCTCACCCCCACCGCCCGTGGTCCTGGCGCTCGCCTGCCTGGGGGGTATGGGGTCCCGGCCGGCCTGACCTGTAACCCCCCCCCCATCTCTTGTGTCTCTGCTGCCCGATGGACGGGGGTCTGGTAGCCCTACAGTGGTGGGATGGGAAAAAATTTCCCTGGAGGCATCAGAATTGGCTAGGACACCAGCCACCGCAGGCTGTTCCTGTTCAATGTGCTGAGCTCCAAGCGCAGAAGGCATGGGAGGTCCCAGCCTGTCCTGCACCCACCTGACCCCTTGGCTTAAGGCACGGGTTTTAACCTCAGCCAGCAAAGCCTCTAAGCCTTCTGGATCCATATTAAGACTACCAGGGGGACAAACAGGGGGGACAACAAGCAGCAGCCCAGGCACACACAGACACAGGGACACAGACAAAACACACTCACACACAGACAAGACACACAAAGACACAAAACGGAGGAAGAAAAACAAGCAAGAGAAGCCTCAACAAGTATATCCCCTTATGTGCTGGTAAGCTGGGGTGAAATCTCAGTAATTAAACCTTCCTACTTTTAGTTTTGGCTGCAGGACCTCAGACCTCCGTCCATTCCAGTCGGGAGACCGCGCTGCTGTGCTCAACGGCACGAAACGGGCTTCCGACACGCCCCCGACGCACCTGATTGGCTGATAGCCTCACAGGCTCCGCTGGGTCACGTGAAGCTACGGGCTGACCCAGGGAGCCTGTGCAGCCTCCGCGTCGTTCAAGAGTAAACGTACATGCTCATTATATATTTCTCAGGGATTTTGGACAGTTTTGCTGGAACGAGGGGTGTAACGGGTGTTATTATAATACTGTAGATAATGTATCCTGCTAGTTTTTTATGTTTCCATTTTGACCAATAATTGGAGGAACGGGATGTATTTTAGATACAGCTGTTCTAAATTCTGCTGCAGCCAGAGTACTGAGTGCTGCATTTACCACAAGGCTGCGGCCATTGTGTTGCAAGTCCTGCGAGGGCGGGAGCGAGTGGGAGTGGAGTTCTCAAGCATACAGTACATTATTATTATTATTATTTATTGATAACGCGCCGACATATTCCGTAGCGCTGTACATAAATTAGGTTCAGACAATGATACAGATTAACATTTAGCAAAGGAATGAGGGCCCTGTCTTTGAGCTAGGAATCCAATGTCCATGGTGAATTCCCAAAGAACTTAGGATAGAAACTCGCAGACTTACAATCTATAATATATATGTACATGAACGTGACCTTGACCATAATATTCTGTTGTATTTACTTGTTATATTAATTATTAAAGCATTTATGCACCATTTGGGAACAGGATTCAGCACATATTTTTCTACAATTCTGTAAATTATAACCCTTGCGTTATATTCGCGTCTTGCACTTTTCACCCATTCACCTACCAAATTCATAACCCTCGGGGTATATACGGGTGGCGCTATATTTGAGTAGCTATGGTAATATTATTATAATAATATCTAATAATATATTACAATCACATATATAGTTGTGAGCGTACGAGTTGTTGCTAACGCTGCGGGCTCGCGTAGCGAGCCCGCTGCCCTGGCCGAGGGTCTCAGTTACTGGCATGGAGCGCCGTAGGCGCTCCATGCCAGCACCTGAGGACCTCGCAAAGCGAGGGCCGCAGTTGCTGGCATGGAGCGCCAAAGGCGCTCCATGCCAGCAACTGCGACCCTCGCAAACTTCACGTCGCAACCCAAACAGCACGACACACACATTACGACACCCGCAAACAACATACGACACACGTTCACACACATTACGGCCTCGCAACACACGGACGCAACTCGCGAACATTACAAAATGTAAAACACAATACATACACACAGCACATACATAAAAACCTTACCTACACCAAGAGGGAGCACCCAGGACCTCAAAAATGCAACTTAGACCTCGATTTTACTCGAAATAAAAGAGTTTAGAGACTAAAAAAAAATCTAAGCGAGAGAAAAAATGGCCGCCGAACAAAACGAAAACGAGGCTGCAGCACTCTAAACTCGCAAAACACCACAAGAAACTTGCAAAACACCACAAGAAACTCGCAAAACGCCACAAACGACCTACGGCTATTCATACCACACAGTGCACACATTCAGCATGCTTACACAGCAGCTCCACACCACTAATGCTGCAGCAACATAAACACAGATTGCCAGCTCTTCATCACAATGCTTCAAAATAGGTACAGTATATTCATTTAGTAATGTATTACATATTTCATTATTATACACCAAACAGCATTAGCTACCTTACAATTTCATTGCCATCATTTTTTGACAGGCAATTCGCTAGTATATTATAATCCCTAGGGCAGTGAACATTTAAATAATTAAATATGGAATGATATTCTCTAACACTGAAAACATGTTGTAACATTCAAAGTATGCACAAATATGCACTAAAATACTTTTGATATTCTTTATCATTCCGAATGAAACAAAACACAAATGTACACATTTTATTAATATATGCCAGTTCAACAAAAAATCTGTATTTGCATTTAATTCTCAAACCTACTCATGACTGAGAAAGGTATATAGACAAGCCATATTTAATGTGGCTGGTAACCAAGGCAAATACAATTATTATGTACTGTCTGTTTTAT
Organism: Discoglossus pictus; assembly: GCA_027410445.1. NCBI lineage: Eukaryota > Metazoa > Chordata > Amphibia > Anura > Alytidae > Discoglossus > Discoglossus pictus. The sequence goes on along the minus strand of CM050163.1, from coordinate 425,834,679 downwards.
CACAGATGCAGAACTAGTTTTGGCACTATTTCATATAAAAAATAAACAGAGTGTAAAGTTACATTACCAGTGCGGATAATGGAGACCATGAACCCCATGAAATTTGGCAGAGTTACAGAGCAATAAAATTAGACAAGCCCGCAACATACATGGCCGACAACCAAATCCGTAAACCATGCTTCCGCATGTTCCATTTGTGGCCCTGAACATGATCAATTAGTCAAACCCAGGGTTACAGGTTTAGACAGAGCTAATAGTAAAAGAGATTGTTATCATTTTGTCGCTAAAAACTGGAGATTAGATTTCAATCACTTACGGGTTTAAAGTACAATTTGCTATCGGGCCCGCATTCCAGAAATAATGCAAAATGAAATAATCAATAAATATGATATTCTAGTTCATGCGAGTTCTATTATATGTATTCACACATTGATTGCCGGGATCAATATAACAAGGAAATTAAACATAACATTTATTTTTGTATTGCCGATTTGCAGGCTTGAGAATAATGTGCTATTAATATTAATACCTTACACCACTTTCTCTTTAATTTTAAATACATTATTGTGTTTATATTTGCTTTTACAGTGCTACGGACAGGACTTTAACCGCCTTGCTAGCCTCTCTAGTACCTGTAGGATTTTTGGCTCCATTTGCCGTTTACCGCAAGCCGTTCGCGGGTTGCTTTACTGGGCCAATTTAATAGCTGCAAGTCTTACGGGCTACTTTACGGGCTACACAGTGAAGGAATTTAATAGGGCTGTAAGTCTCATGAAGTAAAGTGATATTCCAGTTCTGGAAAGATAAAATGAACTGTGCTCTGTTTTATTCCATATAACACACATAGAGAACCTTTGAGGGCCACCTGTTGCCCACCAATGCTATACAAGGTTCAAATGCATGGTATGATGTACTGTAGATCATTTGCTCATTGTCACTACATTGTGTTTTCCGTCAGTAATCCCAGTTTTCACTTTGGATTTATTTTGTTTCATTGGATAGAATGTAAGGCTTGCTGACTTGTGATTTACTGTATTCATCAAGATAATTTATAAAAAGAGCTGCAAAGCCTTATAAATAACTACTGCATTCAAGTCTTTTTAAAGGCATATAATCATATGACAATTGAGAATATAACTTAAATAAAAAAATGAATTTATAAAATGTTTTATTTTTATTCCATGTGACTCCATTAGCAGCTCTGATTTAGCACTACATGTCTTTCTTTGCTTCTCAGTCACTCTAGGAGATTTCTATGTAAATTATAGGGGCCTGTATTAGTGCACATTGTTCCCCCATGTGAGTGAGCCCACAAGTACTTCTGTGCACAACCATGCACACATCTCCATAAATTATGTAGAAGCTTCCTAGAATGACTCAGCAATAAAGGAGTGTTTGTTTAAAGCTGCACACAGAGCCACATAGAATAGAAATAAATTGTTTTAAAATTAAGTAAAATTTATTTTTTAATAATATGCTCTGTTCTCATTCTTTGGTATAATGCCTACAAGGGCAGTATATGTTTAAAAATGAAAACTTTTATACAATGGTCTTTAAATGAAGAATTAATTTAGAATAAATGTTGTATTCTATTTAAATGATTGGCTTCTATTGCAATAGAAATTGTGATCAAGTAACATATACCCCTAGAAAACAGTAATTTCCCTGGTAATTTCTATCGCATATATAATTGTCAGCATTGCTGGCCCTATGGGCCACAACTCCGAGCCTCATAAAGCGAGGCGAGACATTGAGGCCCGTAACCACGAGGCCTGCGGGACTAACTGGTTCATGTCTGGGGAGGACTTGCGATTAGCGCCGGAGGCGCTTATCGCGAGGCCTCCCAAGCCTTGCATCACCCCCAAAGTACCTGGTTCCTACCAGTAGATCATCGCGAGGCCCCCAGGGCTCGCATCACTCCCAGTGTCTCCTCCCTCTTTCCCCTCATCCTCCCTCCTCATCCCTTTCCCCCTCTCCAATTACCCCCCTCTCCCCTCACTTACCTTCATGCTCTCTGCTCTCCATCGCATCTTCCGGCTGTGTCAGGACCCGGCATATGATAATGACGTGATGTCACATGCGCGTCACGTCATTAGCATATGCTGGGCGGATGCAGCCGGAAGACACGATGAAGAGCAGAGAGCAGCAGGAGCAGCTGATGAAGGTAAGCGAGGGGTGAGGGAGAAGGGGGGTAATTGGAGAGGGGGAAAGGGATGAGGTGAGAGAAGGAGGATGAGGGGGGAGCAGATAATAAGGGGGAAGGGATGAGGAGAGAGGAGGATGATAAGGGGAAAGGAGGGGAGAGACACAGGGGAGGGAGAGGAGGGGAGAGACACAGGGGAGGGAGAGGGGGAAAGAGACACAGGGAAGGGAGAGGGGGGAGTGACACAGGGGAGAGGGGGGAGAGACACAGGGGAGGGGTAAGAGACAAAGTGGAGGAGGGAGGAGACACAGGAGAGGGAGAGGGGGGAAGAGACACAGGGGAGAGAGGGGGAAGTGACACAGGGGAGGGAGAGGAGGGGGAAAGGAGACACAAGGGAGGAAGTAGACAGGGGGAGAGTCTCCTGATGAGTGCTAAAGATGCTCACATTGGGTGGCAAACAGCATTGCCAGCATTCAAATTTTAATGCAGTGATTTAATTAGTTGTTAATTAATTATTAATCAACTATTTATTTATTTATTTTTTATTTTATATATTTTTTAAATTTTTAATTAATCCAGAGGAAGGCAAACAGAAAAAAAAAACAAGTGAAACTTAGCCAATCGTCTCGAAGGAAAAAAAAAATGATTCCTTCCTGACCCCTGACACTGGCAATTGGATTTCTCCATGGATCAATACTCTCTAATTATCCAGGATAACCCTGAATTCCCTTTTTAATTAGAAATAAATTCAGTCCACTTTGAAAGTTATCTATCGAATCCGCTGTCACCACCTCCTCTGGTAGAGAATTATACAGATTATCCACCTTTACTGTGAAGAACCCTTTTCTTTCTTTAAGGTGGAATCTTTTTACTTCTAACCTCAAGGGATGTCCTCTTGTCAGTTGAAAACCTCTTGGCACAAAGATAGATTGCAATACATTACTCAAATAGATTACTCAAATAGTTAACATTAGGGAATAGACACATAATTAAGATATAGGCTGTGCCTTTACTTGCTGTGCTTTTACTATTTTGTGCATAAAGATTAATCACTGGGGCTGTTTTAAATACATGTTAAACCTACAACAATCCCCAATGAGAACATTAAAATTACTCCCTGGGATCTGTATGTGCTCAGATTGCTTTTAATAGTTGCTTTTAGGCTTATAATACATGCAGAGCCTAAGGACATTAAAGAGCTATGATCACATTCTAGCACAGAGACAAAAGCAAGGGCTTGGTGGCTGGATTAAAGGCTAAACATGCCACACTTCAATGTAAGTTTAAAGTAATAAAACTATTTATTTTTTTCAAATAATATACAGTTCATAATTTACATTTTTCCCCAATATATGTTTATCATACCACATTTGGAGCCATTGCAGTTTTGATTATAAGACAGAATCTCCTTTACTTGTAACTTTATGCTATAAACAGCCTGCCTTTAAAAAAGTCCCTTGAGGCATCAGAATGATTAAATAATGTGTACAACACAGGGCAGCAGCATAACAGATGGACAGTACACCAATGTTAACCCACAGAGCATGTCGTTAGGGGATTTTCCAGGCACTTCATAGAGTTAAGTATTGGTTCAGGCCAATCAATATGACACACACAGAATGAATAATGTAGCACTTTAGAGGCTGGGAGATTTAGCTGTGTGTGTGAGCTGGTTCTGCTCCACTAGCTGGCTGTGTATGGCCTCTGTGTATGTGAGGAGCATCACAGCTAATGCATCCTGATGATTAATCGTAGTCTACATCTCAGTTAACAAAACAATATCCCAGCACTACTTACAGACAACTCTGTAAATTTACTTTGGTCTTGAGTAAACCTCATGCACAGCAATAAAATACACACTAATGACTTGTTCAGTACTAAGCCAGCCATTCCCTGCCAGTTCGGTTTACGGATGGCTAACTCTGGGGTTAATTATCAACTACAAATTTAGTCCACTTGAAAATCTTTAGGGCACAGGAGATTAAAACTGCATGTACATATTATACATGAGCAGACCTTTGAGGTTTTGCAATTCTATCAATAATGCATTTGCATACTGCTTGCTTAAAATGTATCCACAGCACAAAGACAACAATGAGAGGTTTAAACTACAGGGATGTTCTAACTAATGTGTTTGCTTGCAATGTGTTTGTTTAGACAATGGAACATGCAATATGCTTATACTATGGGAGAAGTACAGAGCGCAATACAAATCCAAAGTAATATGTTTTCAAATATCAATCTATATACTAAAATGTTCTAATCTGCAGTATCTGTAATTCATTTTGTAATTTATGAATCTTCCTTTTGTAATCTGGTTGATAAAAAATAAATTAAAGTATTACACAAAAAGTCAAATAACACTATCATAATTATTTCTGTATTGATTTAAATTATTATTATCCTTTATTTGTAACTAGCCAACATATTCTGTAGAGCTATAGAGAGGTTATGTACAAGGCAAAAACTATTTAAGACATTTTCTTTGAGCTTAAAATCAAAGTACATGGTGCTTTCCCTAAAGCACGTACACGACGCAAACTCGCAAAGTTACAAGCCAAAGGGTATGGATTCGGTACGGGAGGGTGATAGATGTGTTGAGCATATTAAGGCTGAAGCTTATAAGCTTCTTTAAACAGGTGCATTTTTAGTGATTTTTTTTTTGTTTTGAGGTAGGAAGATAGTCTAGTGAAGTGAGGCAAGGAGTTCCAAAGAAAAGGGTCAGCACAAGAAAAGTACTGAAGGTAGGAGTGAGACGAGGTGATAAGAAAGGTGGAAAGAAGAAGGTCATTAGCAGAGCGAAGAGGGCAGTTGGGGACTATTTTGAGACAATAGTAGAGAGAAAAGGGGACGCCCTGTTGTTGATGGCCGTATACATTAGGCTAATAATTTTAAATATTATTCTGGAGGCCACGGGAAGTCAGTGGAATGAAAGATAGAGCGTCTAACTGATGCGTTCATTATGGATTGGAGTGGAGACAGGTAGTGGGGAAGCCAGCAAGGAGAGATTTTCAGCAGTCGGCAAAATATGAGGGGATTATGTATTAGAATTTTAGCTGTGTCTGATGTATTTTGGAGATTTTTGTTTACCAGAATTTGAAATTAATTGTATGTGAGGAATGAAAGAGAGGGCAGGGTGCAGTAGCACCCCAAGACAACCGGGGAGGTGGGAGTGATTATGGCATTGTCCATAGTGAGAGTAGAAGCTGTGGTAGATGGTGGGAAGATCAGGTGCTTAGACTTTGACATGCAGAGTTTAATGGGCTTTAAGAGGGGGATATATCTAGTGCTGAGAGGTAGATTTGAGTGACATCTGCATATAGATGATGATATTGAAATCCAAAAAGATTTTAATAGGGTACCAAGGGAAGATGTATGGATGGGGAGGGCCTAGAACTGAACATTGGGGTACGCCAACACTACACATGGCAGAGAAAAGGTGACAGAGGAGACACTAAATGTTTGATCCTCTAGGTATGATGTGAACCATGACAGAGCAGTGGCACAGCTGCCAAGAGAGTGGAGAATATGGTGAGCAAATTATTAGTGACTTTAGTGAGAGCTTTCTTTGTGGAGTGTTGGTTTGTTGATTGGCTATTCCATAAAATTGTCCTTATCAAATAAACACGACGACATTCTAACTAAAAATAACTCTTACAATAAAAAGAAAGGGCAGAAGCAAAACAAGTAAACAGAGACCCAGCTTTTTCAGCTCAAGAAGAACCTATACGGTATATAGTGTGTCTCAAAATCTGACTAGAATATTTTTTAGCAACAGTTTAGCCTGTCTGCAAAGCCCACATTAATATTTTCGTATGTGTTCAGAATGTCATCCAGTGAGACACGGCTTCTAAGTCTTGCTGAACCAAGTGTATCATTAAGCTGTATGGTAGGTTGTTCTGAGGTATCAGAGACAAAAAGTCGTGTAAATGATTTTAAACATGTGTACACTCACAAGCTGCATCACAGTTTTTTTTCACAAATTCCTTTAAAACAGCAAGAGTAATCCAGAAAACACATTGTACCGGTACAAGAAAACTAAAAACAGTATGTAATTATATTATACTAGCGACTAGCCCATCAAAAAAATGACGGTCAATAAAATTTGAAGCCATTGCAATGCTGTTTGGCACACAATACTGTAAGGACCTTTGGCGCTCATTGGAAGCAGTAATGAATTAATTGAATAATAAATTAATATAGTTTACCTTTTTCTAATTAATATATGTAACAATCAGTAGCCTGCAGCTTATAATGTCCAGTGGGACTGTTGCTGGCCTAGTTTTATGAATGTGCCAATTGTGCATTAGAAATAGGCTGTGTGCGCGAGGGCAAACCATTAGTTTATTTGCGTAAAGTGCTACTTAAAATGCGTAATGTTGTTAGTGGCATGTTAGGATTTTAAATTAGCATTGTTTGTCTATGTGCTACATGGTTTGCGAGCATTTGGCGTCCTTTGTAATAGTGTATTTTGTACCTCGTACATTCCTAGGTGAACGTGGTACGCGGATGGCTGTGTTTTGCGCGGTCCAGGGTCGTGTAGCCTCGTTTTCATTTTTTTTGTCTGACCTTTTTTTCTTGCTTAGGCAATTTTCGAGTGCCAAAACACAGTAAAATCCACTTAAATTCGCGTTCCACCTCACTCCCAGACGTCCTGGCTGTCCCCAAGTGCTGCAAGTTTTAGTGCCTTAACAACTCGCCTCGTTATGCGACGCTCGCTTTTTTTGCTGAGTTCCTACAGATTCTCTCAATGTTTCCTCACACTGTCCTCACCTTATAACCTCCTGCTTCTTTCTCATACTCTTCTCCTCAGTTTCTCCACATCACTTCCCTAATAGCATAACCATTTCACCTTCCTTTTTTTCCTCTTCCTTTCTTTGTACCCATGAGCGTCTTTCCCTTATCCAGTACAATCTTCTCTATCTTCTAAAGTTTAAAAGCATAAGCACTTCTGCCTCTCCTATTCCCATCTCCTCGCACTCACACTAAATCTTCTGCTGACTGCTAAAGACATCTTCCTTTACTCTGGCCACTTGGCTCACTCCATCAGTCTGTGAACAAGCAGGGTGTTAGTGTAAGCATATGATTGCCTTCCCAATACACATTTCACTGCATAACCCCCCCCCCCCCTCCAATTCTCATAATTCGAAAGGTCACATTATCCTCCTCTTCTTAGCTGTTTCTCTATGACTTGCTGAGATCTCACTCTGGACCAACCCCCCAATTTCTTGATCATTTCTCTGCCTGGCTTCCATGTTTCCTCTCCTCTAGTGTACTTATGCTTATTCTTGGTGAATGCAATATTGCCACTGACACAATCACCTCACCTAGATTTCCCTCACTTATTTCTTCCCTTGGCCTCTACCAGTGGACAGAGTCCTCAACTCACCGTAATGGCTACTCCCTTGACAAATCTCTAGACAATCTTCAACCTTATCATTCCCCACTCTCACAATCTGCAACTTGTAAAATTATCATACCTATCACCCACCATCCATCATCTATCCCCTCCACCAGAACCTACCGAAGCCCCAAATCACTTGATCCACATACATTTTTCTAAAAAAACATCTCAACCCACATTGAGCTAGGGTATGGAGGAAATGGAGGAAATTTCGCACCTCAGCAGGTTTCCTTTATTAAAATTTTACTGTGCCTACCTACTTCTCGGCTCTCAATCTCGACAAACGACAATACTTTTTGTCCTACAACCCTAAATGTCTGTTCTATACAATTACACTCTCCTCTGTCCACCTCTACATCCTATCCCTGCTTGTCTTACAGCAGAACACTCTAATCACTTTAAAAAACAAAATCTCCTCTCAGCGGGGCTGAAACACATACTGTTCTCAACAAATCCAAAACACTCAGTACGAAGTACTGAAGATGAAGCCAATGGTCTTCTATAATTCTCTCACCTTTTGTTTGTTTACGCCACTCAGTCGTGTCCGGCTCTCTGTGACCTCATAAACCGAAATCCACCATGTGGATCCACTTGGCAGAGATACTGAAGTGGATTGCCAGTTCCTTCTCCAGTGGGCCACAGCATACAGCTCCTGGTATTCCTAGGGGGTCTCCCATCCAAGTACTTACCAGGCTCAACCCTGCTTGGCTTCAGGGTGGTGTAACCTCTTGGTTACCTGGCTGGAATCAAACCCAGGTTGCAGAGGTGAAATCACTGAATCATAACCACTGGACCACCACGTAACCTTCTCTCACCTTGCAAATTACCTAAATGATCCTATTCCATCACAGCTAACCCCTTCCCTTTCTACCACACTTATTCCATTTAACTTCTCCTTGAAAGCTAGCGAGTTACCATCATCCTTAAAATATAACTTAATTACACATATCCTTAAGAAACCCTCATCTCACCCAGGTTTTGCATTAGACTATTACACTATCTCTCTGCTCCTTTTGGCTTAAAAACTACATGAGGGAATAGTCTACTATCCTAATCCAATTCATTTGTTCCAACTCTTTCCTTCACTCCTTTTAGTTTGGTTTCCAACCCCAACTCTCCACAGAGAAAGCTCTTACAAAATTTGCTAATGACCATCTCACTGCCAAGTCAAAGTTTCACTTCTCTACCTCAATTCTACTGAATTCCTCTGTTGACTTCAATACCATTGACCATACTCTTCTTATGCAAATTCTACACTCATAGGGCATCATTGACACAGATGTGGTTTAAATCCTATCTACCCCACATTCCTTACTGTTGGCGTACCCCAAGGTTCAGTCTTTGGTCCCATCCTCTTCTCCCTTCGACCCCTAATATAATCTTTTGGATTTCAGGGTCATCTATATGCAGATGACACTCAAATCTCTCCGCACCAGACCAATTTCCTCTGTTCTTGCACGTGTTGCCAGCTGTCTCTCCAAATTATCCTTTGCGATATCTTCCTCCATATTAAAATCAACATTATAAAATATTGAGCTCCTAATCTTCCCCCCTTCTACTACAGCTCCCAACAACCCTCACTGTTGACAATGCTATCCTCATTCCCATCTCTCAGACTTGCCATCTTGGTGTTCTACCGGACTTTGCCCTCTATTTCACTCTTCACATACAATTAATAACCAAATCATGTTAAATTCATCTCAAAAACTTTTGCAAAATATGTCACTATTTTAGACAATACACAACTAAAATTGCAACCCAAATCCTCTGTACCCACTCTTATATGTAATGAATGCCGCCACTAGACTCATCTATCACTCAATGGCAGATCTCTGTCAGTCATTCCACTAGTTTCTCTTTACCTCCAGAACGAAATTTAAAATCTTCACCGAACATATTAAGTCCTTAACAAGAGTGCACACACTTAACACTCTGCCCTCATCTACAAATACTCCCTGAAACACACTCAGAGCTCTACACATGACCTTTTATTTTCCTCCTCTCATACAGCCTCACATTTATGCCTTCAGGTCTTTTTCTAGAACTGTACCTGTGAGCCTTACTCCGCCAGACTATCTTCTTGTCTCAAAAGCTTCAGAAATATACTAAAAATGAATCACCTCCAGCCTTAAAGGCATTTCTAAGTTTCCTGGATTATGAGTGCATCTGATAGAGAAGAATCAGTAGTGTATGCAAACATTTGTTTGCATGAAAAAATATTGAAATAAACATTTAAAAATGTACCTTGAAGTTAGCAAAATGTCTTGTAATTTCTGACAGTTTGTAATTAAACACCCCCTTAAACCCCAAGCTAAATTAGCATAAAATGCATAATTCATTTTGGCCAATCAGGAGGAAGCTCAGGCAGCTGAAACATGTGTATTAATATCTGGGGTACCTGTTTGTGCTGTAAAGCAGCCTGGTTTATGTAGTTGGAAAAGCAGCCTGGTTTATCTATTATTATTATTATCGTTTATTTGTAACGCACCAACATATTCTGTAGCGCTATACATGAGTAGTGATCAAGGCAAAACAATATTAACACATTACAAAGATGGAGAGCCCTATCTTTAAACTTAGAATCCAGTGTCCATAGTGCTTTCCCCAAAGCACCGTGCAAGATTGAAAACTTGCAGATGTAGTGTGGCACAATGTTAGAAATGCTATGTATTTTCATATGAGTCTCTCTGTGCAGCACATTCACACTTGATTACCACCCCATCACATTGTCCATTCCCTGCATCAATTACTGCTGCCCCCCCCTTCCTCTCTCTGTTGACAGAGCGAAGCAGCAGGTGAGCCTGCTTGTGTTGTTACCGACCCTGCAGAATGTCCATTCCCTGCATTAACTACTGCTGCTCTCCCTCACATAACAGCTCTGTCTGTGCTGATCTCCGATGAGGGGCAGGGCTGGCAGTGCAGGATAGAGCAGAGAGCTGACACTGCAGCAGGAAGCAGGCAGGTCACATCCCAACAGTGACTTCAGGGCTGACTTCAGTGCTCTCCTCTTGCACGAGGAAGACCCAGCAGGTGAATAACGAGTTAAAATTGGTCCCCAAATGCTCCATGCTGATTGAGGTGGATCAGGGGCCCGTGTAAACACCCCTGGGTTGTCAACATAATCATTAGAGGGATTTTTAGATATTAATAAAATTAAAAGTTTTATGAAATGTGCTGCATATATAAAGGATGCTTTTTGCCTAAGGAGTGCAGAAATGTATTAATCCATGAAACTTAGATATGCACAACTTACAGTATAACACTCAGCCACCTCTAGTGGCTGCAGCCCATTGCCCTAATCATTGTTACCCTCCTGTCTCACACTACCTTCTAGATTGTACGAGTTTTTTTCAGAGTAGGGACCTTAACTCTATTGCACCAAACTGTCTGTTACCGTATTGCATTTTTATTTCTATTTCTACTTAGCTTAGAATTGGTTTATACCTTTGGTATCTACTAATTGTACACACTTTACTTTATTTTACATTTTAAATAGCATTGGCACTTTATAAATAAAGAGTAATAATAATAACAATTTTTGATGGTCAAGTACAAATTCTGGAGGTTCATCTATACAATACAATCATGCACCTGTACAATACAAGTAAAATAAACAAAGGTGTAACTGTGCATAAAACACAGTCAATGATATTATTACTATTATACTATGACAAAAAAGAGAATGTAAAATACAGTATATATATGTATGTCCACACTGTATAGACACACACATGTGTATATACATGTAATTGGTGCTTAACACCTAGAAGTATACAATACAGACAAGAGGGGAAGAAGAGAGGGGGGAAAAGGACCCCCCTGATGATGTCAGCTTGACGCTGATGAAACGCGTGTCGGGGTTGAGGTCTGAGGAGCAGTGGTCCCACACAGTAGCCTTAGGTGCAAAGAGATTAATCCTTGCTAGCCATAGGAGTCTGGAGACTAAACTGGTAGCCATATGAATTTTGACACTTGTGAGCCAAATAACAGGCAGATGAGAATTGGAGCAGCTGACTAAAATTAGCTGAAATGGTAATACGGGTGAAGTTGCAAACAGATGGAAAAAGGTGCACTGCCTCATTAAAATTGACACGATCTACCAGAACTGGGGCCCAAATGCTGGGAGAAAAGGTAAGTTGAGGCGGGGTGCTGGAGTGGCTTCTGACAGTAACGCTCCACTTAGAGGAGGCCACTGTGATGGTTTAGTAGGGTGCTCCTTGTGGAAGTTCTTTTGTAGTATTGGACCATGTAGACCTTTAGTAGACATGCATGAATATTCCTTTGGACCATAACCCTTCCAATGCACCAGGTATTTTAACCCTCTACCACAGTACTTGGAATCTGTGATTTGTGCCTAATACTCTTCCTTCCCTTAAAGGGCCACTTAATTCAACACAATTTTGTGCACACTACAGTAAAGATCTCCTAATTTTTGTTTTTGCAAAACGTGCATTTTTTAATGAGATACCAAATCAAATCAAATCTGTATTTACATGTGTTAATGACTGCCTCAGCCAGACCCACAACTACAGCTCCATGCAGTGAGCAAAGGAAAAAAAGAGGTTCATCCTTACCAAATCCATAATTACAGAGCATGGAATTTGGAATCGCCAAAACAAGTGAGTTATGGGTTAACTGATCAATGCGTTTCTGAGTGCAGGGAAAAACTGCTATCAGTCACTGTCTTCACTGTGCGACTCATGCAATAGGCAGTAGACAGGAGATACTTTGTATTATAAACAAACTTAAAACGTTAGATTTTTTAGCCGTTATTAGTGTAATAATAAAAAATAGATCATTTTAACATACAATCTTGTGCTCTTTCAAACCATGAAGAGCACTTAAAGTGGGGTAAATGGCCATTTAAAGCGCTACTGCAGAAGGAGCAACTGGAAACTGTTTATTTATATTCAAATATGATGGCAATTTCAATTAAAAAGTGGTTAGGTCTCAGCTAATGAAATGGTTGTTGCAGCTTAAGGTTCTTGGTGTACAACTAAACAAGATTTCCTATTGGGTGCATATTCCAATGCTGCTTGGAATGGAAACATCTTGAAGGAATACTGTATTGGGAAGATCTAAGCAAATCATGCAAAAGGAAGAAGTGGTACCCAGTTGACTGTTTGCCCAGAGATATTTTACCGTTGGTATTATTCAAGTGCTTGATTGGCTCTCTCAGACACTTTGCTCGTCTGAGGATGCTAAATTGAAGAAAAATTGATGCTGGTTGTTTTGAGTTCTTGCTCTTTTCAAATGTGTTGCAGGCCACCATAAAGGGTTGGTTACTGGAAGTTTCTCTCCAGCAATTTGCCCGCTTTTTTAGATGCCTGGGTGACTGAACGTGCATGATTTATGGGTTCACTTTATGTGTTTTTTCTTGGAAGTAGTCTGGCACTTGTCATTTACAGCAGAATTTAAAGAATTGTGTGACTTTAAAGAATTTGTGATTTTGGGGGTCCCAAGAATGTGATCAGAAGGCATTATGGTCTCCTTCAGGCTCAAATTGATGGGACAGTGCTTCTGCTTTATCTTTCTTGCTACCAATGGGGTAAGTGGTCACAAAATTGATTCAGGTGAAATATAGGGCCCATTTGGCTTGTCAGTAATTCAGACATCCTGCTGTTTTCTACAAAATTGTCTGTTTTTATGATCCATAATGACGGTAACGGGAAATACAGCCCCTTCTGGAAGGTGCCTCCATTCTTCCAATTCCATTTGAATGACTAGCAACTCTTTCTTTCCAATACCATTGTTGGTTTCAGCAGTACAGAATAGGAATGTAGGCTACCTGTCTCAGGAGAGCACTGAAAAATAACTGCTCTGGCACTAATATCTGAAGCATCTACCTTAAAAATGAAGGGTTGAGGAGGATCAGAAGGTGCCAGGATGGATGCAAAGGTAAATTTGTCTTTTTGAACTTCACAGGCTTGAACAGCTTCAGATGGCTATTTATTTGCAGACTGCTTCTTCCTGCTTAGAGCTATAAAAGCTATAAGATAAAGTCTTGATAAACCCCAAGTGGTAATTGCAGAAACTGATGAATCTGTGGGTAGTTTTCAAATCGACCAGTACCAACCACAGAGACTTTGGTGGAATCCATGGAGAAACCTTTGGCAGAGGAATGGGATTTTAGTTTGGTGAAGGGCACACTTCTCTGCCATGAATTACAGATGATTTCCCTGAACACGCTGAAGCACATTTCAGTACTGGTTCCTCTTGGGCTGTGGAGGTGAATATAAGAATGTCATTTAGGCAAACAATTACATGTTCTTGGAGGTCTAGAAAGTTGTTATTTACAAACACCTAGAAGACAGCAGGAGCATTGCAGAGACTTAATGGCATCATGCAGTACTTAAAGTGCCCTCAGGGAGAATTGAAAGCACTTATACACTTATTTATGCAAATTTGATTAAATGTCCTTCCAAGGTTGAGCTTGGTGAAGAGGGTAGACTCACAAAGATGGTCCAACATATCAGTAATGGATACCAGTTCTTGATAGTAATCTGTAGCTCATCCTTCCTCTGCAGGTGAGATGGATTTCCAAATTAAACTAGACTTTATGTTCTATTGTATGTATTCCTCCTTAGCCTGACATTGGGTAGTTTCAGTCTCTATGTGAGGCTGTCCCTGTTACAAGGCCAATAGTGCAATCATAATGTTGTTGAGTTGGGGTACTTCAGCCTTCTTTTTGTCAAATGGAACCAAAAACTAGTGATAGCAAATAGGAACATGCTCACAGAGTTGGAGGGAAAGCGTCCACTGTACCACTAACTATGGAAGTAAGATATTCTTTACAGCATTAAAGAATCCAGCTTTTGATTTTGGCTTCCTGCCAGGTGATGATAGGGGTGTGCAGAGCTAGAGTCTCATACCCAAGAATGATAGGAGTCAAGGAAGCCTTGACAACAACAAAGAAAGAACATACTTTTGGAATGATTCTCTGCAAAAGTTATGTTCACCATTATTGATGTATGACTAATGAACCCAGAGCACAGTTGTTGGGTGTCTAGAATAGTTATTCGATGAAAAGTAAAAAAGAATCCAAAGGAAACTTCTCCTTCAGGAGTTTGGGTATGAAAAGTCGATTACTGGGTGGAGGAATTGTTTGACACCTAGCATCAGGACCTCCCTCTGACCTAAGTGTGGGAGGACAATTCCTAAAAGGTAACCACTAAGGCCAGACTAGATCCATATACCCTTGCTAATCCAACATTTCCTTTCCTTCAAGAAGAGTCTATAAGATCCTAGTTGGGCTATTCACTGGGATTCAAGGCTTGCTGATATTGATGCTTGTTCAAGAGATATAAGTTTGTGTGAAGGTGCCTTCTAAGCAGGGCTCCAAGCTTGATCCCTCCTTTTCTGCCTTTCTCAGCACTTGACTCAAATGTTAAGGCAGATCAATTTGTGAAGGAAGGTAGGTAAGTCACAGCAGAAAGTGTGTCCTACAGAGTTTCAGATAATCCTGCCAGGAAATATGAAGGGAAAGCAGCATCATTTAAGTGTCTGTCTCTACTGCTAGTGTTCTGAATTTGATGACCCACAGAGGGGTTACCCTGTCTGATGTGCATGAGGGTATTCAAGCGGAAGTTGGGTGAGCTGGCTCATTAAAGAGTTCCTTGAAATCCCTGAGGAAGGACTGAAGGTCCAAAGCATTTTCTGCTTGAGGGGGAGAATATATATCAAATCTTTGATTCGTCTTCAGGAAACATAAAGGACTGCAATTGGAAGTGAATGGAGCAGTGATTGATGGACCCTCTGCAGTCCCCAGGTTCTCCTCCATAATCCCAAGGTAGAAAAAACTTGAGTTCTGATTGGGGACTAAAACTAGGACCAACATCAGAAACAGAGGCAGCAGACTGAAGCTACAGAGAGAACCTCACCAAGGAGACTGAGTAACAGTGTCAATCAGTGTAGCCAAAAACTTCTTTGGTCACCTAGGCGTGAGAACCTATAAGCTGCCTGTTACAAACTGCTACTTCAATTGGACTTGGTAAGAACCTAGTTCAAACTTATCCAGCAGAATTGTGCGGTCCTTGTACACCTCTGATAGCAGAAGATGGACTATACACAGGAACCAGGAGCTTGCTTCAGCAGACCAGAATATCAGGAACACCATATAACCCCCTATAATTAGGATTAATGCAGAGCATGACACTTATACCTTGTTTATGTAACTACAGATACCACTGTCATACCTTTATTAATTGGCACATTTTATCCAATTTTCTGGCACACAGGCTGGTCAGTCAGTAAGCCCCATCCCTAAATAATAGGCTGCCCCCTAGTTACTGGGAGAACCCTGTACCTCTGATGAGATCAGATCTCATCCGGTTGATTATATTTAGGTGGGCTGAGTGAGTAGGTGGGCTGAGTGAGTTATCCCAGATAACAACATTGTAACATAATAGGCTTGTGCAATACCCTGCAGACTAGCTAATATGTTTCTTTACAACAATTCCTATAACATGAAACATAATACATAAACCAACATACATACATTATAATAGTGTAATCATATGTTAACCATAAGCACAAATACATACATAACCATAATAATAAAAACTCTGGCCAATCAGGCCCAGGCCATAGTGTAAAACGGTCCAATCAGACCCTGGCATGACACTGCCCTTGAGCAACAAGCGCTTTTGGTACTTCAGCTGGATCCAGTACCATTATTCTGCCACAGCTAGGAATACCTGCATGTGTGAGTAGCAATTAACATAATCGATGAAGTACTGTAAACTACAATAGAAAGTAGCTGGTAACTATAGGAATCAGGTGTGGTAGCCGCAGGAGCCAGGAGGCGAATGCTGGTAGCCACAGAAATCAGGAGTGGTAGCTTTAGGAGTTAGAAAACATAAACTGGTAGCTACAGAAATCTTGACACTTGGGAGCTAAATAACAGACAAGGGAGATGTGGAATAGCCACCTCAGATAAGCCTAGATGGTAATTAGGGCAAGAAGCTGGAAAAAGGTGTACGGCCTCTTTGAATTTTACTCTAGCCAGCGGGATCAGGACCCAGTTGCTGGGAGGCAAGACAATTTGTCCATCATTATAATGAGGCAATAAAAGGACTTAAAGCTTTCAGTGGCTCATCATTAAATCCTTTTTTACTATGGATCATTCCTTTCCTGTGAACAGGAGCTGAGACACATTGAGACAGGCTCAGAAAAACTTTCGCTCACACATACTCGTGAATAACCGTGGTGTTTGTGAGAGAGAGTCTGGGTGAGAACCTTTGAGGAACAAATTCTGTGAGACAGATTTAAAAGAAGACAGTATATCTACATGAGAGAGAGGGGTTAGGTGAAAGGATTCACATGAGAGTGCATGTCTGAGCTTGTATGCTTGAGAGTTTATAAAATAATGAGTGAATCCATACAAAAGAGTGTATGCACGATACAGTGTGTTCAGCTGTATGTGTTTGTATAAGATTTGGAACAGGGGTTCTTCTCCTTTTTAGTCTCACAAAACCCTCAGAAGTAAACTTAACCCCCCATTCCCGAAAGCAATTAATAATGGATAGATTACATAACTGGCATTAAATTTTATTTTAATATCCTCAGATACACATAAATAATAAAGACAATTTATTCTTCAGGAACATCTTTTTGTCTTTCAGCATGATTATGAAGTCGCTTAAAGTCTTCAGTGTCATTTAATGAGATACTTATTGCTGCTTCTGATCAATAAGATTGCAAATTTGGGGTTATCATCTTAGACAATGCTAGCCGTATGTCATGCCTGGAATCCAACCGATTTCTTGCCTTTGTGTGACTGCTCTTCTATTGGTCTTGTGATTGTTGTAAGCAAGTGTTGCGTGTGGCATTTTAGCACGGGGGGTTTGTACAAGATTACTATAAACGGACAGATAGTCTCATTTTAATAAACAGACAGCACATAATAACAGCAGTCTTTGTTTTACCTAATACTTCGATTATACAAATTTTGATTATCTGGATGCCTTCAGCATTTTTTTTTTATCCAGATATTGCGACTAACAGGTTAAGAACCCCTGATTTAGCATGTATTATTATTATTATTGTTTATTTGTAACGCGCCAACATATTCCGTAGCGCTATACATAAGTTAAGTTACAGGCAATGACAAGTTAAAGATTCACACATTGCAAAGAGTGTATGGCCCTGGCCCTCTTTGAGCTTGGAATCCAGTGTCCATAGCGCTTTCCCTAAAGCACTGCGCAGGATTGAAACTCGCAGACTTACAATCGGGAATGTGTGTGAGTGTGTGTATGTGTGCATAGAAGGTGTGGGAGTGCATGCATGAGATTGCATGGGTTAGAATAAGAATGTGTGAAAGCGAGATATAGATACAGTTATTCAATGATTGTGAAAAAAAAAATCCAGATCTTTATATGTATCTCAGTATTTGCACATGCTTACTGTGTGACCTTTCCCTCAGGCAACCAGAAAAAGCACATGACCCAAGCATGATCCATTCAGGATTAGATGGTAAATATTCGAACATGACTACTGAGTGGGAGAAAACACAGGCCACAGCTTAATTAATTACATTACAAAATAACCATAACATAAATACTGTATATTAACATCATTTAGGGGAAGGAGCCCGGCCAAGGACAGTGATCTCACTCCTTGGGCCTGTGCCCAGGGACCCCAATGCTTATACTAATCACGCCCATGAGGTAGGGCCACGCACACTTAGGCCAGTGGGCCGGTCAACTCACCTCCTGCCACAGAGCAAACGAGGGACCCACCCTTGAGTCGGCGACCCCACCTACTGTATATTAAAGCAAAGGCACGCAAAACACTCTTCCTGTACTCCGACATGAGAAGCTCTGGGCCGATTTCGTTTAAGTGTACCTTATCCGCGCCGAAGAAATCATCTGCAACGGCCGTATTGAACTCCTTGTACCGAATGGCAATGAAACCTAGCTTCCTCACAAAGCTCGACATCTGTTGGTGGATCTTCTGGCGATATTTGTCTAGCCCGACGGGATCCCTGGCATTCCTCCAAGAACGCTGCTTAATCATCTCAGACCATATGATAAATACGCCTAGAAACTTTTTAACCCAACTCTCGACGTCGCGTTTCATCTCCTTCGGCATCCTTTGCATGGGGACTACCCCCAAATCATTGCCCCTGGCATTGATGAGCAACAAATTGGGTTGTCCGTATCTTTGGGCATACTTGTCCAACAGTCCACTTACTTGAGAACACCGCAGGCCTCGAATCCAAAGCCACCGCACGTGTAAGTCCGTGACAGGGAAACCCAGTTGTACCTTATCTTCAGTAACTGCAGCTAACCTGTGGGCCCAGTACATGTACGAGCGGCCCACGATCCATAGTTGCTTTTTTTCTCCAAAAGCAGAAAGAACATCCATTAGACCACTGCCGCAGGCCATACATAAGACTTAAAACATTGCAAATCCCATCACCCAATACGCTTCACCGCGGCATCCGGCAGACCTAACCTGGCTGCTTCAGTAGCAGCCCTGATTCGGAAGGAGTGATTAAAGCCCAACCGCTGTAGCGCCCTTTAAGCACTTTCTCAAATTGATAACGGGATAATGCTGTACCATCGGCATGTAACAATAGCGAACACCGGTCGCTGCTTAAGGTAATCCTCCACACTCTGTGCCGACTCTGTTCAGTACCACCTCTTTTCCTTTACCACTCTGGTCTGTTTTTGACCTCCATAACCACATAACCACCATGTCTTTCCTCAGACAGGTATCCACCAACTGCAAACTCCCCGAACCGTGTCTGCTATGCTTGTGACCAACTCCCCCTACTCGAAATGCTCAGAAAAACGCCAGGGAAAAAGCCGCAAGGAAAAGCGGAGATTCAAAAGGGGTCCTGCATGTTACCGTCAACACCTGCCAACCGCAGCAGCAAGGAAAATGTGATCGGCCGTCTACCGTCCTGCCTGCGATCCCCGTTAAACATACCTCGTACCACAAAATCCTTCGTGAGGTCCCTCTGTCCACCAGCTCTGCCCAGTTGTGACCTGACACCCGACTGCGGCTTTTGACTCGGATTCCCCGCTGCATTGTAACAGGAACCAAATTAGGATCCCTAGTGTTTTTTCCTCTAATGTAGCCCCCCCGGCCACTGTTACTAAATCATTCCATTTAGCCCACACTCTTCTGTACGTGGCCCACATCGCTGGGACAACAGACTGTCTCGTTACCTTACCGCTCCAAACTCCCAAAGCTTCCCGGAAATGGTTTCACCCTGCTGTTCGTCCGTGGAGCCATTGTCCTGAAACACGCCTCCTGGAATAGAGAAATGGCGTCAGCAATACTGTTCTCCAAGCCGGCATGTGCCTGACCTGAAACCATATGCTCAGGTGCAGGCAGCGTAGGTTCTATAAGCATTCCCAATTTCATCTAGATAGACAAACAATCCTGAACACTGCTCGGGATGTCGTTCGCATAAAACGCAGACCATGATAGAGAAAGCCTGGAGCCACGTATCGAACGTACGTGGTAACGACTTGTGGCGATCTTCCCCGTCTCGCGACCCCTTATCGGTGGCATCCAGCTGCCTAGTCATTAGAAGTAGGGAGAACAGCTCGATGAACTCCCTCCTACAGATTTTTTCTTTGACTTCTTGGGGCAGATGCGTCCCCAAGTTACCCAATGCGCACAAGACAATAGGTCTCATGGCTGCAACGGATGCAACTATGCCGTGCCAGGGGCCTGCGGAACAAGGGGAGCCGCGGACGTGGGTGGTGAGGGCGCAACCGATACCCCTGCCGACGTTACCTGACCTAATCCCCCACTAGGAGATGGCTCGCACCACGCGTTCCTGGCTAACCCGCCGATCCACGCCCCAATGGCCTGATCGCTAACCGCAATGTTGTGTGCGGATAGTAGGGGCTTAAGTGATCCTGTGTGTGAGGGCTCCCTTTTTCCAGTATCTTCTAGCTGAGCAATCGTTGTAAGCTCACCTTCTTCTGGAAGCCTTGGAGTGGAAGCCACCAACGGGGTATCCCTACGTCTTTCATGATTCGTAGGGGACTCCGACCGTCTGTTCCTCCGTGGGCTCCGTCCCCTCTCCGAACCCGTGCAGGGGCAACTGCATCAGCAGGACCTCCTGCTCCTTGATCTCAATATCTGCCTGGACCTAGGAATGCAAGAGGAACAGTCGCTAGCTCTCCGTTGCCTGCGCACCTGTGCCCAAACTGTCTGCTCCTCACCTGAGGACTGGTCATAGTCACCTGTCCCTGCGCGGTGCTCCTCCCCTGAGGACTGGTTATGGTCATCTGTCCCTGCGCGGCCAGAGTAAGCTGGCACCGCTGGCTCTGGCAAACCTTGTTCGTGGTCAACTGAGATTTTCCTAGACGTGTAAGGTCTACCTGTGGTTCGGTACTAGTCGCCTTTTGCTGTGGCCTAACCGTAACATCCTCAGTCTCAGCCTTTTGTTGCCTTATTGGAATGCAGGTAAACAGTAATGGACTGTATCTACATGTCGTCTTTCGAGTCCTAGTGGGGCTCGCCTGCCTCCACACTTTGGCCGTCACAGGCACGTCGTTGATTATCACCTGGCTGTCTTGGCTATTCATCTTGTCGACTTCCCTGCTCCTCTTGTGACGTGTCGACACCATGCCCAGCTCCGCACTGTTGCTGGGTCTTTAGTTTGAGAACCAGAGGGGACCACATAATCGGCATAGTGGGGGGCTGTAAGAGCTTTTTTAGAGCTCCCAGCTTTTTTATTACCCCTGTGCCCCCCTTATGGGGTGGTAAAGGGGTGTTCTTTGCCTTTGGTCTTGCGCGTGACCCCTTGTGCAAAGTGACTGGCGGTGGCCAGAGTTCTAGGCCCTCGCCCTCACCGACCATGGGCCCTGCCCTCTCTGACGTGGGGGGTATGGGTTCCTGGCTCTCTTAAACCGCATCCCCCTGGTCATCCTGGCCCTACCATCCCCTGGACGGGAGTCTGATGGCTCTGTATGGGTGGGATGGGATATTGACCCACTGGCACCTTTGGTATTGCCCAGGCCACCAGCAACCACAGGCTAGGCCTGAGCAATGTATGGAGGGCCCTGTGCAGAAGGCATGGAAGACCCCAGCCTGTCTTGCGCCCACCTGACCCCTTGGCTTAAGGCCCTAGTCCTAACCTCAGCCAGTAAAGCTTCAAGCTCATTAGCATCCATAATAGGCCACAGACCACACACACGCAAAAAACGGGAACGAAAAACGAACAATGAAGACAAAACACAATCATCCACAACTGCCCCTTATGTGCTGTATAGCTGGGGTTAGCAATATCTAAAAAATGTTTACTTTGGAGCCCCCCAGACCTCCGTCCATTCCTGATGGTGACCACGCTGCTCTGGGGAAGCGTGCAAAAACGTGCGGAAGTCCCGCCCCCTGACGCAAAGTGCTTGGCTAACACCTAACAAGCTCCGCTGGGTCACGTGATGCTACGTGCTGACCCAGAGAGCCTGAGCAGCCACCGCGTTGGACAATATTATTGGTCCTGGGTGCTGGATCCTGCCCAGTACAAATCAGCCGTAGAGCAGATACATCTGTGCTATCACACCTTAATCCCACCTCTAGCTCTCAGAAACTGATTTACCTGTTTCTAAAAAGTAGTTAAGAAGATAACAATAACGATAATGCAGGAACTCTTCTTCTTTTAAGACTGTATTAACTGATAGTATGCACAAAATTATAAGGACTGCAGAAATCATCTATTAATACATCTTTTTATCTCATTACTGCCATAAACCAAATCTTCTCACAGACTGTCCATTTAATGTACCAGTTTGGCAATTCTATCTCTTTCTCAGTTTGTAAGATTTCAGATATCCGTTATCTAGTTTTCTGACCGTGATAAATAAAAAGAAAACATATCTATCTTACTGCACATAGATTAAAGGCAAGCCTTCCCTATAATGTGTTTTGACATGGTGACTGAAAGATAATGCAAACTCTAATTCATAAATGCATACCTCCAGTCCCAGGTTTCTTTTGTGGGTCCTGTTGAAGTGACCTGAGTTTATTTGTTAAATGACAGCCTCACAATCAGGAGCAGATGAATTGTTTTGCAATAATAGCCCTGCTTGGCCAAGCCTACTGAACAAACTAAATCTGTCACTCGGATGGAAACTACTGACAGACAAATTTATTACCTTTCATGCTTGCAAACAGCAACTCAATTTCCATTACTCCCATCGGCAGCATTACTGACAGCCCAGCACAATGCTGGTGCAGAAAGGTATAAAAATAATATTATTAACTCATGATGTGCTGGCATAAATGTATACAAAATGAAGCATTTATATGTCATTTTTTCACCTTTAAGCATTCAATGTACAGATGAAAATACAAATATATATATATATAGATATATATATATTGTTTTTGGTATTGAACTGCATGATTAAAATTATGATTTCATCTTATCAGGCTTAAAGGAACATAGCAAACATCTGTTATGCTCAAATATGTTGACATAAACCTGTTATTTTAGAAGATTCACCAGGGCTTTTTGAAAGTTGAAACCTCCCATTGTTTTGCATGTCACCCACTATTACCCATTAGATTGTAGGTCTGCGAGTTTCAATCCTGCGTTGGTGCTTTAGGGAAATCGCTATGGGCACCGGATCCCAAGCTCAAAGACAGGACCCTCCATTCTTTGCAATGTGTTAATCTTCAACTTCATTGCCTGTAATCTAACTTATGTATAACGCTACGGAATATGTTGGCGCGTTACAAATAAACAATAATAATTACTCCAAAATTCTACCTTTCTAACCTTGCCAAATAAATTACAAGTCCCCCTTTATCACAGGCTGCTGACAGTAGTTGCGGGGCCTCACTGGATCTGCAGTAATTCCACCCCTGACTGCAAAACAGGAACATGCCAAGCTTCTGATGCAAATGCTTACCCTCTCTTCTTGTATCCCATATAAATGAGTATTAGTTTTAAAAAATTGTTATATATTTATTTCAGTTATTAATGAGAATTTTTTTAGCACGCCCCATCAGGTGAACAGTTTGTGCAATAATGTCCTAAAGCCAGCCGAAGCCTGACATTAAAGAAACTTTAATTTATTTATTCCACCTTATTTTTGCAATTCTGTGTGTTTTTCACTTAGAGCTAAAATTTATTCTATATTTTTTAAATGTCTTTTTAATTCAGAGTGATCGTTTGCCATATCATGGATAGACAGCAAAAAAAACAAGTCATATAGCGAGATAAAATTAAATCCATGCAGTTGTATGTACTGTATCTAACACCACTTGGGCACACTAGTACACAGTTAGAGCATTGCGTCTTGGTTTGTTATATCATACGGTTCTCAGTGTCAAGTATATTTCTGCCCACTGTCCTCAAGATAACTCTGACCCCATACAATATGAACATATGGCATCTTAAAAGATAAGTAAGAGCATACTGAGCTATAATTGGATAATGTTTTAATAGCATTACCTCAATTCAAACAATGCAAACTAGTTAGTCTTAAGTACTCTAAAAGGGCTCACACTCCCACAAGTTGCTCAGAACTGACCTCCCAAGTATGTTATGATGGTAAATCTCTATCTCATCCATATTGTAAGATTCCTTCACAGTTGTCCTGTTTAGGCCCAGACTCAACCGTCTTGGATAGTTTATATTTGTAAACTTAATATAGGCTAACATAGAGTTATCTCTAGGATACCTCTGTGTTAATGCAGGTAAGGAAATCATAAGAATTGATTAAAAACACAGCCTACATAGCCCCAGAGGACTAATGGGGAAAACATGTCTTAATATCTCTTGAGAATGCTCTGTATTAGAATGATTATTAGCAATGCCAAACTAGAACAGATTTCAGGGCTGAAGTCACTTACCACCCCCGGCCTCACTTGCTATCCATAAACAAATACTGGACTTAGGGCCTGCAGTTATACTTCTACAGACAGGGGGTAAGAAGATATGTATGAGAATGACAGGTAGGGCACAGAAGCCAGGAACACGCCAATGACTGGGAGGTTCAGAAGGCTGAAGCAGGTAGCCTGGTAGATGCACCAGACTGTTGCAGATAGCCTGGTGGACACAGAAGTATGGAACAGGTAGCCTAGTAGACTGGAGTAGATAGCCAAGCAGGCGCTGCAGATTAGAACAAGTAGTCTGGTACACAAGAAGTCTTAAGCAGGGAGCCAGCTGTAAGTAGAAGCTAGAACTTAGACAATACAGCATGCAGAAGCTCATAAGGGAAGCCAGAAACCAGAAACAACAGGTAAAAAGGTACTGGGCCAGCCTCCCTAAATAGTCCAGGTGAAAATTACAGTAACTGGCACACCTGTTGCATGATGGTAAGTGTTACAACACAGATTTGGGGCTCAGTACACCCTTAATTATTCTACTGTGGCTTATAGAAGCAATCTGCAGGTTGTGACTTTTATATTCTTCTTGGCACCCAGCATTTCAGATCAAAACATCAGTGATGGAGAAACAGGACAAATCAGACTAGCAACACCATTAGTTTAGTGTAATGGCGCTGAGCATTTATTTTGGCAACAATGCAACATATTTAAATCATGCAGTAACCAATCACACAAGATGAATTAATCTTCCCATATGTTCAAATTACCTCTATTCAAATTCTCCAATCACCCTCCCGGCAATCCCGTAAAACACCCAAAAATGACCGCAGCTTACTTGCACACTGGAGCCGTCGCAAGGGCTGTGAAGCCCCTGCATACCCTTCAATTAAGCCCCCCGCTGGCTGCAGGGGGCCCTATCGTGACCAGATTGAGACCCCTGCAGTGTCCCTTCATTAACCTCATAATGCAGGGGTCCGAACGGGACCCCTGCAGGGTGCACACACTAAATCTATAATGCAGGGGTCACCATTGGAACCCCTGCAATGTGCACACATTAACTCTTGCTGCAGGGGTCCGATCGGGACCCCTGCAGGCCCCCAACATTAACCCCTTTGCATTGCTGCAGAGGGTCCCGATCGTCACTGATCGTGACCCCCGGAGCATCTACGGGATTTAAATTTCCCGCGTGGGTCCGAGTACGTGGGCTTGAATTCAAAATTCAAGCCCAGGGAATTCTGGGGTTTGAATTTCTTGCCGCGGGTCCTTAAAGGGCACGTGGCACACTAATGGTTACACCCAAGCCACTGGGTACTATAAGTACCCCCCCGGCATCTAAAATGAACCCCATCATTCATGCGGGTCAATATAGACCCCCATGAGACTAAAACTAACCCCCTCAGTCCAACAGGTGTCTATATAGACCCCTATAGGTCACTATTAACCCCTAGGTTAACCCTATAAGTGCCACGAGGGTCCTTCAGGACCCTCATGAAAAAGTCTAAGTACTACACTACACTATTAACTCTAACTATACCCCATTAAGCCCTTAACCCTAACTATACCCAATTAACCCATACTAAACTATATTTAACCCTACCTGGGCCTGTTTAACCCCTTCTAGACCTAATAACCCTTACTGGCCCTATTTAACCCTAACTGGGCCTATGTAATTCTATCTGGACTTAATAAGCCTAACTGGGCCTATTCAAACACCTTCTAGACCTATTTAACCCTAACTGGGCCTATCTAACCCTAACTCGGCCTATCTAATCCTAACTGGACATATTAACCCCTTCTAGACATACTTAACCCCAACTGGCCCTATCCATCCCTAACTGGGACTATTTAACCCTATCTGGACCTAATAACCCTAATTGAGCCCATTTAACCCATTCTAGACCTATTTAACCCTAACTGGGCCTATCTAACCATAACTGGGCCTATCTAATCCTAACTGGGACTATCTAACCCTAACTGGGACTATTGAACCCTATCTGGACCTAATAACCCTAATTGGGCCTATTTAACCCCTTCTAGACCTATTTAACCCTAACTGGGCCTATCTAACTCTAACTGGGCATATTAAACCCCTTCTAGACCTAATTAACCCTAACTGGCTCTATTTAACCCTAACTGGGACTATCTAACCCTAACTGGGACTATCTATCCCTAACTGGGGCTATTTAACCCTATCTGAACCTAATGACCCTAATTGGGCCTATTTACCCCCTTCTAGACCTATTTAATCCTAACTGGGCCTATCTTACCCTAACTGGGCCTATTTAATCCCTCTAGACCTAGTTAACCCTAACTGGCCCTATTTAGCCCTAACTGGGCCTATATAACCTTAACTGGGTCTATTTAAACCTATCTGGACCTATTAACCCTAACTGGCTTATGTAACACCTCTAGACCTATTTAACCCTAACTAGTCCTATTTAATCCCCTTCTAAACCTATTTAACCCTAACTGGAGTTATTAACCCTAACTGGCCCTATTTAACCCTAACTCAGTCTATTTAAACCTATCTGGACCTATTAACCCTAACTGGGCTTATTTAACACCCTCTAGACCTATTTAACCCTAACTGGTCCTATTTAATCCCCTTCTAAACCTATTTAACCCTAACTGAAGTTATTTAACCCTAACTGAAGTTATTTACCCTAACTGGCCCTGTTTAACCCTAACTGGGCCTATCTAACACAAACTGGGCCTATTTATCCCCTCTAGACCTAGTTAACCCTAACTGGCCCTATTTAGCCCTAACTGGGCCTATATAACCCTAACTGGGTCTATTTAATCCTATCTGGACCTATTAACCCTAACTGGCTTATGTAACACCTCTAGACCTATTTAACCCTAACTAGTCCTATTTAATCCCCTTCTAAACCTATTTAACCCTAACTGGAGTTATTAACCCTAACTGGCCCTATTTAACCCTAACTCAGTCTATTTAAACCTATCTGGACATATTAACCCTAACTGGGCTTATTTAACATTCTCTAGACCTATTTAACCCTAACTGGTCCTATTTAATCCCCTTCTAAACCTATTTAACCCTAACTGAAGTCATTTAACCCTAACTGAAGTTATTTACCCTAACTGGCCCTGTTTAACCCTAACTGGGCCTATCTAACACAAACTGGGCCTATTTATCCCCTCTAGACCTAGTTAACCCTAACTGGCCCTATTTAGCCCTAACTGGGCCTATATAACCCTAACTGGGTCTATTTAATCCTATCTGGACCTATTAACCCTAACTGGCTTATGTAACACCTCTAGACCTATTTAACCCTAACTAGTCCTATTTAATCCCCTTCTAAACCTATTTAACCCTAACTGGAGTTATTTACCCTAACTGGCCCTGTTTAACCCTAACTGGGCCTATCTAACCCTGACTGGGCCAATCTAACCCAAACTGGGCCTATTTACCCCTTCTAGCCTTTTTTACCCCAACTGGCCTTATTTAACCCTAGACTTAAGTACCCCCCTGGCACCTAAAATTAACCCATCATTCATGGGGGTCAATATAGACCCCCATGAGACTAAAACTAACCCCCTCAGTCCAATAGGTGTCTATATAGACCCCTATAGGTCACTATTAACCCCTAGGTTAACCCTATAAGTGCCATGAGTGTCCTCCAGGACCCTCATGAAAATGTCTAAGTACTACACTACACTATTAACTCTAACTATAACCCATTAACCC
This sequence comes from Discoglossus pictus, assembly GCA_027410445.1. Taxonomy (NCBI): domain Eukaryota; kingdom Metazoa; phylum Chordata; class Amphibia; order Anura; family Alytidae; genus Discoglossus; species Discoglossus pictus. Next base: position 425,806,620 of record CM050163.1, on the reverse strand, counting down.
TTTAACACTAACTATACTCCATTAGCCCATACTAAACTATATTTAACCCTAACTGGGCCTATTTAACCTCTTCTAGACCTAATAACCCTGACTGGCCCTATTTAACCCTAACTGGACCTATGTAATCCTATCTGGACTTAATAACCCTAACTGGGCCTATTCAAACTCTTTCTAGACCTATTTAACCCTAACTGGGCCTCTCTAACCCTAACTGGGCCTATCTAATCCTAACTGGGCATATTAACCCCTTCTAGACATATTTAACCCCAAGTGGCCCTATCTATCCCTAACTGGGACTATTTCACCCTATCTGGACCTAATAACCCTAATTGGGCCTATTTAACCTATTCTAGACCTATTTAACCCTAACTGGGCCTATCTAATACTAACTGGGCATATTATCCCCTTCTAGATACATTTAACCCTAACTGGCCCAATTTAACATTAAATGGGACTATCTAACCATAACTGGGACTATTTAACCCTATCTGGGCCTAATAACCCTAATTGGGCCTATTTAACCCCTTCTAGACCTATTTAACCCTAACTGGGCCTATCTATCCCTAACTGGGCATATTTAACCCCTTCTAGACCTATTTAACCCTAACTGGGACTATCTAACCCTTACTGGGACTATCTATCCCTAACTGGGACTATTTAACCCTATCTTGACCTAATGTCACTAATTGGGCCTATTTAACCCTTTCTAGACCTAATTAACCCTAACTAGCCCTATTTAACCCTAATTCAGTCTATTTAAACCTATCTGGACCTATTAACCCTAACTGGGCTTATTTAACACCTTCTAGACCTATTTAACCCTAACTGGTCCTATGTAATCCCTCTAAACCTATTTAACCCTAACTGAAGTTATTTAACCCTAACTGGAGTTATTTACCCTAACTGGCCCTGTTTAACCCTAACTGGGCCTATCTAACCCTGACTGGGCCAATCTAACCCAAACTGGGCCTATTTAACCCCTCTAGACCTAGTTAACCCTAACTGGCCCTATTTAGCCCTAACTGGGCCTATATAACCCTAACTGGATCTATTTAATCCTATCTGGACCTTTTAACCCTAACTGGGCTTATGTAACACCTCTAGACCTATTTAACCCTAAATAGTCTTATTTAATCCCCTTCTAAACCTATTTAACCCTAACTGGAGTTATTTACCCTAACTGGCCCTGTTTAACCCTAACTGAGCCTATCTAACCCTGACTGGGCCAATCTAACCCAAACTGGGCCTATTTACCACTTCTAGACTTATTTACCCCAACTGGCCTTATTTAACCCTAGACTTAAGTACCCCCCTGGCACCTAAAATTAACCCATCATTCATGGGGGTCAATATAGACCCTCATGAGACTAAAACTAACCCCCTCAGTCCAATAGGTGTCTATATAGACCCCTATAGGTCACTATTAACCCCTAGGTTAACCCTATAAGTGCCATGAGTGTCCTCCAGGACCCTCATGAAAATGTCTAAGTACTACACTACACTATTAACTCTAACTATAACCCATTAACCCTTTAACACTAACTATACTCCATTAACCCATACTAAACTATATTTAACCCTAACTGGGCCTATTTAACCCCTTCTAGACCTAATAACACTTACTGGCCCTATTTAACCCTAACTGGACCTATTTAATCCTATCTGGACTTAATAACCCTAACTGGGCCTATTCAAACTCTTTCTAGACCTATTTAACCCTAACTGGGCCTATCTAACCCTAACTGGGCCTATCTAATCCTAACTGGGCATATTAACCCCTTCTAGACATATTTAACCCCAACTGGCCCTATCTATCCCTAACTGGGACTATTTAACCCTATCTGGACCTAATAATCCTAATTGGGCCTATTTAACCTATTCTAGACCTATTTAACCCTAACTGGGCCTATCTAAACCTAACTGGACATATTAACCCGTTCTAGAACCATTTAACCCTAACTGGCCCAATTTAACATTAACTGGGACTATCTAACCCTAACTGGGACTATTTAACCCTATATGGGCCTAATAACCCTAATTGGGCCTATTTAACCCCTTCTAGACCTATTTAACCCTAACTGGCCCTATCTATCTCTAACTGGGACTATTTAACCCTATCTGGACCTAATAACCCTAATTGGGCCTATTTAACCTATTCTAGACCTTTTTAGCCCTAACTGGGCCTATCTAAACCTAACTGGGCATATTAACCCCTTCTAGAACCATTTAACCATAACTGGCCCGATTTAACATTAACTGGGACTATCTAACCCTAACTGGGATTATTTAACCCTATATGGGCCTAATAACCCTATTTGGGCCTATTTAACCCCTTCTAGACCTATTTAACCCCAACTGGCCCTATTTAACCCTAGACTTAAGTACCCCCCTGGCACCTAAAATTAACCCATCATTCATGGGGGTCAATATAGACCCCCATGAGACTAAAACTAACCCCCTCAGTCCAATAGGTGTCTATATAGACCCCTATAGGTCACTATTAACCCCTAGGTTAACCCTATAAGTGCCATGAGTGTCCTCCAGGACCCTCATGAAAATGTCTAAGTACTACACTACACTATTAACTCTAACTATAACCCATTAACCCTTTAACACTAACTATACTCCATTAACCCATACTAAACTATATTTAACCCTAACTGGGCCTATTTAACCCCTTCTAGACCTAATAACCCTTACTGCCCTATTTAACCCTAACTGGACCTATTTAATCCTATCTGGACTTAATAACCCTAACTGGGCCTATTCAAACCCTTTCTAGACCTATTTAACCCTAACTGGGCCTATCTAACCCTAACTGGGCCTATCTAATCCTAACTGGGCATATTAACCCCTTCTAGACATATTTAACCCCAACTGGCCCTATCTATCCCTAACTGGGACTATTTAACCCTATCTGGACCTAATAATCCTAATTGGGCCTATTTAACCTATTCTAGACCTATTTAACCCTAACTGGGCCTATCTAAACCTAACTGGACATATTAACCCCTTCTAGAACCATTTAACCCTAACTGGCCCAATTTAACATTAACTGGGACTATCTAACCCTAACTGGGACTATTTAACCCTATATGGGCCTAATAACCCTAATTGGGCCTATTTAACCCCTTCTAGACCTATTTAACCCTAACTGGCCCTATCTATCTCTAACTGGGACTATTTAACCCTATCTGGACCTAATAACCCTAATTGGGCCTATTTAACCTATTCTAGACCTATTTAGCCCTAACTGGGCCTATCTAAACCTAACTGGGCATATTAACCCCTTCTAGAACCATTTAACCCTAACTGGCCCGATTTAACATTAACTGGGACTATCTAACCCTAACTGGGATTATTTAACCCTATATGGGCCTAATAACCCTATTTGGGCCTATTTAACCCCTTCTAGACCTATTTAACCCTAACTGGGCCTATCTAACCCTAACTGGGCATATTTAACACCTTATAGACCTATTTAACCCTAACTGGGACTATCTAACCCTAACTGGGTCTATCTATCCCTAACTGGGACTATTTAACCCTATCTTGACCTAATGTCACTAATTCGGCCTATTTAACCCCTTCTAGACCTATTTAACCCTAACTGGCCCTATTTAACCCTAACTCAGTCTATTTAAACGTATCTGGAACTATTAACCCTAACTGGGCTTATTTAACACCTTCTAGACCTATTTAACCCTAACTGGTCCTATTTAATCCCCTTCTAACCCTATTTAACCCTAACTGAAGTTATTTAACCCTAACTGGAATTATTTACCCTAACTGGCCCTGTTTAACCCTAACTGGGCCTATCTAACCCTGACTGGGCCAATCTAACCCAAACTGGGCCTATTTAACCCCTTCTAGACTTATTTACCCCAACTGGCCCTATTTAACCCTAACTTGGCCCATCTAACCCTAACTGGGCCTATTTAACCCCTTCTAGACCTATTTTTGTTTGGCAGGCTTTGAAGCCTGATCTGTGGGCCAACGCCCGCGATCAGGTGCAAGCCCGCCAAAGCTAATGGCCGATTGCCTGTCTTGCAATCAGTCGTCGGAAGGGGTGTGCTGCGGCCTCTTTGCTTTGAATATCAAATAGCTGTAGGGCTACGAGGGGCCGCAGCACCCTCACAAGGAATTGCAGCGTTGCGGACGTTTCACGGCCATCATTAGAATAAGGCCCTTGGTAAATACTGCAGTATGGTGAAGTGTGTACATAAAAACAGCACCAGATACCAGGAGCCAGGTAAGAGAGGAGAAGGCTTAATTGAACAAGACCTTTACTTCCATACAGTGACAACAGACACAGCCAGTTAAAATTAACAGAGTGATTCAAACGTGTCTATGGCCTGGCGATCTATCATAGTCTGATAAAGGGCACTATAACAATCAAATACTATAGAATGATGGTCACAAAACTGTAAAATGTTTATTCAGCCTAGTCTATAGTTCTGATAACACTCTACCAATAAGTATATTAGCTAAAATACTTATATAAACTTCTATCTTGGGAAGGAGCAAAAAAAGAGAAACACCATTTTACAAGTAAAATGTCATTAAAAAACTGTATTATTTTTGCAAAAAATGCACATATATATTTCTAGTTGAAATATCTTAAGCTTTTTACAAAAGGAGAGATTCACTAAGCATCTCAGGAGCTGTGATGTAATTTGCTTTGTTCTGTTAGGGAAATTGTCATTGCAGCCTTTCTAAACTCCTTGAATAGCCTAATGAATTTCCCCAATGTTTTCAATGCAATTGAAAACTTTGGGCGATGACATACAAATAAGCCCACATTGTGTTTTTACCCATTAGTCCAACAACATGGACCCTTTATAGCACATACCTGCCATTACAACGCTACTTATAAGCATAGCACAGATCACATATGCTTGAGTTAGTTAGCCTACCCACAGACAGAAAAGTATATATTTAAAGTTTTTTTCAGCTTATTGCATTTTACAGCAGGGCAGTTAATTTATTGCATTCTACAACAATCACTGGCTTATATGCCTGTTCTCAGAGAGAAAGGGAAATGAAAATTCACATAAGAAGTAGGGATGGATGGTGTGTCACTAACACAGTAGTAAATAAATTGTATAAAAAGCGGCCTATTTATAATTGTTTGGATCTCAAAGGCAGGCCAGATATGGCAGACAACTAGTATCTGGCTCCATAAAGGTTTGCTATTTGACAGCATACTGTAGAGTGTCAGGACATCACAGTAGCACTTTAAAAGAAACCCTAAAAACACTGCAAGAGCATAGCGTATTTACTATTGTGGGATCTAAAAGATGTGACTGATCATCTTATACATTTCTTGATATCTGTCTGGAGACATATAGCACCATATGTACTACGGGGAAAAGTGCTGGAAATCTTGTGGAAATGGGAAATGGATCATGTCAAATCTTAGTTAATTTTCCCCAACAGATAACATAGGAGTGCATATATTCTCCAAATATTCTCCAACACTTCATCCTTTAGTACAACATGATGTTGTACTTTCTAATGAGATCTATTTTTTTTATAAACACACTACAATACAATGCTATTAACCTTAAAATTGTTGTCTCATAAGATACAAATTACACAGTACATTTTGTATGAAAAATGATATAGAAATCGTTAACTTCAAAGTCGTCACATAAAATAAGGATGTGAAAGTTTCAGTTAATCAACGCCATAAAAACAAACTGATTTGTCACATAAGAAACCATTACAACAAATGTGTATTGCTTATTTCACATACTGGCAGTATGCAGTCTGTTGTCAATGCAAAATATTTAAATCATATATCATTTAATATAAATAACTATTAAAGAAACATTTAAATTAGCATCTTGCTCTTTAAAAAATGTGTCTGGACCCATAATTTTTGCAGAAATAATAGAGATTTATTCAATATAATCAAATGATAATTACATTACACATTATTACATATTCAGTACATATTTACAACAAATAATTGCAATTAGTGTCTCTCTCACTTGCGTAGTCATTGCAATGTTAATGTTGTTTTCCTTTTCATTTCTGCTGAAACAATCCAGTGCTTCTCTGTTATGGAAAAATATTGATTTTCTGAAAACTGCTTTATCATTCAGCCCTGACCTCTGCAAATATAAAAGTGCACATTCCTCCACACTTATAGAACTTGCCAAAGAAAGCAATTTATTTATTGTGTGCTTGCTATTTTGACTTTAGACTTTCTGACCTATATCAAAAATCTATTAAACAAACCAAAGAGAGTAATACATTAAAATATGGAAGCAGATTTGTCTCTCTCCATTAGGAGAATTAGAGTAGTGCCATAGTGCAAACTGTAAACTAAATCAGAGCATTAATTACACAGGTTGATTAAATCATTCCCTTTTAAAGGGACATGGTAGTCTAATTTTGTCTATGAACACTAAACGTGCAAATTAATAAAAGGTAATGTGTTGATCCTGGCTTGTGAAGATGCAGTGTTATCTTGGTTGCCAGTAAGATCAGTATTTGTGACTGCTTAACCCTTCTTAACATTCAATACGATAATAAAAAAATAAGCATTTGTAGATGTATAATAGATTACCAAGGCTTCCTACCCCTATGTATCCTGTAACAGCAGGTTAGTTTATGAGGAGGAAAGGTCCAACACTGACCCAAACCTTAAGAACCACCAGCCCTAATAAATTCCCCTAACGTGTAAAACTTTAGCCCGTAAGACTTACAGCTATTAAATTGGCCCCGTAAAGCAAACCGCTGTCGATCAGCAGATTATGTACGAAAAAAGCCTACAAGACGGGGAATGTGAAACTTTGCGGCCGCAAATCCTTTGTTCTGTCAAGCTTGTAAATGCTACGTTTCAATTTATCTATTAAATCCAACCCCCAATGATGATGATCGCTGTTTCCAATGGCTCCACCAGAACCCATAACTACGGGTTTAACTAATTGATCATGTTCAGGGCCACTCATCCAACGTTCGGAAAATGTTTTACGGGTTTGTGTCTCAAGCCCGTAACTCCCAGCCTGTTCTAATTTAATAGCTATGTAAATCCAAAGTTTAAGCCTGCAGCCCTTGCAAGCTTCCCAATGCCGATACAGGCTTCTAATTTAATAGGGCTGCAAATCCACAAAATGGTTCCCAGTGTATCACAAAACCACCCCTTAAATAACCCTTACTGGCTCTATCAGCCTTTTTAAATTGCAATTCGGCCAATTGACTAGGGCTCTATTTAAGCACATAGCATTTTTTGTTTACAGAAGTTTTTAGTTAGTGAAGACCTTGCTTTTAGATAGAAGTTCACTAACTAAAAACTTCTGTAAAAAAATATGCTATGTGCTTAAATAGAGCCCTATTCAATTGGCTGAATTGCAATTTAATAAGGCTGATAGATTTGTTTGCAGCTACATCTCTCTACTTAAAATGCTTTGCTTAATAAATCATTCAAATAGTCTTATCAGACGAGTTGGTAAAGTCTATTTTAACTATTTAATTTAAACCAAAATGCAAATCTACTCCAATTCTTTTGAGGAAAAATCCCCCTGTTCTTCCCAACCTCTCACATACCATGCTTTATGGGAATGTCCATTTTCTATCTGGTATTTTAATTAACCAACCTTGATCATGTTTTAGAAATAAATAAAAAAACGACTTTGATGCCCATTGACTGAGAGGGACAAATCAAAGCAGTATATTCTGCTCCAGGAAACACACTGTTTAACATTATTTAAGGCCCTCTTTCAGATACAACAAAGAAAAATGTCTTCAATGACCCTTTAAGTATATATATGGCCCTTTAAGCATATATATACGTCTCCCTCATTGTACATCACTGGTATGTCTTTTTTTCTAAATGATGTGTACAAAAGTGAAGAGCAGAAATAACATTTGTAGGTAAGGTTACTTTCACACAAATGTATGAAACTTTATTGATCCCAAATAGCAACTTCTTTACTATTGTTTCATGAGTAAGTGTAATGTGGTGGATGGAAGCAGTGACATGCTTGTGTTTACCTTAGACATTTCCAGGATACGTAACATATATATCCCAGAAGGATAGCAATAAAAAGCAGAAGCATAATAACGCTAGCACACTCCATTTCCAAGCTTTTCAGATTCCTGTTATAAAATCAGCTTCTACTCTTCTGATTCATCGCTGACAAAAAGGTTAATACACAGTTCAGGAAGAGTTTACCAAGTCCTAGGACATAAAAGAACAGAAGCTTTATAATCTGCAGCTGCCTGATGGTCAAGGTCAGAATCAAGATGGAAGGTTGGAAACTTAAACATAATTGGGGTGGATACCAAAAACATGCAAGACACTGGAAACATCTAAGTCACAAAGTGGTAAGGGAATTATCTGGGCTTTAGTAGATAAGATCACTTTAGTCCAGGGTGGAAGAGAAGTGCAAATCTTAACTCACTTGGTTCATAAGGAGAAACCCTTCAAATAATTTCAGAATTGCAAAAGATTCATTTATATATTACTATTAACTAGAATACAGAAAAAAAAAACAGTTGTTGTTGTCTTTCAGTTGTGTCCTACTCTCTGTGATCCTTTGGACTAAAGCATGATGTGGCAAAATATTAGATTTTTCGCCTCATTATCAAACCTTCTAGTGAACAGTTTGTCTTGCTTTCCTCTAGTATTGATTGACTGAATTTTCTTGCAGTCCAAGAGTCTTTAAGCAGGTTTCTCCAGCACCACAATTCAAAGGCATCAATTCTATGGCACTCATCCTTCTTTATGGTTCAGTTCTCACATCCATATGTAACTACTGCAAATACCATAGTTCTAACTGTGCCGACCTTTCTTGATAGTGTAATATCTTTTTATTAGCTTGTCCAGACTTGCCATAGCTTTCCTCCCCAGAACCAACCATTTTTTTGAATTTCATGGCTGCCATCATCATCTAACAGATCTTGGAGCCCAGGAAATAAAATCTGTCACTGCCTCCACTTCTTCTCCATTTATTTGCCACGAACTGAGGTTGTAGTTTGCCATGATCTTTGTCTTTTCAAAATTGAGCAGCAGGCCAGATTTTGCATTCTCTTCCTTCACCCTCATCAGTAGATCCTTTAGTTCCTCCTCACTTTCAGCCATCACAGTAGTGTCATCCACGTATCTGAGGTTGTTGATATTTTCCCAGTAATATTGATTCCAGCTGTGGATTTATCCAGCCCGGCCTTACGCATGACATGTTCTGTGTATAAGTTGAATAAGGGGACAATTATAACATTGTCGCACTCCTTTCCCGATCTTAAACCATTCTGTTGTTATGTGTTCAGTTCTGACCGTGGCTTCTTGGTCCACATACAGATTTCTCAGGAGATGGATGATATGATCTGGTATCAAGGTCGTATACCCTTGATTTACTCTTTTGAAAAACTAAATTTCATAAAAGGCAAAATGTTTTTAGAATATAACACAGACCTTTACAGCATTTAAAGAGAATCTGTCCCCCAAAAAATAATAATGTGATACATTTGTATTAGTCATTTTTGCTAAAGTATTTAATTTCTGAGGTGTTTAGTGTTGCTTGTACGTCATTATTATGTTAATGAAAAGCTCCTTAAACGTGATGTGCTGTTTTTATGTGGCTCACGTGGTTGAAAACATAATCAACCACAGCGTAATTTTGCAGTTACCGTAGATCCCCACTCCCATACTAAGTGCCACAAAATAGCACATGGAGTGGCACATTAGCATAAAGAAGCTGCAAAGATAATGATGTAAACAGCTAGCATAATGTAATGCTCTTTAAGAAGAAACAAACTTGTTAGAGTGATGCAATTACTATGGGTGAAGTCATTGCCTTGATTGTGCTGTTTCTTCCACAGGAATGCGATGGGTCTAATAAACTGATTACATTTTCCTTCCTTAGACTGAAAGCACTGGCACTAAGGATTGCAACATTTCAAATTAAGCAACTAAATCCTGGAACTATTTTTAAATCTTTTGTTAGCGTTTTAAAACTGTTTAACTATCTTGAGTCATCAGGAGTCATGCTGCACCACAGAATTTATTGAGCTTGTGCTGACAAACTCTCAGGTCCTGAAAGGATCATCAATTACATCAGTGGTATAAATGTTTATATACTCTCTTCAAAGCAGTAACAGATTTAAAATTTCCCTTTTTGGCTTAAAAAACAAAACTAAATAACAAGCTTATATTTTTTAGTTACAGTAAACAGAGTATATTGCCATTATAGGAAGCTTTACACAGCCATTAGGGAGAACTATTTGAGCAGTAACTGTGTTATATAAATACTGTTACAAAACAATGTATTAAGGCATCATTTTTAAATATTCCAAAGATTATTTTTTACTTTATTTTCAGTGCTCTGTTTGATGTCCAGCTGTATTGATAAAGTCCATGTCCCTTTAGTTACTCTGGTCCCAACATTTCTCTACGCTTCATATAAAGTAACACTATATTGCTCATATAATAGAGATTCCTGTCTCTATTTAATAACTGATAAGCAATAAATCAGCAATTGAAGAACAAAATCAAAGTACTTTTTACAAATTACATTTGAAGTTTAGTGTTTTGGACATCAGCAGATCTGTCATGGAGAATGCCCTAATAGAAGTCTTTATATTTTGTACTGAAATAAAAATGTTATGTGCCGCCTTCCCTGCCTTTGCTATTGTAGGCAAAATTATACTAGTTAGAAAAAATTAGGACAGCCTCCTGGGCAGATCCTCTCACTCCTTGGACACATAAAAGAGTGTGGAAGAAGCACATACCACTTACAGCTCCTCCTTTCCCCCTTCCAGATCGTAAATATGTGTGTTTATATATATATATATATATATATATATAGTATGTCCAAAAGTGCAAAGTCCACGTTCAGACAGATGTTTCTGTGCTTATACAAACATACTGCACTGCAACCTGCTGCCCCCTAAAAATGTGCCACTCTAGGCTTGGGCCTCATTGTCAGAAACACAGTCTTTATTCACAAACTGTATTTGTCTATCTCAGAATCCACATTCAAAATACAGAACACAGCTGCTCTAGTTAGAGAGACAATGGGCACCATTCAATTGGCCAAATCACAATTACTTGAACTTGTAAAGCAGCTTGTAAAAGTTAGAGATATTCAATTGGTTACATTTAGCTACTCGTATTACAACTGCAAGTTACCCGCCCACAATCACTACGGGCTAGCCAAAGCCACAAACTGGCCTTATAACTCCATTGGTTTTAGCACAGTTTAAGATTTACCAGTGCTAAATAATTTAATTCCACAAAATCAATATTCTATTAGCTCTAGCTTGCAAATTAAGTCTGATACAATATATCAAGTTTCTGACAAAAATGTTATGAATACTGAATAGGACTTGCAAGGGCATTTTTCAAACACTTATCACAGCTACAGCAGCAATTTAAAACAAACTAATGTACTTTAAAAGCACAGGAAAGCATATAAATCAGTGGCATAGCTAGGGGATGCAGGGGTGGGGGGTGCAGCACCCCCTGCGTCAGCTCCTTGGGGGCGGCCTTCCTACCCCCTTGTCTCTACCCTTCTTCCTAGTCTCCCTCCCCCTTCCCATTGTCCCTCTCCCCTCTCCCCCTTGTTTCTTTCCCCCTCTCAACTGTCTTTTACATCTGTGTACTGGGGCTTGTGTGATGGCTGTTCCCCCTGCCAGCCCCTGCTCACATCTGACCCGGAAGAGAAAGAGCCGGCAGGGGGAAGAGCCATCACCCAAGCTCATACACAGAGGTATGAGACAGGGGGAGGGGGAGAGAAAAAAAGGAGAGAAACAAGGGAGAGGAGAGAAACAAGGGGGGGGGGCAAGGGGAGGAGGAGAGAAACAGGGGGAAGGAGGGGGAGAGAAACAAGGGTAAGGAGGGGAAGAGAAACAAAAAGGGGAGAGATACAAGAGGGGGAGAGACAAGGGGGGAGAGAAACAAGAGGGGAGAGAGACAACGGGGGAGAGAGACAAAGGGGGAGAGACACAAAGCTGATAGAGAGACAAGGGGGAGGAGGGGGGATAAACAAGGGGAGGAGTGGGAGAGTGGAGAGAGGGAGGGGAGAGACAAGAGGGGAGAGGCAAGGGGGGAGAGAGAAGAGTTGGAGGGAGAAGGGGAGAGACACGGGAGAAGGAGGGAGACAAGGGGGGAGAGAAAGACAAGAAGGGGAGAGACAAGGGTGGGAGAGACAAGGGAGAAGGGGAGAGACAGGGGTAAAGGGGGAGACAAGGGTGGGGGAGACGAAGGGGAGAGACAAGTATGGGGGGAGAGACAAGGGGAAGGGGAGAGACAAGGATAAAGAGAGAGACAAGAAGGAAGGGGAGAGACACTGCCGCCTGTTACTTTCTCAGGTTTGGTGTCTCCTGGTAAACTAATGAGTTTTCTTTACAATACTCTGAGCAGCACTAGCTGCAAAATTCCCATTGTACAGACAGACACTTCCTGTCCATACAAAGTCTGCTCCCACTTTAGGAAGTCCATTTTCTGAAGCTAAAATGGCAGATTCCCTAACAGCTTAAATGCATATAAAACATAATAAATTATATGCTGTATTATTTTTACCACAATAGCCCTTCGAGTGAAGGTCTCTGTGCTTAGGCTGATTATCTGTGTAACGCAGTACATGGTTGCAAACGTCGCCTTGATTAGTAGGAGATCAGTAGTTCACACTTCTTAAAAGATTACTGACACTGATAGCAGTTGAAGGTTCACAACCGTTGTTATCTGAGGCTGTCAGTGTTGCCTAGGAAAAAAATAGGAAACCGCATGATTTTCTGTGAATGCCAGCTACAGTATGTGCTCACAATTTCAGATTTGTAACTTAAAAAAAAAAAATTATATATAGTTATTTTAAAGAACAGGAAATTCACACAATTTCCTTACTCAACTGTCTCCACAGCCACTGTAGTCATAATTATATTATTATCTTTTGAAGACCAAAGCTTCATAATGGGCAAAAAGGTTCTAGAAATGAAAATATATATATATATAAATATAATATGTTTTGAGGGACACTGTAGTTGTCAATCATTGTATATATATACATTACATATAGTTTTATTAGCCCAATAATGTATAACTATATATTACTATTTATTTTTGTATTTCCGTCGGATAACTTCTACTAGGCTAACATATTGGCCTCTACCCCTTCCTCCTATCTCTCTGCTATATTAATATGTGTGGTAGGTGTCACGACCAACTGCCTGAATGGGCTTGAAAGTGTCATTAGACTGATTCTACCCAGCAGGTTGGAGGATCTTTTGTATCCCCAATAACAGTGAATGAACCGGAGCTAGAATAAGTTATTTCAAAGCTACCACAGGCCAGGACTAGTTACCGATTTGTAGCTTGTATAGCAGTTACAGAACAAGTTACAGGAGCTAGGAAAGGTTATAGGATACCAGCATAAGGTGCAGCAATAATAGTTCCCAAAAATAAGAAGAGAATGAAAGCCACACTTTTGGTTATGTGAATTCCAGACAGAGCACCCTTTATTGGGAAAATCAGAACATATTTATAGGGTGGAACACAATAGTCACAGTGGAACATTAACATAACTGGAGTGAACACTTAAAACGATAGAAAGACGGGCCAGCCCAAGGACCATACAAGGAAGTTCCTTCCAGGTGGCCAGACTGTAACAGAGAGCAGAGAAAAAGCCCCACGACCATATAAGGAAGTTCCTTCCAAGTAGTCAGAAGGTTTGGAGCCAGTCTACAATTTAACAATACAAAGAGTTGGTCATCAAGCTGAAATGGTGGACTCCAAAACACAACAAATACATGGCCACACCATGGAACATTCTGCAAATGACCAAGCAGGCCTCTGTACTCATGGACATAGGCTATGTCTGCAAGAACTACTATGCAGTTGCCACAAGCTATAGTAGAAGGGCTTCACTGGATCAGAGACAGAAGATTGACCTTAAGTTTCCCTTCCCTGTGCCACAAGAATTAAAAAGAGCACAGCTACTAGCACAAGTTGGTATTCAAGTCATGGAACTACTTACTACCTCAGTTAAAGAGCATTATAAATAGACTATACAGTGTATATGTAATTTTTTTCTTTAGTAAGCCATGCTTGATAGATAAAGCATTGTCTGGGCATATATATATATATATATATATATATATATATATATATATATATATATATATATATATATATATATATATATTAGCAGAGCAGGTCGACAGTAGTACACCCATCAATTAACAATTACATGTCACAAAGTGAGACAGAATGAGACTGTTTTCATTGGGATATAGCTCACTTAAATTTCACTTGAATTGTAACATTTGTTAAAGGAACAGTTTTTATTCCTTCTTAAGGAGCATTAAAACCTGACACGACATTTTTTCAACAGTCTTTTAAACATCTAATCCTCAATGGCCTACAGGCATCTCCAAGCAAGGCATGGTACTCACAACCTCCCACGTTTGCCTTCGGAACTTCTCAAGGTCAGCCCCCATTCTCTGGAATCTCTACCTCTCTCTATTATACTCTCCCCTAGTCTTCAAATATTCAAATGAATGTTCTCTGAAAACGCATATAACCTGCATCACCTGCAGTTTCATACATGTTTATCCTTTCTGGTTCTCATACATATCCTTCCATTATGGTTATTGGCTGATCCATGCAGCCATCCCCTTACATAGCATTTCTTTTTCCTATTAACTCTTACACTGTAAGCTCTCCTGAGAGAAGGACCCTCTGTTCCTTCTGTACCAGTGTATACAATGTGCTGTCTTGTCGTATTTATTCAGTCTTCAAATGTATGTAAGTTTTCACCCAATGGTTAATTGTACCATAGAGCTCCGAAATCTCATGGAACGCTATAATTAAAATATAATAATAACCCTTGTATGTGCTGTTTTGATATGCTGAGACATGACTCTGTTACACTGTTGTGTGACTCTATTCATGTGTAGGGCTGTTATACTAATGTGTGGCATTTATGTGTTTAATTTGGAACACAAGGTGTCCTATTAAATTCCAAATTTGCAGGAATTACAGAGCGATTAAATTAGAACAAGCCGCAACGACATGGTCAGAATCCAAATCCGTAAA
Organism: Discoglossus pictus; assembly: GCA_027410445.1. NCBI lineage: Eukaryota > Metazoa > Chordata > Amphibia > Anura > Alytidae > Discoglossus > Discoglossus pictus. The sequence goes on along the minus strand of CM050163.1, from coordinate 425,791,577 downwards.
CCACGCTTCTGCACGTAGCATTTCCGGGAGTGAACATGATAAATTATTCAAACCCGTAATTATGTTTTTAGATGGAGCCAGTAGTAAAAGAGACTGTCATCATTACGTCACATTTATATCACTTACATTTTTTGTCACAATCTGCCACTCCAATTGGACTTGGTAACAGCCTAGTTCAAACATATCCAGCAGAATGGTGCAGTCCTTTTACACTTCTGATAGCAGAAGATGGACCAAACACCAGTACCACGCCCAGGAGCTTGCTTTCACAGAACAGGATATCAGGAACACCATATAATCTCTTAGAAGTAGGATTAATGCACAGAATGACACTTGCACCTTGTTTATGTAAGTTCAGACATCACTGCTATACATTTATTAATTGTCACCTTTCTACAATTTTCTGGCACACAGACTGGCCAATCACAGTAAGCCCCAACCTTAGGTACATAGAAGAGGGACCAATTAACAATAGGCTGCCCCCCTGGTACTGGGAACCTGGTACTGGGAACCATCTGATGAGCTCTGGCCCTTAAATTTATCCTGGTGATTATATTAACAATAACCACTTGCTGTAAACACTCAGCCTGTCTGTTTTATCTGCCCAAGACCCCCTGTGTTTTTTTATTTATGTGGGGCTGGGTGAGTCATCACCAGATAACAACACTGTAACATAATAGGCTGCCCCTGCTTACTGCGAAACCATGTACATCTGATGAGCTCAGGCCCTTAAACTCTTCCTGGTGATTATATTAATGATAACCATCTCCTGTAAACACTCAGCTTATCTGTTTTATCTGCCTAAGACCCCTTGTGTTTGTGTATTTAGGTGGGGCTGGGTGAGTCATCACCAGATAACCACACTGTAACATAATCAAAGTACATAAGACTTATATGTCATTTTAACCAAAAGTAAAAAATGCATAACTATAACAATAAACAGGGTAACTTATTGCCGGTCCCAGCCCAGGCCATAGTGTAAAACAGTCCAGTCAGGCCCTGGGCCTGACCGTTTTGAAGTATCAGTTGTGATTGAGCCCGCATTCCAGAAATAATGCAATATGCAAAAATCAATAAATATAATATTCTGATCCATGTGAGTTATATCATATATAATAACACATTGATTTCCTGGGATCGATATAACACAGAAATTAAACATTAATAAAATAATTTTTGATTGCAGATTTGCCTGCTTGAGAATGTTGTGCTATTAATTTTAATACCTTTCACCGCTTTCCCCCTTGCGGGTCCTCTCTAGTACCCGTAGGATTTTTGGCTACATTTGCCATTTACGGGTTTGAACGCAAGTGTGTCTTTGGGGAATTGTAGCAATTTAATTGTGATTGTAACATTTATGAGCTTGAAAGATTAAAGGCTTAGCTGGGACGGGATGTTCCAATTTTGGCCCACTCTGTTTTTCGGCCTGTAACCCACAGATCCATTAGGGTAGCTAAAAGAGGCCAATTTTATTTTTGTGGGCTCCTTTTCAGGCTTCTGGAACTACAAATAGGCTAAGTTAAAAGGGCCCATGGTATTTAATTATATGGAAGCAAAAATAATCATCAAGTTACATACAGTATACTCCTCAGTGTCACAAGTTAGCATGTTAGATCCACACATTAGCATGTTAGACTTTCACAGACAGGACTTTATACCTCAAGGACGATTTCCCAGAGAGAAGTTTTTAATGCTACTCAAGGTGAACCCAGCTTGTTGTTAGTATGACAAGGTCCCTTTATTTATGTGATATTTGATACAGAATGACTATGGACATGAGACAACCAGGTGCAATGTGAATAGAAAGGAAGTCTTAAAAAAATGAGTATAAGTTAAAAAAATGAGTATTGTGTGACTATTCATGTGTAGGGCTGTTATACTAATGTGTGGCATTTATGTGTTTAATTTGGAACACAAGGTGTCCTATTAAATTCCAAATTTGCAGGAATTACAGAGCGATTAAATTAGAACAAGCCGCAACGACATGGTCAGAATCCAAATCCGTAAACCTCCTCAGTGTCACAAGTTAGCATGTTAGATCCACACATTAGCATGTTAGACTTTCACAGACAGGACTTTATACCTCAAGGACGATTTCCCAGAGAGAAGTTTTTAATGCTACTCAAGGTGAACCCAGCTTGTTGTTAGTATGACAAGGTCCCTTTATTTATGTGATATTTGATACAGAATGACTATGGACATGAGACAACCAGGTGCAATGTGAATAGAAAGGAAGTCTTAAAAAAATGAGTATAAGTTATGAAAATATTTCATGCGTGTTAGAGAAAACCTCTTTACTTCTAGATAAAGGAGCCTGAAATCAACATCACTGCATAATCTGTCAAATAATGTCCCCAGTGCCTTGCTAGACATGTGATTGTGAGACGCACTAAGCTCTCATCAGCACTTACTTGCTCCAATAACCCCGCTCCCCTGCCTGCGATATGAAATCTAGCTTTATTAGGCAGCAGAGATTTGTCTACTCTAACAGAACAGAGCTCCCACCTTATCTTGCCATTTTAAAAGCAACCTGAGACTCGTAACATTCTCACTAATCTCATTATAGAGTTTTGTGCAGTTATTTCCAGACCTGCAGGAGAGCAGCCTCTACACATGCAATCTCTATGTCAGTGTAGCTGTGTGTGTCATTTTCTGTCTGTCACTTACTAAGGTTCACATTACTATGTCCTGAGAGCAGTGTCAAATTTAGGTTTTACGCTACCCTAGGGATGTTCCTTGTGTGCCCTCCCACATCTCTTTTATTACGCTCATTTTCCCTTGCTATGTTTCAATTGTAAAATGACAACACACAAATATATAAGTACTATCTACTTGCCCATCAAAAATGACAGGATTAAAATAGTAAGGCTGTCAATGCTGTTTGCCACATGTGAGGCTTTTGCTCCTCTGAAAGCCTTTGGCCTCTCCCCCGTGTACTTCAACTTTCCTGGTTTGCACTGATCCCTTTCGGCCTCGCGGTGCTCATCGTGATCTTATCGCACATTTGGCGCTCATTGCGAGCCTTTCCTCCCGCCTACTGTATGGGCCGCTCATAGCAGGATTCGTTAACCTGCAAGTTTTGTGCTTGGGAATGCCATGTGTCTCTTTCCACCATCTCCCCCCTGTCCCTTCCCTGTGTGTTTCTCCTCTGTTTGTCTGCTGAATGTTAACGTGTTACGCGCTGAAGGCCATTTGTTTTATTTTCAAAGTCCTGCGTGCCTGGCTTGACGAAAACCCTCAAATATGGCTCAAAATCGCTTTCAACCTTACTCTTAGGCTTCCTGGCTCTCCCCCTGTGCTGTCTGTGAGTGTGTTATTATATTTGTTAAATTATTTTTTTTGTGCTGCACAGCTGCTATGCATGTGTGACACCACCACTGAGTGCGCCTAAGATGCTCATTGCAGCCTAAGTTCTGCGCCGCTGCTGCGCCTCGATTTGCGAGGCTCCCATGTGTGTTGGCCTCGCTGCCTCACCTCGCTTGGTGAGGCTCACGGTTGCAACCTTACTTCCTGAGTTCCCAACTGCATTACCAACATCGCAAACGTCACCAACACTGACAACTATATATGTGATTTGAGTATTTGTGTATGTGTGTTTATGTATACAGTATGAAGTATTCTTATAGACAGAAATATCACTGTATATACACTGTGGTATTGCACCAGCAATTTAAGGTCGCCTGCTGCCCCTGAAAATGTGCTGCTATAGGCCCAGACACGGTTGAACTAGGCAGAGATATACCTCTATCAATAGTTCTGCAGAGGAGCCTGAGCTCTATGCCAATGGGCATTTTTCACTACAATGGTGAGACATCTTCAATTCCTATCTCTTTACACTATATTGAATCTTGTCTCATATGTGAGAAAATTCCTGCCATAAGTAAAGATGCCAGCTAAATGAATTAGTTAATTGATATTCATACCCACACCTTAGTTATTTCATTTAATTTCAACAGATATTATTGTTTTTTTTGTTGTAAAGTTTAACATTGTTTCCCAATTCAGTACAATGAAAGAGCAGGCATCAGTGACATACAACATATGAAGACCAAAGGCTCAGCTTGTTAGAGTTTACGTTCTGCAGAGATTAAAAGGCACAAGAGCTGTCAAGTGCTGCTTACCTGCTGTCAGTTTCCATGCTTCAGAAGGAGCTTTGGGATGTGGGGTATACTTGAGATGAGATGAATTTGGTTTAGCCTCATGGCGTTATAGATGTAGCTGTCAGGGAGAAATAGGTAGGCTTTCTTGATTTCAATTTTTCAGGGAATCTCCCATCAAAAAGCAACTTCCTATACAATTCCTAGTCTTAGACAGTGAATCATTAATCTTCACTATTTTACCACCTGAAATGACTTATAGTTTTCTGTAAAAATATCTGTTATGCAAGTACTGTGCAATCCATAATGTCCATTTTGTTTACCAACTTGTGATAAAAAGTTTAAGATAGTCAAATAGAAGTGTACCAGATGGTAGCATGAAGTAATACATTTTGCAATGCTGGTGATTTCACAGAAAATTAAAAGATTACTATTCTTTAAGGAAAACAAATACAAATAATTAATGATTTAATGTTTAAGGTAAGTAATAACATTAGATGTTGTTTGATAAAGGAGATTTCCTTTAATTATGGTAGATTTACATGTTGAAGGTGTAAAAGACAAATGTGACCACACACACATATATATGAACAGGTTGTTTACATACTGTATATATGAACAGGTTGTTTACCTGGGATTGTTGGAGGGGCCCTCTTTCTCCCTGTCTCTTCCTGTGGGAGGGGGCCTTTTTGTGCCTTCATAAGCACTTCTTCCAGTCCTCCTCTTATTTGCACACCTTTGTTCACTCCCGAGTATGTGCCTGCAAGGTGTTTCTCTCCTTTTGTTGCTTTTTGGCTCTTTTTTTCGCTTCATATGTCCGAGGGCATGTCCGAGAGCATTGGTCTCAATGTCTGTGAGGGCATTCTTATTGCTCGAGAGCTATGGTTTAGAACCCCCCCCCCCCTTTTTTTTTATCTCATCACGCCTTCTACAAGCCCTCAGGAAAGTACAAATATGCCTTCGCTTCAGGGAAGTCTTAATCAGCCTTTTCTAGGCACTACCTTGATCATTCTTTGGCTTTCATTAAGCCCTCAGGCTTTTCATAAGTTCTAAAATTTTCCTTCACTAGGCACTGCATTGATCATTTTCCTCCCTATCATTGTCCTTGCCCAACATTTTCATTGTCACATGACTTTCTCTATGCCCTCATTTTTTCCATAAGCCCTAAATCGGCCTTCGCTAGAAACTACCTCTATCTTTTTTGCCCCCTTCGGTGTCCTTGCACATGCCGAAGGACACTCATATTCATCGTCACATGGCTTTCGCTAAGCCCTCAGGTTTTCCACAAGTTCTAAATCAGCATTCGCTAGGCACTACCTCTTTCATTGTCTTCTCCATTTGTGTCCTCATCCTCGCCCATGGTACCACTTTTGCTATGAATCTCATTGCTGATTACGTCCCAAAATCAGTGTCCTCGTCTTCACCCAATGCTCATCCTGCCCTCTAAGCAGGCCAAATGTCCAGCAGCTACCGTCCACATATGAGCTACCTCTCGCCTCATTTCAGAGGGACCCAATGATAATATACAATTATATGTATATTTTCACACCTTGTAGAAGCTTTTATCATTTCTTTGTTTCATAAAGTGCCTTTTTCAGTATGTGAAAAAAAAAGAACAAAAGGATGCAAATAGTGTACAAACAGAGCAACCTGGTGTACTGGAGCACTTCAGAGCACAGTGCAACTCACTTCTGGGCCTGGACAGCTTGTCCTTCACCTCCTGACTCTGTAGTTGCTCTCTCTGACAACTCTGAAAGTCCTGCAACATCAAAACAGCACACACTCCTTTCTGTTGTCCAAAACTGGCAGCCCCATTAAACAAGGATTTCGCTTCAGGTTTGCTTTTCAATTCAGACCGCAGATCCACACAGGATCCACCAGCAAGCTCCCCTCTGTAGCTTGCAGTGGCTGCTAATCAGCAGCACACCACCTGAGCTCCTCCCATCTGTCTTTTCCAGGCCTTTAAATGCTGCTCCACCTGGTAATTAAGTCTCATCCGGGAGTTTAACTCTGTCACTCCTGTATAGAATTGTTCAAGGCTCTGTATCTTGCGCCATCCTCTGGGGGGAGCTCTATCACAATATATATATAAAATTATGGGTCAGAGCTTTCATGGGAAAGACATGCTGCTCTATAGCGCAGGTGAAATCTGACCAAATCTGGTAATGCATGATTAAGTTTAATTTAGCTATTTTTTGTGTCCCCTATTCATATAATCTGGGGGATTTGTTGCCCTCACCCCCCCCCCTGCCCCACACCCACCCCCAGTTCCTACTCCCATGCTTTTACACAATTTTTAGATATTATGTATATAGGTGCTTTATATTTCTAATTTACTGAGCACTATACATTGTTTACATTTTTATTGAGAACATGTTGTTGTTAGACTAATCAATAAGTAGAGCACAGGAAAAAAGTAGACTGCAAGTTCTTCAAGGCTGGGACTAAGTAAGCCATTTGTGGCCTTTATGCACTTTTGTAATTGTAATTGTCAGTCATCACTGTGGACGTTGTAATTGTTTCAAACGTAGTCTCTGTAGAGCTTTATAATACAAAACAAAATGTCTTAATAAACAGATGCAAGTCATAATCTCCTGCCAAAGAGATAATATATGATAAATTAATTTTTATATCTAGTACATTTGGAATATTTTAAAACATGATGTGTATTCTTTTTTGAGTTGCTTGCCCCTTTAAAACCCTAAATAAAATGTGCACAACATTCAAATGTGCAGACATTCACTGGGGATGGTCTAAAATGGCTATAATGCTAAGTAGATCTGAGCTCCAATTGGGGTAAAAAAAAAACTGTTGCTTCCATATGCGTGAATTGCCTCCAGCGCAGGGGGTTTATAGAATCAATTTAAACCTATTAAAGCTTTCACAGTGGCTCTGGTTCCATTTCCTTAGTATGAGCACAGCATTCAACGCCTGAGGAATTACATCTCACTAGCCCCAATCTGATTCCTAATTAGAATGCAGGACGCACCATTGTAAATTTCCTATGGGATGCTCATTATATAGAGCATATGAATGGGTTTTAATCAGGCGCATTTGTTGCTATGGAAAACACAAGCAGCAGGCATTGCCTCTTGGGTGGTACCTTTTGAAATCCCGCTGCTCTTCAAGTTCATAGATTCCTTGGCATATTTTTGGCACAATAAGAGGGCAAAGTGGGCTAAACCTTGAGGAGCCTTGGGGACTTGTTTTTAATTTAGGCATGGAAGAAACCCCTATCCAAGCATTGACTTTAGACAAATGACACCAGTGACACTGTCATCCATCTCCTGAATTGCTGCCTGTCATCTCTTTAACATCCCTTATGTTTTAGGTTGTGTAATATTTGGCTCCCATACAAGGTATGTGTTTCTGCTTTTTTTTTGATCAGTATCTAATTAGGATGTCACAGTGTTAATGTCTTAATGTATTTTCCTGTCAAATTCACAATGCAATTTACACAGTGATCAGAGGCTGAATACCTGGAAGTGAATGAGCCTGGGATGCTCCACAAAGGTCTGGGGCAGCAGATAATAGAACAACATGACTGCTCTACAGAGAAGTGAAATGTATGCACTGAATAAAAGTAGGTTTAAAGTGGTTCAGGCCCTGAACCTCGTGTACAGTACTACTTTGCACTTATGCATCAATTAATCAACATGTCTTTAAATTGGACTGTGTGAGTTTATTAAAGGACCACTCTGTGGTCATTCATTTTCTATATTTTTTTAAATAACTAAACTTAAAACAACATTTACATTTTTAACTTTCACCTGCAATTATTCTTTGCTGTGATTAATGTTATATTGTTATTAATATTCTTTATTTTTTAAGTGCCATCAAATTCTATAGTGCTATACAGAGATAAAGTACAAAGCAAATATTGGCAAAAGATTGTCTTTGATATTCCATTTCCTTTTCTGAGCTGATTCTGTCTGCTGCATTCTCAGGAGTATGTGGCCTATGCTCTTTCCATTAGTCCAGTTGATAGTTCAAAGTCTTCTCCCAGCATATTTATATTACGGATAATAAGTTAGAGGTTATATTTAATTACTTATTTATTAAAAAGACATGTTGCCTATTTTCAAGGGCAGTTCTTTAAAAGAATATATTTTAGATGTAGAACTAGTGTAAAATGGGCAGACTTTAGTGACATGGCACCTAGTTTTTCAGAATGTATGAACGTTCCAACAAGTTGCACAACACAGCACACATCTCCCACTTCCTTTGTACCTCATTTTATTCCACAGCCAATGGAGTTGATTTGTTCCTTGGACAGTGAGATTTGAATCTGTGTGTTGTCTGCAACTCTAAAATCTATTAATCACCACTAAGAACCCTACATTTTTAGCACAACTGCTATATTGCAAGTACCAAGGAGGGAACATAAATGTATTTGAGTCAATATTCTTAATTTTGAAGCATACAGTTTAGTATCATCGGATACAGTGGCACATTATGAGGGATGAGGGGAGTGAGAGGCCACCATATCACACCCCTAGATTCAAGTAGGAGGACATGTTAAAAAATAGTAATAACTCCAAACTTTATTAGTGATCTAATGTGGCTTTCAGTATGGTGAATGCTACTTTTTGACAGAGTAAGCCAAAGGGTTTATGCTAGCCTCAGACTCTTCAAAGCTCTCTTCCCACAGTAGCATTGAAGGGGTTTAATTTGCTGCACCTGGGCAGCCCGGTGGCATGTCTTTGACGCACTGGACGCCAGCGCGCCGTCATCAGAGTGCAGAGAACTGCGCTCTGATCACGCTCTGCGCTCCAGCCAGCAATTCTGACTAGGATAAATAGAATGCCAGCCTCCATCCCATCTGCTACAGAGGCCCCGGTCTCATATTTACTGGAGGCTGCCAAGGCTAAGGTAAGGGTGTCACACCTGCCAGTCCTATTGCTCCACAAATATTTAGCCCCTGTCCTTAGCCTTGGCAGCCTCTTGGCAGGCTGGAGTGCAGAGCGTCATCAGAGAGTCGAAGGATCTCAGACCACCAAAAAAATTAATGTCTCTGGCAAACAGCGTTACCTGCCTTACAATTTTATTGCCCCGTCATTTTTGACAGGCAAGTCGCTCGTACAATATAATTACAATACAGATGGATCAGCAGATAGCTTGATGCAGCAGAGCTGAGGTCCCTACTCCAAAGATGTTACAAACTGGAAGGTAAGGTTGGTGTGTGAGACAGGAGGGTGACACATGCAAGATATCAGTAGGCTGATACAAGTGGAGATTGCTGTATGTTATGTTGTTGTTTAGTCATTTAGCTGTGTCCGACTCTCTGTGACCTTATGGACCACAGCACACCAGGCACACCTGTCATCTACTGCCCCTCTGAGATTCATCAAGCATAAACTCATGGCTTAAATTACCTCATATATCCATCTCCTCTTGCATTGTCCCCTTTTCTTATTTACCTTCAATCTTTATCAACATTGGAGTATTTTCTAGTGAATCATGTCTTCTCATTGTATGGCTGAAATATTTGAGCTTTATACTCATGATTAAACCTTCCAGTGAACAGTTTGACTTGATTTACTGAAGTACTGATTTATTGGATCGTCTTGCAGTCCAAGGAACTCTAAACACTTTTCTCCAACACCACAATTCAAAGATGTTAATTCTACGCTCGGCCTTCTTTATGGTCCAGCTTTCAAATCTGAATGTTACCACTGGGAATACCAAAATTCTAACAATCTGGACCATTGTTGATAATTTAATATCTTTGCTTTTTATTACCTTGTCCAGACTTGCAATCACTTTACTCCCAAAAAGCAAGCATCTTTGAATTTTATGGCTGCATTCACTATCTGCAGAGATCTTGGAGCCCAGGAAAATAAAATCTGCCACTGCCTCCACTTCTTCTCCATCTATTTGCCAGGAACTGAGATTGCTGTTTTAAATGATCTTGGGGTAATCAGATGGACTCTCTAGCTACTGTATGGGTAGTGTACAACCTCTTAAAGTCCCATCAGGACAATATCAGTATCCCTGTCTTTCTTTAGTGTAGGGAAATGCTCTGGGCATACTCACAATCACTACCAGACGGAGATGTATTTGTCTGTGATAAGGGTGCCAGCTCCATTTAATATCATATGGTGAAGTATCTCTCTCTCTTCCTTCTTTCCTTCCTTTCTTTTCATTGCCTTACAACTTGTTCTAAAGCAATGTATGTAGTATGTGCTATGTAATAGGGGTATGTGTGTTAGATAGGGATCAGGTAAAGCCTATAAAAGTGCATTATAATATAATACAATGAAGATTATCTGAATTATTAGTAATTAAATTATCACTTGATTGTAATGAATACTATTCCTAATATTAGATAGTGGTAATTTATGTTCTTGATTACTCTTATATTTAATTCAACCCCCCTCCTCATCCTCAACACCCTCCTCAACCCCCTCCTCAACCCCCCTATCCTCATCCCCCATCCTCAACCTCAATCCCTCATCCTCAACCCCCCTCCTCATCCTCAACCCCCCTCCTCATCCTCCCTCCTTAACCTCCCTCCTCATCCTCCCTCCTCAACACCCCCTTCCTCAACCCCCTCCTCAACCTCCCTCCTCAACCCCCCTATCCTCAACCTCCCTCCTCAACCCCCCATCCTCATCCCCCCTCCTCAACCTCAACCCCCCTATCCTCAACCCCCTTCCTCAACCTCAACCCTCCTATCCTCAACCCCCCTCCTCATTCTAAACCCCCCTCCGCATTCTAACCCCCCTCCTCATTCTAAACCACTCATTCTAGAGTGAGGAGGGAGGTTGAGGATGAGGAGGGGGGAGGGAATATCGGCGTATAACACGCACCTATGATTTGCCCCCTATTTTCAGGGAGAAAAAGTATACGCCGATAAATACGGTAATTGATTGATTAATATTATGAAATATCAATTTTGACATAATGTGTTATATCTGGAATCTGGGACAGTCAGTTTGTGTTTATATGTTGTATTTTCATTAAGGATTATAATGATTAATAAAAGTAGAATTGTATGGTTTTGTCTATGTACAAGTTACCAATTGACTACCATATTTATCGGCATATAACACGCACCTTATTTTAAGAAGGAAATTTCAGGGGAAAAAAAAATTCAAATAAAGAACTTTGAAGCAAAATCCTCAACCTCAACCTCCCTTCTCATCCTCCCTCCTCCACCCCCCCATCCTCATCCTCATTCCTCAACCTCCCTCCTCATCCTCAACCCCCCTCCTCATCCTCAACCCCCCTCCTCTTCCTCAACCTCCCTCCTCTTCCTCAACCTCCCTCCTCATCCTCAACCTCCCTCCTCATCCTCAACCCCTTCCTCATCCTCAACCTCCCTCTTCATCTTCAACCCCCTCCTCAACCTCCCTCCTCAAACCCCATCCTCAACCCCCATCCTCATACCCCCTCCTCAACCCCCCCATCCTCAACCCCCCTATCCTGAACCTCCCTCCTCATCCTCAACCCCCCTCCTCATCTTCAACCTCCCTCCTCATCCTCAACCCCCTTCTCAACCTCCCTCCTCATCCTCCCTCCTCAACCCCCCCATCCTCAACCTCCCTCCTCATCCTCCCTCCACAACCCCCCCTCCTCAAACCCACTCCTCAACCCCCCCATCCTCAAACCCCCTCAACCCCCCATCCTCATCCTCCTTCCTCAACCCCCTCCTCAACCCCCCTCCTCAACCTCAACCCCTCCATCCTCATCCTCCTTCCTCAACCCCCCTATCCTCAACCCCCCTCCTCAACCTCAACCCCCCTATCCTCAACCTCAACCCCCCCTCCTCAACCTCCCTCCTCATTCTAAACCCACCTCCGCATTCTACCCCCCCCCCCTCAACAACCTAAACCCCCCCTCCTCCTCAACCTAGGGGGGTTTAGGTTGAGGAGGGGGGTTTAGGTTGAGGAGGAGGGGGGGTTTAGAATGAGAAGGGGTTAGAATGCGGAGGGGGCTTTAGAATGAGGAGGGAGGTTGAGGATGAGGAGAGGGGAGGGAATATCGGCGTATAACACGCACCTATCATTTGCTCCCTATTTTCAGGGAGAAAAAGTTTGTGTTATACGCCGATAAATACGGTAATTCCTTTAGGAGTTCACTCAAGAACTTGATTGTCTTTTCTCTCTTTTCTCTTGTGTATAAAGCCTATGAAATACCTTAGAACAATTAATACTATGGGGTATGTAGCCTACATATATAAATTTATGGATGAAATGAAATGGAAAAATATACAAAAACAAAGCAAAAACCTCCTACTTTCTCAAAACTCTTCTCCCCCCCCCCCCCCCCCTTAACAAATACTTAACCTCTGCTCCTAGGACCTGTGGATTAGCTTAGTCAACACAGCACAGTAAATATTTGAGCAAAAAAAAAAAAAAAGCTTTATAGATTCGTAGCAATTTTTACGGCCATTCTTTAACTTGAGTCGGGTTCCTATGGGGACTACTGTGTTTATTGTCTCTGACTCGCTAATTCATTCTCATAGCTGCCTAAACACATAAGGCGAGTGCTCCCTTACTTGACAAACCACCCTGGCTATGTGAATGTAACTTCTGTGAGTGAGGAACAATGTAATAGCTCAGTAAATTATCTTGTAAAAACTATTTTAGGGCAGAGGTAGCCTTGCAGGAGTTTCTACAGGAGTAATGTAATCGAACCCTAAATGTTCTTGTGGTGGTACTGTAATATATTGGTTCCATGGCTGCACATATACATTTCAGAAAAAATAAAACGTTGCAAAGTGAAAAAAAGATTTCTCTTACTGTCGGATGATATTTATTCCAAGGAGGAAGCAAACCCTGTAAGAACGGCACAGGAAATCTATAACCTGTTATTTGAAAAACAGTCCTCTGTAGGTCTTGCACCAATGCAGCTAATTATACAACATCAGCAGCATGAGGCTACATGTGATGATGAAGAACAAGTTAAAAGCAATGAAAAGAAAGAAGGGAAGGAAGAGAGCGATACTGCAACATATGATATTAAACGGAGCTGGCACACTTATCATAGACAAATAGATCTCCGTCTGGTAGTGATTCTAGAGCCCTGAGCGTGCCCAGAGCATTTCCCTACACTAAAGAAAGACAGGGATAAAGATATGTCCCTGATGGGATTTAAAAAGGTTGTACACTGCCTCCCGACCTTTAGGTAAAGTATGGAACTTTAAAGGTAAAACTCTTTGAAGGATATACTTGTATACTAAACATTTCAAAGCTGTAAAGTCTGCAGAAGCATTTAACATTTTTACTGAGGTCAACAAAAAATGTTCAGAACTTTGAAAGACCATAGCAGTTTGGGAAAAATCCATGTTTGCGAAGTATGTAACATTAGCAGCTGTATAAGCCATGAGCATATAAACATTATTAGAGAAAATATTATATGTTATTAGAGTTTCTATATTGGGTTGCTAGTCTGTGTGTAGCCAGATTTGTTGAGTCATCCTTATGTGGGTTGCTCTTCTCTTCTCTGTTTTTATCGTTAAGTGGCTGATTTAGTGTCAGTCTTTCAACAATTGAATAAATATCTTATTTGGCTCCACAGCTACTCCACATGTTCTCAGGTGTATAATCTTTTAGGAATAAAGGCAAACTGTCTGCTTTCTTTAAAACAAAATGTAATTCAATAATTACAAATTTAATTTTGTATTTATTTATTTTAAAATTTCCAGCAACATTTTGTGCATTGTTAAGTCAGATTCTTTAATACATACAATACATGATACACTTCAGTTGTCCTTTAAAGGACACTACAAATAGCAATCTAGCTTGTTGATTGGTTTCTGCTTTTGTCAGAACACATTTACAAAGATGAGTGAATTAATATGGTATTCCGTGCAACTTCTTTTTCAGATTGCAAAGATCATTTCAAAATCTATGGAGAATTTTTTTTATAAGGACCTCCAGAAGACCATATAGAACTGTTTTGCACTCTGAGCTATTTTATCTAGTAACAGAAAAGAGAAGCTGATGTCTATTTGATATCTGCTGTAACAATCTCTTGTACCTATAAGGAAAGGCTGTCAGGATAAGAGTTTGTCTGCTGTATTAACTCATAAAAGGCTCTAATGTGATATGAAGGGGGGGGGGGGGGAGAAGAGGAAATAAAGTAAAGGGGAATACTGGACATTCCAAATACTTCATTGGAGACTCTAGAGCTTCCTATATGCTGGGCTAATGCCATAGTAAAGGAAAGGAAAAGGTGTTTTAGGACCCTGCCACAGTAACTGCATAGTCTATAGACTCTGGACATTTTAAAGACTTCCTAGGAGACTCTAGAGCTCTCTATATGTTGGGCTAAATGTCCTAGCAAAGGAAAGGAGAAGCAGTTGCCCACTCAAAATGTTGCCTTAAGGAAATGCTGGCAAGATAAAAAGATGTGCATAGCACTATTTAATAAAAGAAGAGCAGGAAGGTGTATTTAGATATTAAGATGGTGAATGCAGAGTGGAAATACTCAACTCTGATCTAGAAACTATTTCTACCCCTAAAAGTTAAGGAAAGGGGAAAAAAAGAGGACGAAAAAACTAAAACAAGAAGCAAAGAAAATAAGATGGGGAAAAGAGGGAAAAAAAAGAAAAAAAGGAGAAGGAAAAAAGGGAAGAGAAGAAGGGAGAAACAAAGTAAAGAATTACAAAGAAAGTAAAGAGCTCTATCTTACTTCAGGTTAACCAATACAAGGCTGAAGATATTGTGCAAAATATATTTATTTTTACAGGATAAAGCAGTACTTTGCTGACTTAAATTGTACCTTACTCTTATCAGGTCCACTGGTTTGCAAATCTAGGCTTATTGGTCTAGACTTATTACTGTAAATAGCATGTGTATATTTGAGTAATTGGCTCCTTATACTAAGGTTTGGATACTAAAAGTAACACTCTGTATGTATAATTTCATCCTATATATTAAATGTAAATAGAATTTATAGAAACTACCTCAAACAATTAATCTGTATCCTAATGTGCTAATAATTTACTAATATTTTTCCCAAAACACATTAGGAATTCAATTCAGAATATAAAAGAAAGAACAAAATATAGCCAAAGGTAAAGCTAGGGATGAAAAATCTTCTGATAAAATGGGTACAAACTTTTTTTTACCTAATGATACTGTGGGCAGAAAATTACTGAATAGATCCCAAGCCCAAGATACTTCTGCATATGACTCTACACTTTTTAAATCTGATAGTAGAGAGAAAGGTATAACTGATGAGGTAGCCTAAGAGGGCATGTCAAAAGAACAGGAGTCTTTGACTATAGTCTCTATGAAACAATTACTATCTGATTTTCAAAAGCAATTAAAAAGTGATATTCTTGAAGAAGTTTCAACTAATACTAAAGCCATAAAAGTTCTTGCAGACTGTGTTGAAGATCTTGAAGCAAGGCATGAACAACTATGGACTGATAATCAAATACTAAGGACCCAGGTGAAAGACTTAGAGGAAGAATTAAAAGTATTTAAACAGATAACCTGTAGGATTGAAGACTATTCCAGAATAAATAATCTAAGGTTAAGGGGAATACCTGAAAACATTACATTACATGCCCATATATGTAGTTACATTTTTGACTCACTGGTGAAATCTGAGTCAGAAGGAGATAATAAAATAGATAGAGTCCATAGACTCCCTTTACCAGCAAATTTCCCTATAGATAATCGCGGGATGTTATAGTGCGATTGCACGTCTTTAATTATAAAGAACAAATTTAGAAAATTTGTAGGGAAAAAAAGAATTTGATTCGCCTTAGGATAGTTTTGCTATATTTCCTGATTCTTCCAGTGAAACACTACATAAGAGAAAAGAGTATAGTGATTTCACCAGGATTTTGAGAAGGGAAAAAAATCCCTACAGATGGGGGTTTCCAGTTAAAGTGATAATAGTAAGAGAAGGTCAAAAACTTATTATTAACTTGTTAAGGGAGGGGGAGAAAATTCTTGAAAAATGGAATCGTTCCCCAAAACTATCAAGGAGAATGGAAAATGCAAGAATGGGTTACAGTTAATAAAAAAAAAAATCATATAAAGTGTAGAAATACAATTTTCCAACGTTCATACGATATGGAGAGAACTAGATGTCTTGGAAAGTTAACAGATGAGGAGGAGGCGGGGGAATAGATTTATGGGGACAATACATTTTTGCATTTGTTGTTTGGGTTTTTTTTTGTTTGTTTTTTGGAACACTCAGAACTTAAGCTATACCACATAGAGTTCATGTTTGCACTTTTAGATAGATATGTGTACCTGTAATAGCTTCATTAGTAGGGATTCACTTAAACATAACATATGTTATTCTATACACGAAGTGCTACAACTATACACATTAATTCCATGATTGGTTGTCTAATCTAAAGGATTTATCACAATATATTCACTTCACACCCTAAGGAATATTTGGAAATTAGAATCTATATTAGGTCACATTAGGTTTATAAAGAGTGTTATTCTACCCAGGCTTTTTTTCTCTTCTCAAATTCTCCCCCCACCCGCCTCTCCTCTATTTCCTGAGGATATAATATGGTATTTGAGACATATACTGGATTCTTATCCACGTCTTTGGATCAGTTACGCTAATAGTGAGCAAAGTAGAGGAATTTTTTAAGCGATGGAGGAATAAATATATAGTACCTGATATTGAGACTCCAATTATTTAAAAATGTGTTGAGATTTTTTTCAAATGGAAGGTCAATTGGGTGTTTGGAGTTGTGGTGCAGACTCTGTGTATAGAGTTTCCTATATAGGATTATAGAAGATATGATGAGTTTACAATTTTGACTGGAAATTCTGTTGACTAAGATACCCGACGAGTTTTTATGTATTTTTTATAATTTTTTCTTGTTTTTTGTGGTTTTCTATTTCCACAGTTCGGCCGTTAAATTCTTATTTTTCCGAGGTCGTATTTTTTCTCCTGAGTTTGCATGTGTGACGGCGTGGCTGGCTGCAATGAGCACCTTTGGCGTTTTTATTGCAGCCTAAGGGCTGCGCGGCTGCTTAAGTGCTCATTTCAGACAAAGTCCCACGTGATTTCAATGGCTCAACTACTCACCTTGCTTTCGGCGCTCATTGCCTAATTCCTGTGAGCTCAGAATGCTTCAATGCCTCATCGGCTCGCCTCGTTTCGTGAGGCTTGCAAGCATGACGGCAAATCACAGTTTGACAACTATTATATGTGATAGGAATGTGACGATACCGTACAAATTGGTAGACTGCAATGCGGATGGTAGATGTATTATATGGATTGGAGAAATAATAATGAAACATTTACCTTAGTGAACCTATATGCTCCCAATAAAAAACAAAACCGATTCTTAAATAAAAAGTGAAAACTAATTTCTAAAATTAAAAAAGCGCTTATTGATTATGTGTGGAGGCATTAATATGGTGGTGGATCCACAAATTGACAGGAAGTCTATGGTCAAGTCAAACCTAGACGCTGAAATTGGGAGGAAAGCTAATAATTTCAGTGACAGGTTGGAGGAATATAACCTGTTTGACACATGGAGGTTGTTTCACCCAGGCGAGGCAGATTATACATACTTCTCAAATCGACAAAAATCTTATTCAAGGATTGACTACTTTATAGCTGACCAAAAGTCCCTAGACATTATCAACAAGGTTGATATTGGTCAGATCACCTAGTCTGATCATGCTTGCATTAAGTTATTTTAAATAAATCTGAAAAATCTAAAAGTCGAGAGAAAATTAAAATAGACGTTTCACTTTTCAAATCCCTTAAGGATAGAGATGAAATAGAAAAAGAGATTGGGGAATTTTTAATTTTCAATGAATCAACGGTTAACTCCAAAACAATAGTATGTAAAACTCATACGGCATATGAGAGGGCTTTTGTTTGCACAATTGGTAAAGAAATTTAAAGAGAGAGGAGCTTCTCTTACAGCCCTATTAAATTAGAAGCCTGTAGCGCCCTTTTCTTGTGTCCCCCCTCTCTCTCCCCTCTCCCTCCCCTGTGTCTCTTCCCCCCTCTCCCTTCCCTGTGTCTCTTCCCCCCCTCCCTTATCATCCTCCACAACCCCCCTCCTCATTCTAAACCTCCCTCCTCAACCCCCCTCCTCATCCTCAACCTCCCTCCTCATCCTCAACCTCCCTCCTCAACCCCCCTCCTCATCCTCAACCCCCTCCTCATCCTCAACCCCCCATCCTCATCCTAAACCCCCATTCTCATCCTAAACCACCATCCTCATCCTAAACCACCCTCCTCAGCCCCCCTCCTCAGCCCCCTCCACAAACCCCCTCCTCAACCCCCTGTTGGGGCTTCCGGTACTTAGTTGGCGGCTTGGACCACAGGCCCCAGACAGAATTCTGGTAGCAGTACTGGAAGCAACACACACACACAATGGTTCTCAGTACAGAGCTCGTTTATTGGTACGTCATAACATAGGCTATAATCAGGTGTTTTCTGTTTCTTAGAATAACAATAATAAGAAATGTCTGTGTTTAGTACGTGAGTAAGGTCGCAAGATGTCCCAAGGACGAAAACATGTTATTGCGATTAGCCTATATCTCATGTGAATATGTCAGCAAAATATGTTAACCCCTTCATCAGCAAAATATGTTAACCCCTTCAACCTCCATCTGCAGCTGTTCCTCCGATCCTACACGCTCCTTCCTGCGTCTTGACCCGGTCAATGCTAATGACGTGGCATGCATGTGATGTCCCGACGCAGGAAGGAGCGTGGAGGAGCAGAGGAACAGCTGCAGATGCAGGTAAGTGAGGGGAAAGGGAGAGGGGGAGATATTTAGAGGGGTAAAGTGAGGAGGGGGGTTTAGGATGAGGAGGGGGGTTGATGATGATGAGGAGGGGGGGCGGGAAAAAGACACGGGGGGGTTAGAGAGACAGGGGGGGGTCAGAAAGACACGGGGGGGTTAGAGAGACACGGGGGGTTAGAGAGACACGGGGGGGGGGTTAGAGAGACACGGGGGGAGAGTGACGAGGGGGCCCTTTTCAGCCTTAAAAAAAGGTCTGAAAAACTCGGCTTATACTCGAGTATATACGGTAATTTTAGGTAAAATAAACATTTTAATAATGGCTATTCTTCCTGATCATGAAAAGTTTAATTGTCTCCATTTAAACAATACGTTTTTTTATATGAATCCATAACTTATCTAAATTATTGTTTACCAATTGTTTCAGAATTGGAGAAAATGATATTCCCAAGTGTATTATACTATTCTGATCCCAATTGAAGGGAAAATCATCTTTTAGTTTAATTTTCTCTTTGTTATTGATATTAAACCATATGACTTCTGTTTTTAAGAGGTTCATTTTATAATATGAGACTCTACAAACAGAAGCGAGCCTGTTCTCTCTATAGTGCGCCCCAACGGCACCCCGCTGAGTATCTCCTTCTTTCTCTCTTTCATTCTCTCTTGTCCTCTCTCTCCTCTCTTTCACTTTCTTTCCATCATTCTCCATCTCTCTCCCTTGTCCTCTCTTTCTCTCTCGCTCTCTTTTCTCCCTATTTATCTCCCTCTATCCCTCTCTCTCTCTCCAACACTCTCTCTTTCCCCGTTCTCCTTTTCTCTATCCCTCTCCACTATCTATCTTCCCTCTCCCCCGCTATTCACAGGCGCACTTTTCTTTGTGCGCACATGCTTTCAAGTGCAGGTGTCGGCGCACGTTTGGAGCACGCGTCAAAGCCGGGGTGCCATTCAATAGCCTTTTGTAAATGTTTAGTAGATTTCAAAGGGCCACCCAGTGTTACAACCATGTCATCTGCAAATAACGTAATTTTATTCATAATATTTTCAAACCGTAAACTGCAAATCTGTGTATCCTTGCTTATCATTTCAGCTAGGGGTTTGATAGCTAATGCGAAAATCAACGGAGACAGGGGGCAACCCTGTCTTGTTCCATTGTTAATCTGAAAGTTGTCAGATCTAAAACCAGTTCCCACAACATGGGGTAAAACATTTGAATAAAGTGCCTTAATAGCGTGAGAGCCAAACCTGCCAAATCCATACTCGTTAAGTGCAACCTCTTTAAAGTCCCAATTAAGATGATCAAACGCCTTTTCGGCATCAAGAGATAAGGCAACAGTGGGTATTTTGCTATCAGGCCGTTGACTGTTTCTTATAAAGCCAGTTTGATCTGAATCAATTAAACTCTTTAATAAAAGGTTAATTCTTTCTGCAAGGATTTTTGCTTAAATCTTTATATCAGAGTTCAATAAAGATATTTGCTGATAGTTTACATAAATGGTTGGATCATTGCCTTCCTTAGGGATGGTTACTATAGCTCAGGGGTCACCAAACTCGGTCCTGGAGGGCCGACCCAGGCCTGGATTTGTGGATATCCTTGCTGCAAACAGGTGAGAATCTTGTTTCTTCAGCCATCCTGATTGACTCACCTGTTTGCAGCAAGGATATCCACAAATCCAGGCCTGGGTCGGCCCTCCAGGACCAAGTTTGGTGACCCCTGCTATAGCTGCTTTAAGCGTTTCAGCAGGAGCCGAACCCTTAACTCTTAGTTCATTAAAAAAAGTTTTTAAGGTGTCTAGTTATAACTTTTGAGAAAGTACTATAATAGATATTAATAAACCCATCCCGGCCAGCAGCTTTATTCATTTTAAGAGAAGCAATACAAAGTTCTATCTCTTTATCTGAAATTTCTTCTTCTAACATTTTCAATTGATCCTGAGAAATTCTGGGATCTTTTGAGGGCTTAATAAAGATAAGTTAGAGAGTTGTAATATTGGGCAAAAATCTTGCCTATATTTTTCAGGTTTTGCTGTAATTTTCCTTTTTGTTCAAACAATTTTGCTATTCTTTTATTCAAGTTTTTATATTTCACTTTGTTTGCTAATAACTTTCCTGTTTTATTTCCCAGATGATATTGTTTAAGTTGGAATGCCCATAATTTCTTGTCCACCTGTATCTGTTGGATCTTTTTTATTTGGGCTAAAATTTTAGGTTCAGGTGCTAATTTATTTAAAAATGTCTTTCTAAAGAGTATAGTTCTAAATAAAGCTTTCTAACAGCCCTATTAAATTCCCCCAACCTTTGAATCCATAGCTGGTAACATAGCCCGCAAACCTTGCGGCTATTAAATTAGAGCCGTAAAGCAACCCAGGGTAAGGGCGAGAAAAGGCTACGGGACGTGGAAATTTGAACTGGGCACCCGCAAATCCTTTTATCTGTCAAGCCTGTAATTGTTACATTTCCAATCATGCTATTAAATTGCAACAAATTCACTGGCATTCAAACCCGTTACCCGCAAATGGAGCCAAAAAGCCAATGGGTACTAGAGAGGTCCCGCTAGGGGGGTAAAGCCCAATCCGTAACACTGTAAATGCATATATAAACACTCTACTGTACTGATAATTAAAGGGAATGTGATGTTAGGTAATAATGTAAATAGCACAACATTCTGAGGCTCGCAAATCGGCAAAATAAAATAATTATTTTTATGTTTAATTTCCGTGTCATATCTATGCCGGCAATCAACGTGTTCATACATATAATGGAACTCGCATGGACCGGAATATCATATTTACGGCTTTATGAATATTGCATTATTTGTGGAATGTGGGTCCTATCGTAATTCGTAATTGAAGCCTGTAAGACTTTGAAATCAAAACTCCATTTTTCAGTGACGTAATGATGACGATCTCTGTTGCCATTGGCTCCATCTAAACCCATAACTACGGGTTTGACTAATCGATCATGTTCACAGCCGTGCATCCAACATTTGAAAAATGGTTTACGGGTTTGCGTCTCAAGCCCGTAACTCGCAGCATGTTCTATTAAATGTAACGCAGAGGAATTTCAGCCCTTGCCGATGCCGCTACAGGCTTCTAATTTAATAGGGCTGTAAGAGAAGCTCCTCTCTCTTTAACTTTCTTTACCAATTGTGCAAACAAAAGCCCTCTCATATTCCGTATGAGTTTTACATACTATTGTTTTGGAGTTAACCGATGATTCATTGAAAATTACAAATTCCCCAATCTCTTTTTCTATTTCACCTCTATCCTTAAGGGATTTGAAAAGTGAAACGTCTATTTTAATTTTCTCTCGACTTTTAGATTTTTCAGATTTATTTAAAATAACTTAATGCAAGCATGATCAGACCAGGTGATCTGACCAATATCAACCTTGTTGATAATGTCTAGGGACTTTTGGTCAGCTATAAAGTAGTCAATCCTTGAATAAGATTTGAATAAGATAAGACTTTGAGGTTATTTAAGCCCATAGGACTTTGAACGAAAATTAAACATGAAAAAAAGTATTATATATTGGCAATGTGCGAGCTTGAGAATGTTGTTCTTTTAATTCTAAAGCCACCCATTGTGCTCCCCATCATTTACAGTGCTGGATTGATTTTATATTTGCTTTTATATTTGCTTTTTAAAGCGATTTTTCGGGCTTGAACCACGAGTTACGGCATGCGTCCTCGTTCATGTTCAAGCTCGCAAATGCTACTGTCGAGAGCATAATTTCCATCGCAACCGTCACCTTACTTTCGGGCCCGGGAAATTGAATAGCAGAATAAAGGTAGACCTACTAGAACCCGCAACTCGATCACAGAAAATCGGCTATTTGCGATCGAGTTAATTGAATTAAATGAGACTGAAAATGTTTAGTACCTTTCGCTGTTATTGTATGTTATTATATGTGTGATGATTAATGTTCATGATATATGGATGTTTGCCTGTTGATTTTTGTATAAGTGTTTGTAAAATAAAAAATAAATAAATAAATAAAAAGAACTTGTAATGTCCTAATAATTTTCTTTCTCATTTTTCATACATTTTGGATTAAAAAAAACACAGATTTTTTTCTGTTTAGCATTAGTGCACAAAGCAGTGTTTTCAACTCAATTAAAGTAATGTTTAATATCTTTATTTAAAAAGGTTTTCCACGCATGTAAACATTTGTGTCTGTATTTATGATGTGGTTCAGAAAGTTAGAGATCAAACAGTGTTAAAGACTTGGAGAAATGAAAGATTAAAAAAAAAAAGAAAAACAATACATGCAGCTGTGCCCACATGAAGTAAATGAGTGGGTGCCAAACAGGAAGCCCAGAGCAGCAGTGCTGAGGAATAACTGGCAGAGTTTTACACAACAACAGGGAACGGGCAAATAAGAATTGTGCATCCATTTGGAAAGAAAAACAGACAGTAAAATAACATTGTAGACTTTCACTAAGATTACCAAAGAGTATTTTCATTTGTGGTGTGACAGGTATAGCATGAGACAAGAGGGGCAATGCAGATATTTTATTTAAGATGAACTGTGTCAGATTTGCCTGCATACAATGCTGTATTTCTGCTTAGGTCAACAATGCCCAAGCCTAAGGCAATGCATTTTAGAGGGCTGCAAGGAGCCTCACGTAGCTGGTGCTATACCATGAAACAGTATATGTACAAGCAGTAACAATTCTGTCTGAAAGTATCTGACACTTTTTGATGAACTGTATATATATATATAAAATACACATAAATACACATACACCTATGCTTCTATATACAGTATATGTGTGTGTATTATGGTTTTGATGTGGACATAGCAAAGGATAAAGGAAGTAATTTTGAGTTTGTACAAACATGAAGGACAGCATAAAATAAGTATGCTAAATATACCACTGTCTGTACAGAAAAACAGATACTGATTTTTAAAATCCGTGATGTTACTTGGTCAGTATGTTTAATTTAAGGAATGAGGAGGATTAACCTAGGGTGCAAGATTATCTTCTGTGTGATACACAGTGTAACAAGGTTAGTTCCAAATTTGGAGGCTGTGCAAGACTGAAGTCAATTATGGCACATAAAAGTACTGGTACAAGATAGCAAGGAGTGAGAGAGAAGAGGTTAAAAAGTCAAAGACAGGCTGATGTGTAACAAAATTAGAGTCACATTTCCAGGGTCAAGGACAGAGGGAACAAAAGAGTGGTAGAGGTCACAATCCAAATGTCTGTGACAAACCAGAGACAGAAGAATAGTATCAATTCAAAAGGTCAGAGGAGGTGGAAATCAATCAGTGCAGTCCAGAAGCAAGTCAATATCAAACACAAGATCAATTGCACATTCAACGCCAATTATCACATATATAGTTGTGAGCATGCCAGTTGTTGCTAATGCTTGCAGGCTCGCGCACCGAAGCGAGGGCCTCAGTTGCTGGCGAAGGCGCTCCTTGCAAGCAACTGCAAACCTCGCAAAATTTACGTTTTTATGCAAAAAAAATACGAGACACGTTACGACCCATTACGACCTCGCAAAAATCAGCCGCAACCTGCGCACATCAAAACATGAAAAATACAACAAATACACACAACAAATACATAAAAAGCTTACTTACAGGAAGAGGGGGCATCCAGGACCTTGAAAACTAAAGTTACACCTCAATTTAACTCAAAATAAAAGAGTTTAGACACTGAAATATTATGTAAGCAAAAGAAAAAATGGCCGCCGAAAAAAACGAAAATGAGGCTACAGCAGTCTAAAGACGCAAAACACCACCAAACACCTACGTATTTGCCAAAAATCACCTACGAAATAAAAAAACAAGGACGCAACCCGCGCAAACCCCAAAACATTACAAACACAATAAATACAAACAACAAACACATAAAAAGCTTACCCACAGCAAGGGGGGGGGGGGCACCCAGGAACTCTGCAAGTCAAGTTAGACCTCGATTTCGGAGTTTACAAATTTCGGAGTTTAGACACCCGAAAATCACTTAAGCGAGAGAACAAATGGCCGCCGAACAAAACGAAAACGAGGCTAAACGACCCTAAACACGCAAAACACCACCAGAAACACGCAACAATGGTGCAGCAACATCAAAACAGATTGCCAGCTCTTCAACAGAATGCTTCCTGCATATATTACTTCAAAATAGGTAAAGTATATTACTTTATTAATCTGTTATTTATTTTATTATTATACACCAAACAGCATTAGCTCACTTACAATTTAATTGCCGTCATTTTTTGACGGGCAATTCGCTAGTGAATATATATATCACAAGCAAGGGGCAGCTTCAATGAGCGTTTACTTGGACCATGGTAGGTATAACTGCATAAATCATGCAGAACATCTCATCTGAACTGAGTTGGATCCTTCTTGTTTTTGTCCTGAAAGGTATATGCAAGTGAGCTGGATTATAAATGCATCTGATAGAGGAGAGTTAGTAGTGTATGAAAAAAATTGTTTGCATGAGAAAATACCAAAATAAACATTTAAACCATTACCCTAAAGTTTGCTGAATTTCTTGCATTTGCAAACTGTTTTCTGTCAATGTTGGCACTTTCTGAAACTCCAAGGGAAAATTAGCATACATAAAACATTGTATGTTTTTGGTCTGTGAATTGAGCTGCTTCTTTCCTTTAGATTTCTGTAATAACCAGAACATGGTCTGTGTCCCTTCATTCACTGATTGTTTTATCCACATAACATCCCAAGTGAAACTTCCCCCAGCCCCAGTGATTTGCTCCATCACCTCCCCCAGCCCCAGTGAATTGCCCCAGTGATCTCCTCTAGCCCCAGTGAATTGCCCCTGTGATCTCCCCCATCCCCAGTGAAATGCCCGTCACCTCCCCCAGCGAATTGCCCCATGAACCTTCCCTAGCCCCATTGAATTGCTCCTGTGATCTCCCCCTGCCCCGGTGAATTGCCCGGTGACCTCACCCAGCCCCAATGAATTGCCCTGTGACCTCCCTTAGCCCCAGTGAATTACCCCATCACCTCTCCCAGCCTTAGTGAATTACCCCATCACCTCCCCCAGCCGCCGTGAATTGCCCCATCACCTCTCCGAGCCCCAGTTCATTGCCCCTGAGATCTCTCCCAGCCCCAGTGAATTGCATGCACTCGCACACAGATACAGACACATGCAAACTGTGCAGGTCATTGCAAGACCATACATCAAGCATAAGTGCTCATTCACCTAAAAGACATTTTAGAATATGAACAAACAAGCTGAAATGTTTGGTTTCAGTACAATTATAATTTGTCAGAATTTATCAAGGAGAGGGTGTATGTCTAAAGAACAACTGTGTAACAGCTCAAGCATTTTTACTTGAATGTCGATTTATGGTCCTTTAAGGATCTTTAGGGAGTGCAGCAGCCCCTTACAGCATCATCTAGCTGGCTGCATACAGCATTGCTGATTGGCTGCAATGCTGGTCATGCTCACATGGACAGGGTTCGTTTTTACAAAATTGAACCCTCAGAAGCCTAGCTCAATCCTGGGGGTGTAAACATCATCCCTAACATTGTTTTAATGCAAAGCTATAAAAAAACATAGTGCATGTAAATAAATGTAATCACGCACTACCAATTCCCCTCTACCAGATGCATTCATAACCCAGCTCACTTGCATATACCTTTAAATTGCATTGGGAAGATCATATGACAGCAGCATCCATGCCATTCCCAAACAACAGATTCATTACACCTGTCCCTAAATGAAAGATTGAGTTACCTAATATCTGTTCTTTTACAACCTATCTACTACACAATACCTGCCCGTAAATAAGATATTGAAGCAGATGGGAGGATTGACAATAACTTATTTTTCTGTGTTACTAGGGAATGTGATTGTATTTAGTTATGACTAAATTACCCATAAAGCAATTGTGACTTTACAGGCTGTGCCAGATTTCCCAAAGGTTCAACAAGTCCTTTGCTTATGCAAATAGAACAACAATGTCATATTTGTCCTTTTTTGCATGATTTTATCTTCAAAATACCTTTATCTGTATATATTTTGTTTTATCTATTTAATATATCTGCCCAAATAAAAAAAATTCCTCCCTTCTTTTCTTGACTCTTTTTCTCACCACCTTTCTCTTCTCTACACATCTTTCATTTTCTCAGCCCTTTCCTTCCAATACATTGCAGTTCTCAGGTATGAGCTTGTTAAAGAGATATCTAAGTGAGCTGGATTTATACATTTCTGCACTTTGTAGGCAAAAAGCACCCTATGTGTATGCAGCACATGTCATAAAACATTTTATTTTTATTAATATCTAAAAATCCCTCTAATGATTATCTTGACACCCCCAAGGGGTGTCTACACAACTTCCTAGAGCCCCTCCCAATCCGCATGCAGCAGCCCCAGGAAGTGTCTACACAACTTCCTGGACCCCAATCAACATGCAGCACACTTGCTTGCTCACCCAATCTCCTTACAGCTTCCTCCTTGCAGCTTCTGTCACATGTCAGTGATACACTGCATTTCCCAGGCTCCATTGCCTACATATCCCATGCTGCTTTGCACCACAGCCAATAGGAGAGCAGTGTTGTCGCTGCTGGTATATGACTCATCCCTGCTTCCTGGCCATGCTGTGTGGTGTTGCCATAGCAACTAACAGTGCCATGTCTGAAATCTTTCTCTAACCGGATTGGCCAAAACAAATTGGAGGGGGTGTTAACCTTAATTTTAAACTGTCAGAAATTACAATAGACTTTGCTAACTTCAAGGTAAGTGTTTAAATGTTTATTTTGGTATTTTTACATGCAAACAATTTTTTTTTCATACACTTCTGATTCTCCTCCATTAGATGTATTCATAATCCAGGAAACGTAGATATCCCTTTAGGTAACAAATGAATAGGGTTTACTCATAGATTTAGAGAGTGAGGTGTTGTTGGAAGGTGTGAAACAATGTCCGATCTTGGATGGGACAGAAAAACAACATTCAGAGGCTCTCATCTAGAAAGGTTAGTGGTGAGAGGAAAGGTTCTATATAGAGTGACCCAAATAAGGTCTACGAAGAAAGAAGGTTAGGAAAACATATTGACCTTTGTGGTGAGTGTGTTTTTTTAGCCAAGGCTGAGATCTACACTGTAACCCAGTGAGGCATCTGACCCACCATCCTTATTTATCTGTCATTTGGAACAATTTCATTTTAAACTTGTACATTTTACATGATAAAAAATGATAATTCTCTCTACAAATGTTTTGTGTCCATGGCTTACACCGCTGCTTATACTGTTTTATTACAAATTCCAAAAACAAGTGTCTTTTTTCATTGAACTACATTGGTCCTTTAACAATACAAACTTCTTACTGAAGCAAGTGTCAGTTCCCCTGTAAGGTAATAATGCGGTGGTCCCTCATCATTAACTAAAGACAGTCCTGGTGTTACTATAAAAGCATGGTAGAATCATTAACAGCACTTAGTTATTAAATATACATAAAAACATGTAATTTTTATATCAAGATCAATAGGAATCCCTCAAGGGATTCTAAATGTCAAATAAAACCTAATCCGCAATATAAATAGTAGAGAAGATTATTCAGTACAGAAACAAGCAGAATGTAACCAGCTTCAGGGACAGAGTGCAGCAATGCAAATATATCAAGCAGTGGAGGGGTTAATGGAGTACCCCAGGGGTTGGAGTGTTTTAAGTTGCTTTGTTGTAATGAAATCTTGTCTTCCATGGTTCTTAACCACTTGACATTAGAACAAAAGCTCTCTAGTACAGAGCAATTTTCAGGGATTATAATAATGGAGCTCAGTACGCCCACGCGCGCTGAGTTTAAGATTCCATTTGAGACGCCGTTTAGTTCATTAGATCATAACACACTCCTGACACCTTTCATTTCCATCTCTAAATTGCAAAGATCAAATTCATGGAGGAAACCAAAATATGTTTAACTTGTTATCTGCTAAAGAACAAAGTAAGTTATAGCTTTATTCTGAGCTGGATTTCCTGCAAGGTCCGGGGTTTTATAATGTGAGGAAATCAAAGGGTAACAGTTACAGTGTTCCATCTTTTTATATCTCTCCTCATTTCCAAACTCCTTTACTTCCCTATTCTCTATTTTACCTCTATTCTTTTTTATAATTTTCCTCTCTTTTATTCTGAAAACATATATATTCCCTGTCTCACAGGAAGGAAGCTATAGGAACATTACAATGTGAAACAGGCTGTCTAACAATTAGTGACCATGGGCCTAATTCTATTAACGGCCGTAGGAGATGCATGGCCGCAAGGACCAGCCGCAGGCTATTTGCCTATTCTATTCCCTTCCGGCCGAGGGCTCCGGCAGGCTTGCGGCCAGCACCCTGTTATCCCTTGCGGCCGCACGCGCAGCAGGAAAGCCTTTGATCTTACACGGCCGCAAGAGTTTCGGCCGCAAGAAAGCCCCGGTTGCTATTCAATTGCTCCGGGAACCCTCTCGGCAAGGCTAAAACCGAGCCGCAGCTTACTTGCACCAAAAAGGTCCCGCAAGCACACAATTAAGCACATAATAAAGCCATCCTGCACTCTGATGAGACGATAAAGTGATTGGAGGTGTTAGCATTCATAGCACAAAATTCCCCTACACTCAAATCTGAAAATCATTTTTATTTTAATTCATGTCAAATATCCGTGGACAAAGTCCCGAGGGCTTGGAGCACCTCAGACCCGCCCAGGCTGCGGGACGGAAAATAAACCGTTAATGAAATATTAGATTTGGGCGATGTGCAAGCTTGAGAGGGTGTTGCTAATAATCCTCATGTCCCATATTATGATGCCTATCATTTACAGAGCTTTACAGTGCCATCTTGAATGTATATTTGCATTTACAGTTTTCTGACTTTGCGGCCGGTTGCATGATATGAGGCCGGCCGTAAGGAGGATATCCTTGCGGCGCCGTCCATTTGAATTGCAAGGTAGAAGTAGCTCTACACGGGGCCGTAAGACTTCCGCAATGAATCGCAGCTTTGCGGCCATTTTACAGCCGATAATAGAATGAGGCCCCAGGAAAGGGCAGATGAGCTAAATAGGTTATTGTCTTCAGTATACACAGGGGAGGTACCAGTGTTAGGGACACTGCAACAAAATAGGGCTACACTACCTTCACCAAATAATTGGTTAACGCAAGAAGAAATCCAAAAGAGGTTGGAAACCTATGCGCCTCACTTCTGTAGTGGAAAAGCTTTTAGAAGGGTTCATAAGGAATTGTATACAAGCATATGTCTGTTTAAACAGGATTATAAGTAGGAGTCAAGATGTATTTATGAGGTATAGGTCATGTCAAATAAACCTAATTGGTTTCTATGAAGAGGTTAGTAGGAACTTGGATCAAGGCTTCTCAGTGGATGTAGTCTTTTGGGATTTTGCAAAGGCTTTTGATACAGTGCCACATGGGAGACTATTGAGCAAACTAAGGGATATATGAATTGCAGTAAATATCTGCTCATGGATTGAGAGCTGGCTAAAAGACAGTAAGCAAAGGGTTGTTGTAAATGGAACATACTCCGGACTAAGTGGAGTTAGTCAGGGTTCACTATTAGGTCCTTTACTTTTTAATATATTTATTAATGACTTAGAAGTAGGATTAGAAAGTATTGTCTCCATTTTTGCTGATGGCACTAAGTTGTACAAGGCAATTAAGTAAGATAATGATGTACTTTCCCCTCAAAGGACTTGCATAAATTACAGAAATCAGCGTCTATATGGCAGATGAGATTTAATACAAATGAAATGTAAAGTTAAGCATCTGGGAAGGAAAAATTGCCATGCAATTTATAATCTTAATGGAGGAAATCTAGGGTTCTCAGATATTGAAAGGGATTTGGGAGTACTAGTGGACAACCACCTAGGTAACAGTGTTCAATGCCAAGCAGCATCTGCAAAGGCAAGTAAACTATTAGAATGTATTAAGAAGGGTATAGAAGCAAGGAAAGCAAATATAATTCTGCCACTATACAAATCCCTAGTACGCCATTATTTTGAATATGGAGAACAATTTTGGGCACCACTTCATAAAAAGGACATTTTAGAGCTGGAAAAAGTACAGAGAAGGGCAACAAAACTAATAAGAGGAATAGAGAAGATAAGTTATGAATAAAGACTAAAAAAAGGCATCTAATAAGGGACATGATTACCTTATATAAATATATCCAGGGTCAATATAAAACTTTATCAAGGGAACTTTTGTGCCAATAGGTTTTCAACTGTCAAGGGGACCTTCTTTGAGGTTAGAAGTAAACAGATTCCACCTTAAAGAAAGAAAGACAAAGGTTCTTCACAGTAAGTGGTTAAACTGTGGAATTCTCTACCAAAGGAGGTGGTGACAGCGGATTCAATACATAACTTGGATAATTACAGAAGTACTATTGATCCAGGGAGGAGTCTGATTATCAGTATCTGGGGTCAGGAAGGAATTTTTATTTTTTTCCCCTTTGAGACAATTGGCAAATTTTCACTGTTTTTTTTCTGTTTGCCTTCCTCTGCATCGTTTAATAATCAACAATAAATCTGCATATTGCAGATCAGACGAGATCTAAAAAGGTTGAATTTGATGAACTAAAAGTCTATTTTCATCCTCAATTACTATGTAACTATGTAACATTTCTCATTCTCTCTTCTTTTTTTCCCTTTCTTATTCCAATTGCATTTGTTTGTTCCTTACCTTTCCATGTTTTTTACCTTCTTCTCACTCCTCCCTTTCATATGCCACTTTTTATACCTATTTAGTTATATACGTCAGGTCTTATAAAGTTGACAGCCTCTCCCCTCTTAAAAAATAATATTTGCAAAGTGACTAAAAATTAAGTAATTTCATTATCTAAAACAAAATTCCACTGCTTTCTGTAATCATTTTAATTTGATCAATCAGATGCTTCCTTTGACTTGTACTAAAGAATGATCAGAGAGGAGAGGAGGAACAATAGAGAGCAGCGAGCAGTAGGCCTTTGTGCTTTCAGATATGGTGTGATACTTTCACATACTTCATCCACCCGTACTTCTTGATCTTACTCAATAGAACTTACAAAGCCTTAGTCAAATATTCACTACTCTTGATCAAACACGTTTGCTACCTCACTATTTTTTTTTGCCATCCTGATCTTTATTCGTAAACATTTTTTTTAAATCTGCAATCTCGAATGCTTCAGTCTTGTAAATCGCTTTGTGTAATAGCATAATTTATTCTTAATTGTTCACTCAATGGCATGGCCCTCATCTCCTTTCATATCAAATGTGTATACATTTGATTTTCATATTGGTATTTAATTACTGTATCCCTGTAATTGGTTCTACAGAATGAGCTGGTGCTTTATAAAAAAAAAAAGAGTAATAATAATATTCAGTGGCAACAGTGAGGTGGCGGTGCCTGTTATATAATGCCAGAAATAACTACACCCTGAGAGAGCAAGGCACTGCTACTTTAGTCTAGGTGTTAAGTGTTCAATATAGCCCACGGATTTTATTCTTCCCAATACTAATACAGATTCCTGATACATTCAAGAGTGGAACTATTTAGCAGGGTTTTTTGTATTTAAAAAATGTATTGTATAGAATATTGCATTTGTGACAGATCTAGTGAATGGAGGGCTCTGGTGCAAAATGATTAGGGAGCCAAATCTCCATATATTCCTCAGGGGTCAATAAAAAAGCCCAAATCATATGTATTTGGTCATATTACCCATATGGTGATCAGATCACCTTTCTAAATCATAATTATCTGAACTACTCTAATAAATTAAGAGGAGCGTAGATAGCAGAGGAACATACCTTGCAGTGGGTCCTGGTACACCTGCTGCATCAGCATTAGCTCTACTATTGTCATGTTGTACAGTTCATAACTTCACATAACTAACATTTTTACTCATTTAAACAAACCTTAGATATATTATGGAATTTAATGTATGTATGCTTGCTACACATATATAAATAGACACAAAAAGTTTTTTTTTACAACCTAACCACCACACGGTGGCTGCCCCTAAATAAAATGTCCCTGAAAGTCATCAAAAAGTATGGTCAGCTAAATATAGATCTCAGGATAAGTCACAATCCACAAATTCCCAAGACTGACACACCTAACTGACGCACATTTAAAAGAACCTTGTCAATGAAAAAAAAAAAAGTT
This sequence comes from Discoglossus pictus, assembly GCA_027410445.1. Taxonomy (NCBI): domain Eukaryota; kingdom Metazoa; phylum Chordata; class Amphibia; order Anura; family Alytidae; genus Discoglossus; species Discoglossus pictus. Next base: position 425,758,675 of record CM050163.1, on the reverse strand, counting down.
TTACTTTTATTTTCTTAAAAAGTGATTCCATGTTCACAGAAAGTATATTAAAAATCATCAAAGTATTTTATATATTGTATTCCTTAGTAGTATTAACATTCTCTTTGGTTTAAAATCCATGCAGGAGAAACATTATTCTAACTATTCTAACAACAAGCAGAGTAGTAAGAAGATAATCGGTAGGGCCACCATCAGAAGTCTTGGAGCCCTGTACAAATACGACACACAACTATTTCCTCATCTCCCATAACCTTTACTTTAACTGCATACATACATAGAGTTGGGAAATTTAGCTCATCCTTGAACCACTAATATACATATACTAGCGAATTGCGCGTCAAAAAATGACGGCAATAGAATTGTAAGTCAAGGAATGGTGTTTGGCACAGACATTATTTTTTGTGGTGGTGTGAGATGTCGGCGCTGATTGCGAGTTTTTTTTTTATCAGAGGCGCTTTTGCTGTCATTGTAAGATTGGCGCTGATCTGCTTTTTGCGCTTATTGCAAGGCTGTCCCGTGGTGTAGTTTGTGTGCTATGAGCAGCGTTGGCGCTCGTTGTGAGTTTATTGCGATAGTGTTTTTATTTTATTTTTTGTGTGTATATGTATTTTGTGATTGTAATTCAATAAGTAATAAATTAATAAATTAATATACTTTACCTATTTGTAAGTAATACATGCAGGAATCATTGTGCTGAAGAGCTGACAATCTGTTTTGATGTTCCTGCACCATAGATTTGCGCTGTTGTTGAACTGAGGTGTAAGTGTCAGCAATGTGTGAAGTGTGTAGTGTAAATAGGCTGCGTGCGCGAGGGAAAGCCGTTAGTGTTGCTGGGTACTTCCGCTTTCTGTAAGGTAGTGTTGTAAAATGGCGGCGAATGTGTATGTGGCAGGCGGGTTTGTATGATGAAGCGTCCTTGCTAATGGTGTATGTTGTAGGTCATACGTGTTTTTGGAAAAGCCGTATTTGCTTTGTGGAATTTAGTGGCTTTAGGGGTCGTGTAGACTCCTTTTTCGTTTTTTTAGGTGGCCAATTTTTCTCTCGCTTAGGGGATTTTCGAGTGTGTAAATTTGACAGATTTCGAGGTTTACGCAATGTTGCAGAGGCTCTGTGTTCCCCGAAACAGCCCCCCCCCCTTGGTGTGGGTAAGGTTTTTATTTTATTTGTGTGTGTATTTTTGTGTTTTTTAATGTTTGCCGCTGTGCGCGGTTTGTCCGTTAAGGTCGTATTTTTGCGAGTCCATTATGGATTTTTTCTAAGCCCAGCGGGTTGTAATTTTTTTTGTGTTAGTCCGCAATTTATTTTTTTCTAAGTCCCGAGGCTTGTATTTTTTTGTGTAAGTCCATAGTTAGTCATTGCGTGTTTATGTTTTTTTTCCCAAGTCCCGATTGTGTGGTCGTTTGTAACCGGTTGTGAGGCGCCCTAGAGCCTCCACCTCCGCAAATGCGGCCCCTCGCTTTGCGAGGGTCCGCATTTGCGTTCGGATAGTCTTAGGGAGCATAGGGATGAGCGCCTACAGCAACGCTGCACGAGCCGCAAGCGCTAGCAATAACCCCCATGCTGACAACTATATATATATATATATATATATATATATATACACAAAAATATTAATACCGTACATATATATATACAGTATATGCAAGGTAATAACTGTTTTTCTCGGAACTCTGAGCTGGAAGCAGTTTTTTAACTTGCTTTAGACATTCAAATGTGAACACAGATGTACTTTTTATTTACTGTACTACTGTACGGTGGAGGGTTTCTATCGATCTTTTGCCCATCATATTATAAATGATTGTTGTGGTGAACTACCTACTCATAATTTCCACAACACCGGCTGAGATCCCGCTCCATGCTGATGATAGCCAGTAAGCTTGAAACATCTGTACATGGATAGGATTCTCAGCTTGTGTTTATTCCAACCTTGGCTTTGCATTAAAGCTGTGCAATACAGCATTCATAAGCTTAAAGGAAGCCATGTTTGATAATGGCTACGGAATGAAGAGCGAGGCATTTGTGGGCACATTTGTGTGTCCCAGCTCAACTTCCCAGAATGCAGTGTAATAACTGTTTTTCTCGGAACTCTGAGCTGGAAGCAGGTTTTTTAACTTGCGTTAGACATTCAAATGTGAACACAGATGTACTTTTTATTTACTATATATATATATATATATATATATATATATATATACCTTCTCAAAATATCCAATATCCACTACACAAGCTAAGGAACCCGGCCCCATGCTGATGAGAGGAAGTAACCTTGAAACGGCTGTACGTGGGTGGGATTCCTAGCTTGTGTATAATGCAACCCTAGCTCTGCTCAAAACTGTTTGATATAATGGGCATATGCTTAAGGGAAACAGTGTTTGGTATGGTTATGGATATATATAGTGAAGCTCAGTAGACTTCAAAAGTCTATTGTGCTTCACACAATACTGCACAAAATGTAATTTGACTAAGTGCTAATCCAATAAGCAAAATATTTTTTTTTTTTTACCAGAGCCTAAATTTGTTTCTAATACTAATAGCAGAAGGACTGTAAAACCATGGGAGCTACAAGAAAAAACAAGAAATGATCATTTCTCTTGCAAATCTTCTATTAATTTTGGCAAGCAAGAGCCATCTATTATTAAATCAATATAATAGTAAATTTGTGCTTTAGTTGAATAAAATTGTGCTTTAAACCAAAATAATAAATGCTTATTAAAAAATAAGTACATTTCAGGTCAGACAGGAGCTAATGAGTTTATCTGTGCATGTAATTTGGATGTCTAATTGCAATTAACATTTGTTATTCAATTAAGAAATTGTGTTTAAGATTAGTACCAGCATTTTGGATGCTCAGAGAAATAAATGCCATTACCTCAGGTTTATGTGCTGAAAAGGACTGTAAAGGACATTTTAAATACCCTTTCACACCAAATGGCCACACAATATCAATAAGTCCTAAAAAGCTTGAATCGGCTCTTCGATCTAAGATGATTGGGAGATAAATTACTTGAAAATGTTAAGACACTATTTTTCTGACATTTTTACCTCACAAAAAACATTTAAAATAGCATATGGTGTTGTTTCTGTACAACACATGTGATACTACTTCAGAGAATCTCAGCAACTGTCCTTGATAGCCCTTACTGAGAAGGTTTGGAAGATATCAGCATTATTTTGTTTTATTAAAACCACTTGGGTTTTATTTTATTACATTTTTCATCTAGACATCCCACTTTTCACTTCAAATATAGGTCTTCTCCCCTGCACCGGATTACAGAGGACTGTATTTTACCATTGCCTGGATGCAATTATATGAAGCCAAAGACCCAGTCTCTTTTGGGAAGGTAGTTGAGGTTTAGGTCATAATTTTAAACTTTCCTTTCATGCAAAGTGTTCTTAGTAAATCATTACTCATTCATTGCAGCCCATAATTTCTCTTCCTCTGGCACTGCACTAGACAGAAGCTTCTTTTAAAAGGCAACAGGGCAATAGCTTGAACAGAGAATACTGCTTACAGCCAGCAGATATTTCCAGTCAGTTTTCATACATGTGGCTCGCATTAAAATACCTTTCATTCCCCAGTGTGAAGGAACCACATCACTAAGTGTAAGCAAGCATGCAGTGTGCAGGACCCTTTCACCACCAGAGGGGCTTCTAGCATAGGGTAATGAGACATCACTGTTTTCACGATATTTCCCTGATTGAGATCTCTGTTCAAGGAAATATTTGTCCTGAGAAATAATCCTGAATGGCTTCACAGGCAGTGTGTGGTGGTAAAATATAACTGCAAGATCAAACTTATAATGAACGGCCCGTAGGCCACCCTAGGCTTGCCTGTGGTTGGAGGGAGGGACCACTTGACCTGGCAGGACAGGGTAGGGGCAGAAGGTGGCTAGCTGGTGGAGGTGGAGTTATTCATAGGCTTTTGGAGCCTATGAATAACTCCACCAGCTAGCCATGTGAGCAGATGGAGCAGTTAGGCAGCTCCTTTCCCATGGTTATGTGGCCTCCAGGGTGGCTACCTCTTGCTCACCCACAGGAGGGTATGTTGTGGAGGGTGCTGGAAGCACTGTGGAAGGCAGAATTTTTTTTCATCCCAGCTCTCTCCTGTGCAGAGCGGTCTCCAGGACTGCCTGCATGCACTCAGTGGAGGGCTTGCATGGGAGGTGTGACAGAGATGCTTAGTGGCGCGGTAGGACCTGGTGGAAGGGGCCTGCGTCGCTCTGCGGTGGTGTGCCATATATGCTGGGAGCTGGGGCCTGCGTCGCTGGGGGGGGGGGGTGCGGGAGGCACCCATTAGGGTAATGTAGGGACTTTTAAAAGGGGTGTTTATTAGGTTCTTGTCATTGGGTAATCCCTTCCCCCTTCAAGTGTCAGTATGTGTAACATGCAATGGGGATAATAGTTTTGGCTGTGTTAATTTATTAGCACTTTATATGTATGAATTGATACTGTGATAACTGTGAAAATACAAGAAACAAGTTGAGTAGATTGATACCTTTTCATGGCTAACTGTATAGAGTTACATAGGAAGTACCTAAAAGCTTGTTAACACTTGATACTTGATATTGCTGCCCTATCTAGACAGGCATTAGATGGTATCATGTTTACTCACCTGTCTTTATCATATGTACGCAATGACATTTCTAACAATCAAGTTGTATCTTGTACAACTGTTTCGTGCTATACAACTCACAAGTTCACCTGCGTGAGAGACTTCAATCTCCATACATTTATGCCAAGGTAGGTTGGTAGTATTGAATAACTGAGAGTAGGAATTCCTTAATTGTGCACCTAACTTGTTGTTTTTTAAGTGCTAACTTAGGTCCTTGTGCTTGTATTGGCTGTATCACACCCATATAAATGGGTGCTTTTCAATCATGGACAGACTTGGTTTGATTGGCCATAATGCATACGTTATGGGCCTGTAGGAAGTGCACTGGTTTGTTATGTACTTGGAGATTGTACTGGACCTCTATAGTATTCAATAGTTGTATCTGCAATAAAACAGCTAGAGGGTTAAGCAATTGCTATTTATATTGTGGTTTAAATTTAATGCCCAGGTTAGTACTATGTTCTAGCCACGGTAAGTTTAGCCCGTAAGCGACATGGTGTGTCCCGTTACGCCGGCTGGCTTCTAATTTGCCATTGTTTAGCTGCTTGTGATTGAATTATAGAATTTCAAGGTTAAAGGATACAACTAGCCTCTCAAAAATTTAGCATGTAGCGGCATTGTGTGACTCGTGACGATTGCGGGCTCCTAATTTGTCCTTGTTAAGAGCTAGGGTATTGTTCTATGGCGTTAGTTCACGTCAGCCTGTATTTCATTATGGCGCCATTGACTTCCATTCCATTCATTCAGTCTATCCCAAGTTTAGTCTATCCCAAGTAACGTGGTGCTATTGATTGTAATACATAACACCTCTTTCCTTTTCATGATTGGTACAGTAGGTTTATATATTTGCAGGTTTGGCCGAGTAAGTCTTGGGCGCTACGTTTCGGGTTCTGTTTTTGTTCCACTTCAAGGGAAATTAGGTGTCTGCCTGTCATTCAGCTTTATCGGTGTCCATAGTGCCTTGCGTTAACACCGCACCAGCGTACATCTTGCGGACTGGGGGAGTATAAATTGATTATTAGTTATGTGTATTTGTGTATCTTCATTCAATGGCACCGTGTACAGCGCTTGTTAATAGCTAGCTTGCAGATTTTCCACATTACCACCCTTGTGGTGTTCCCGGCGTTTGGGGCCATGAACCCATACATTCAAGTCAGGTTACTGGGGGATGTCTTAGGGTTTGTTGTGGTAGGCGGAGAGGCCATTGGAGTTAGGGGACAAATTCCTCCCTATAGGGGTCTTCTTGGTGCGACAGAGCACTAGCCTTGTGTTTTGGGGTGCTATTGCTTTCTAAATATACTTATGCCACCTTCTACACTACGGTCGGGGGGCTGTTTACAATTAGACTCCTGAAGGTAGGGCTAGGCTAGGTGTGTGGACAATACCAAGAGTTAGCAGAGGTTTGAGTCTGGTATTATTAGACTAAGGGGGCTATAGGCTTCCGAGGTTATATGCAGACAAGCGTTTATATGTATATGTAATTTTGTTTCTCGGGTTCTCTGCACGGTCAGATTCTACCGTAGTTATGGGTTAGAATTGGCGTTTTTTTCTGTTGGGAGGCTTTGTACCGCTTTTGGCAGATTTTCGAATGCAGACGTGGTTCGGCTCGGATGGGTCTACTTTAGACAGGCGTGGTGGAATGCTCTCTTGGGTTCTCTTTCTTTTTTGTTTCTCATCCGGGTTTGTCGTATAAGCTTCAGTGGTTTGAGTAACTATGGGTATGCATCGCGGTGGTCAATTTTCTTTGTTAATGGAGATCGATCGTGTATGGTCTTAGGTGGTATCACTCCTTTAGCCCCTACTGTTGTATCACTATTTGATCATTCAAGTGTGTATCATAAGCTATGGTGGTGGGGTCTATTGCTACACGGTACCTGGCTTCGGAGATCCTCTAGAGTTATGCACGGCCTGTCATCAGAGGATCTAGGGGTGGTAAATCATGTGTTGGAGAATACGGCGGTGGTACGGGCTATTTAATATCAGTTTGTAGCATTCCGTTCGGGACTACGTTGTCAGAAACACTGTGTTCACTACTGATAAGGGAGCATATAGGGTAAGGAAATGCAGGTACCAGGTTTCAGGTGGTGATGGCTGACTGGTTCTTCTTAGGTGCATCTCAGACTGCTGGCTGGAGTGTGAAGATGGACAGTTTGTGCGATGGGTACGCGGTAGGTACGAGATTAGTGTATTGGCAAGATTGGAGGGTTCTCTGTACCCAAGGCTCAGGAGGTGTCCCCTGCAGTGTGGCCTATCGCAAACAGGCATTGTTAATAGGTCCTGACGTAGATATGAATGGAAAAAAGCAAGTGGTAAAGGCGAACAGGAGGTATGGCAAAGGGACTGCAGGCAACTGGTAGCCTTTTCCCAAGGGCCAAGATACCACTGTTCTGGAGGGAGGTCTGTGATAAGTGCAAAGCCTTGCGTTCTGTGCAGCCTTCTCTCTTTCCTGCTGGTTTTTGACGGTAGTGAGAGGTTGGTTGGTATACAGCCATGGTGTGGGGACCTCTGGTGCTTGGTCTTGGGATCCAAAGGGTGATCATGTGAACCATATGGCTGATTTGGAGAGCAAAGGGGTGATTGTGTGTCAATATGCCTGGTCATAGGATCCAAAGGGTGATCATATGACCATGTGGATGAATACTATGGTTAAGGAAAGAGGTCTGCGACAAGTCTGACGCCTTGCGGTTCTGTTCAGCCATCTCTTTACCGCTGGTCGGATGGTAGTAGGAGGTTGGTTAAAAAACAGACAATGTATGTCGACCTCAGGTAACTGGTCTAGCGATCCAAGGTGATCATGTGACCATTTGGCAGCCATGGTCCAAGACGGAGCAGGAGGGGAAAGGAGGTAGTGACAGTGTAACAGGCACACTGATTGTTCCCCCTTCATGGATTACGGCTCTCTTGGTCCATATCGCAGGGTTGGTTTGCACCTTTCCTTGTTGAAACAGTACTGGTTCTCTATGAGTATGATTCTATGGAGTTGGAGATTGCAAGCAGCGTTTGCGCATATTCCGCATTGGAACTTGTTGCCCACTCGCTTGGTACAGAAGCAGCCATTGTAACAGGCCTATGGGCTTTTGGAGCATGTGGTTTGGAGAATTGGAAGGTGGTGTAAGTCAGACCATGTAGGGTCATTGCCTCAGTTGTCGATCTTAGCCCAGAGCTGGGCGTGGCCCCGATTTAGATGGATCATGAGCAGATATGGAGCTCGGAGTGCTGTTTTAGGAGGGTATGCGGCTGGCCATGGTGTTTTTGGTGGGGGAGTCGAAACCGCAAAAGGTATTTTGCGGACTTCTACGTGGTGGGTGGTGAGGGGAGTCACCAGGATAGTGGTAAAATGGGTAAGATCCTACCCTACGGTGGTACGGATGTTCCAACATGGTAGGCCCTGGATGAGGCTTCAGGGCGTAGGGTGTACTGTCCAGGCTCCTCCCCTCGTGATTAGGTTTATTTATTTATTGTTATGTTATTACATCATGTTGTGTTTACCAATAAACGCTGTGGCCAGTTATCTCCCAAGAAGTGGTCTGTGTCTAATCTTTATATTTAATGGGGGATTGGGTATACATTCTTATGTGTACATACCAACTGGGCCTTGCTTAGGTCATGTAAAGCTCATGATACCTTCAGGGATACATTCTCTAATCAATAGTGTGTTGAAAATGTTTAGTGTAGTCCAATTTCCATGTGTACGGCGTATGCTTAGTGAAGTTTACTGTGCTCTCTGGTCAGTCTGTGTGCCTTGTGCAGTTCAGCATGTATGATTTTACATTATGGTAAATGTAACAATGAGCTGAATGGGCAATGGTTTGTGTACTGATACAATATTAAATTGTGTATTCTATAATATGAGTTGTGCATATCAATATCCTTTATTATTATAAGGCTCTTTATTGCCGAAGTCCTCAGCTGCTTTCTCTCCCCGCTAAACTCAAGCAGGCACGGAACATTCACAACATATACCCTCTGTTTGTGGTTTGACAGCAGTGACGATGTTACATGCCAAGGAAGTGTGTAAAGAATGTGCTGTACACTTCATGTCCAGACTAGTCTGTATAATTTAATATTTTTCAATGTTTATGTAGTTAAAGACTCTTTAAATGATTGTGAAAAAGTATAAACATAGCTAAATATCCTTTCTATACTGCACAAAAAATCTGAAGCAAATCAAAGACTTAAGATCAAAATGTTAGTTCCACAACCCTACATTTTTGATAAATGTGACATTCACAAGGAATAAATCTCAGCTGGGAAGGCATGATCTGCAACAAGGCATGAGCTGTAACATAATTGTAAACCCTTCTGTTTCTGCCACCAGAATTAGGTCTAGAAACAGTAATTTGTTACTGTCTATGGCCTCAATTCAAAGGCCTAGGGCAGCATATTTTCAGGGCAAAGTATGGTATGGACTAGTGTGTACATTTGCACAGAAATGTCTATATTATAAATTTTCCTTCAGGTATTCATATCCTTTACGAAATTATAGTAGCAGATTCATATTTCCACAAGCTGCACTGAAATTGAGAAGTAGAAATTTATAAAAAAATATATAATGGCCTATTTAGTATGATAAACAAATGCCAATATTATCCTATGTAGTCTAGTCACTAGAGTATGAAGATATCTTGCCAACCTGAAAAAGAGCTCAACAGGATGGCATAGAATCATAAAAGAAATCCCCAAAGTATAGAAGAATCTTTAGAGAAAGAAAGTAGCCCAATGTTATTGTCCTTCTTTCAGTCTGGAAGGAAGAGAGGGAAAACATGTAGACAGAAAAGTGCATAAGGGGGTATATATATATATATATATATATATATATATATATATATATATATATATATATAAAACAAGTAGCAAAGAAATGGTACATTTGTGTATATGTCTGCATGTCTAAAAACAAGTTGATAAACTTGCCTTCTGTTCAAATTTGCAAGAGGCAGAGTGTTTGCACTACATCCTGGGAAACTAGACAGGGACATGTAAATGAGCTCACAATATGTTACACTCTTTAAATCCAAGAGCCATTTTAAACATGGCTTATTCATAGCCTATGCTTGTCATTATAACACAGCTTTTGATCAAATAACAGAATGAATACGAATGAGTCAGGTAACCTACATACAGTACAGTACATAACAATATTTTGGATCTAATCAGTGTGGAGTTGGTTCCTAACTCATATCGTGAATTGTGTAAAAAAGGTTAAAAAAGGTTAGTAAGTTTTTTTTTCTGGTTTATGGTGCTATTGCAGCTCATTTGGTGTTTTTTTTATTGTGGTGAGGGCAACTCAATAGCAGGAGGGCTTGCAATATGCCAAAATTCTAATATCTCATGAGCACTAGAGGATCAATCAGAACAAATAAAACTGAGTAAGTCTTGTGTGGTAAACCTGAGAGAAGTGAATCAGAATGAATGTGGGCGTGATGAAAGACAAAATGGGAGGCTTGTAACAGAAGCAGATTAGACAGTGACGATGTAGCAAGAATACGAAGAAATTATATACAGGAAGGATCTTAAAGACGTGACCTTTGAGACTTTACCCACACTGTGCACTGCTGTGATTAAAACATAAGCAAAACCATCGCTCTGTTTTGAGAAACTCCTGCATTGGACAGTATAACATGAAATACAGCTTCTCATTTGTTGCAATTAGGCCATGTAGCAGTCACCACTTTTTTCTCCAACTTGTAAACTGAGCACAAAGGAGTTTCATTAATAACACTATATGGCATTATGTTTTAATTAAACGTTCATGTACATAATTACAATAATAAGGAATCAATCCTTTTTAACAATGGCTCGATGACTCCAAGTGCTTATTAAATAAAGCTTGCAGGACGTCTTGTCAATTAGCCAAGCTACCGGGAATTTCATACTTACATTCCTCTGCCGCAATCGAACAATCTATTAACCCATGTAAAGCCAGTAAGAAATTAATTACATCATAACCAAGTGTCACAATCTGCTACTTCAATTGGGCTTGGTAAGATCCTGGTTCAAATCTACCCAGCAGAATTGTGCGGTCTTTTACACCTCTGATAGAAGATGGACCAGTACCAAGTAACATACCCCAGGAGCTTGCTTCAGCAGATCAGGATCTCAGGAACACAATAGCCACCGACTGTGACTATTCAACACCACTGGATACACCATACAATCCCTTAGGATATTAGGATTAATTCACAGAGTGAAACTTACACTTTGATTATGTAAGTGCAAAAAACTGCCACTCCTTTTTTGACTATCAACATATATACAGTTTTCTGGCCACAGGCTGGCCAATTACTGTAAGCCCAATCCTTGGGTACATAGAAGGGGACCAATTGGCAGTGAAATGCCCCTGGTTCGCCATGAGACCCTGTACATCTCATGATGTCAGGCCCTTAAGCTACCCCGGTGATGCATTAACCAATGGCAACAATGTGCCTCCTAGTTACACCAATCATTACACAAATTCCACAGCCCATCCCTGTGTATTTATGTGATGTGTCAACTGCCCCAACCACTCAAACTGAAGTGTGATCCTGATTATCACAGTAACCTGGAGATATGGGATGCATCTGTCCAACCTTCATGCTAATTGACACTACTGGCCTTGTAGATGCCATGGCTGTAATTTCAAGGTTTATCTAAGATACATCTGTCTTGGATGTTGGCAGCTGCAACAGTCTGCAGAGGTGTACCTCTGCAGACCATCTATTATGTTATTTACAACAATCATTGTAACATGAAACATAATTTGTATTCAATCATAAACAATATAAACAATATATGTCCCACTGGATTGTGCAGGGCAGAAACTGGTCATCTCAGGCCTAGGCACATTATTCTAGCAAACTCTCTAGACTCTGGGCATGACCACAAGTAGCATAGGTACTCTGGCAATCTAAACTATTCATAAACCAAGATACATATAATAGTGTAAACAAATTTTAACCCAGGGAAGTTCTCAGATCCCAGGGCCAATACACAGTCCCCAATAGTGCAGTAAAGCTCTGGGCAGGAAGAAATGGGGTGACAAAGAGTCCCCATGTGCCTCCCAAGATCCAATTGTGACACCAAGGACAAACAGAATTTGACTGCAGACATTTTTTTTAGTCTGCCTGTTCTTCACGCTTTAAAAAATAATTGGTTTGATTTTTGGGTTTACAATAATAATAAAACCACATGGGCTACCTTTTAATCAGGAACTTAGTGGTTAATAAAGTATTTTGTTTAACATTAATCCTTTTGTGCCCAATAGCTTCAATCAAATAAAATGCAGATGTCTCACTAAATCACACATCAAATTCAAGTTGTTTATCAAATAATTGAGCAACAGAGCTAAACTGATCTATGTTGTATGTTAGATCAGATTAGCTATGTTGATCAATAATGTGATAGACTAATAAACCTAATATAAGAAATAAGAAATCTAACAACTGTTCAGTAAGAGTCCATAAAACAAGGAAGATCCAAAGTTAGAGGGTATAAGTGAAGAGCAATGAGCAGAAGTAAGACTTTAAGGAATGGGTAGTTGATAAGTGGGAGACTCACCAAAGCAAGTGGTATGGACACATGCAGTAATTCAGGAATTTAGTCATGCCTTCGATATTTCTAAGAATTTCCTGAAGTTTTATTACAACATATCTGTTTAGACAGATATAATGGGCAGATTTGATGGGCCTATTGCCTTTACCACCCATAAAACTCCATGTTTCTGTTTGCCAGTCTTGTGTTAACCTTGCTATTAACCATATCCAGTTCAGCAGACAATTTGAATGTGATGGTAAAAGCTGTCATTTCAATATTTCAGTTATAGAAGATAATTTTAGATACTATATCCCTAGTTATGCTTCCTAGTTAAACAGTTCTAGAGTAGGTGCAATTGTTCAGTATAAATGGAGGTTATTTAAGCAGCTTCTAATATAATAGTCATTTACGAGAACCAATTTGGTTAAACATTAGGTGAAGAATCTAGGTGTTCATGGCATAGCCATCATTCACTGAATGGGTTAAACATTAAATGGTCATTGTACTCTATAACAATATATATCACCAAAATGTATACATGGCTAAATGTTTACTTTCATTATTTAACTTTTGGTGTCAGATTATGGTACAATCCTTGGCCTAGGGCAATTGACATTTTATCCACAGCAGTGTCTTTGTTTTCAAATTCTAATTGTTTAGTACCACAGTGTCATTAGTAAAGATCAGCAAAAATCATGAAAATACCTTTTGTTGATCTTACACTGAAAAAAATATATTTTTTTTCAGAAAAAAATGTCACAAAATTTAGCACTTTGTACACCCTCCCTTTGTCATGATAACAGCACTGAGTCTTCTCATAATACTCAATGAGGTAATAGAATACATTTCTCCATACAAAATGTCTCCAGTTACTTTAGAGTCCATGGCTCTCGCTTGTGGACGCTTCACAGTTCACCCCACTTGTGTGTAGAAATATGCTTTGAATCATTGCCCCAAGAAGATCCAACTATGACCTGGTCATAGGCTTCTGGTAGAGACAGCAATTTGTTGATGTAAGATCCCATTGTATATGATAGTTCATGAAGTCATGTATTTAAGGCACAGCAAGAAGAAAAACAGAAAAAAAGATGAAGATAAGCAATTAAAACGGGAAGAAAAGCGAGAATGTTGAAATCACAAGTTTTTTTCAGAAATCCAACACTCACAAAGTTCCTAAGATGGATGCTATTCTATATGTGACGCTTGCCCCATTTGAGATTTAGAAGAACATGACTGTAACACCTCTGTGCCATGTTATGTCAAGCTCAGTCCTGAAGCCGCTGAAACGCTGGATACGATAGTCAGTGATAGCCAGGAAAGTCTGGATCAGCTGGGTTTGGGAGAGGTGGAAAACCTGCAGAAAGATCTGAGGAATGGATTCCTACAAGCTCAAATTGTCACAGAGTTTGACCAAAAGTCAGCTGCTATCTGAGCCAGACACTAACAACCATTTGGTTGAATTGAAGGAGCAACTGCATGATGTGAAAGTGTTGATGAGGGAGAAAGGGTAGGGAGTGTTCTCAGCAGTGTGAGGCAGGAGCGGGCAGAGTTGAAAGAAAATTAAAGCAGAGATACAAAAGAACAAGGTGAGGTGCAGAGGAACTACTCTGCACGAGTGAATCAGGAAACCACAAGTCTAACACAGGAGCTACAGAAAAAAAACCTTCTGACCAGAATACTCTAGCCCAAAGCTTCACAGCGAGTCTCACAGTGATGAGTGCCTGGGACTCCCTGAAGTGGTCAGGAATCAGTAGGCTAATTCCTCAATTGACAGAAGAGTCTAACCAGTGCAGATGGGAAATGAAGCATGTGACAGGGACAGGAGACCAAGAGAGAGAGACACACACACACACAGGACAGAGACACACACACACACACTGGACAGAGAGAGAGACACAGGACAGAGAGACACACACACAGGGCAGAGAGAGATAGCACAGAGAGATAGAGACACACACAGGACAGAGAGACACACACACAGGACAGAGAGAGAGACACAGGACAGAGAGAGAGTGAGATAGCACAGAGGGAGAGAAACACACACACACACAGGACAGAGAGACACACACACAGGACAGAGAGAGAGACACAGGACAGAGAGAGAGTGAGATAGCACAGAGGGAGAGAAACACACACACACACACACACAGGACAGAGAGACACACACACAGGACAGAGAGAGAGACACAGGACAGAGAGAGAGTGAGATAGCACAGAGGGAGAGAAACACACACACACAGGACAGAGAGACACACACACAGGACAGAGAGAGAGACACAGGACAGAGAGAGAGTGAGATAGCACAGAGGGAGAGAAACACACACACACACACACACACACACAGGACAGAGAGACACACACACAGGACAGAGAGAGAGACACAGGACAGAGAGAGAGTGAGATAGCACAGAGGGAGAGAAACACACACACACACAGGACAGAGAGACACACACACAGGACAGAGAGAGAGTGAGATAGCACAGAGGGAGAGAGACACACACAGAATAGAGAGACACACAGGACAGAGAGAGACACACACACACAGGAGAGAGAGACACACACAGAACATAGGAGAGAGACAAGACTGAGAGAGACACACACAGGACAGAAAGAGAGACACACACCGGACAGAGAGAGAGACACACACACACACAACACAGAGAGAGACAGGACAGAGAGAAAGAGATGGGACATAGAGAGAGAGACACACAATAGAGAGAGTGAGAGAGATAGAGAGACAGGACAAGGATAGACACACAAATGACAGAATGAGAGACACACACTCATTACAAAGAGAGGGAGACACACATAACAGAGAGAGATATACACACACACACAGAACAGAGAGAGACAAGCACAGGACACAGAGAGGCGCACACACATTATAAAGAGACACAGAGAGGCGCACACACATTATAAAGAGAGGCAGACACACATGACATAGAGAGACACCCACACACAGAACAGAGAGAGACATACACACAGGACAGAGAAAGAGACAGGCCCAGGGCAGAGAGAGAAACAGGACAGAGAGAGAGTGAGAGCACAGAGGGAGAGAGAGACACACTGGATAGAGAGAGACACACAGGACAGTGAGAGAGACACACACACAGGAGAGATAGAGTAACACTGGACAGAGAGAGAGACACACAAACATAACATAGGAGAGAGACAAGACTAAGAGATACACACACATGACAAAGAGAGAGGGACAGGAGAGCAAGAGAGAGAGAGAGAGAGAGACACACACAGGACAGAGAGAGATAGCACAGAGATAGAGACACACACAGGACAAAGAGACACACACACAGGACAGAGAGAGAGACACAGGACAGAGAGAGAGTGAGATAGCACAGAGGGAGAGAAACACACACAGGACAGAGAGACACACACAGGACAGAGAGAGAGAGACACAGGGCAGAGAGAGAGAGTGAGATAGCACAGAGGGAGAGAGACACACACAGAATAGAGAGACACACAGGACAGAGAGAGAGAGAGAGACACACACACACAGAACATAGGAGAGAGACAAGACTGAGAGAGACACACACAGGACAGAAAGAGAGACACACACACACACACGACACAGAGAGAGACAGGACAGAGAGAAAAAGATGGGACATAGAGAGAGACACACACAATAGAGAGAGAGAGAGAGAGAGAGAGAGAGAGAGAGAGAGACAGGACAAGGATAGACACACAAATGACAGAATGAGAGACACACACTCATTACAAAGAGAGGGAGACACACATAACAGAGAGAGATATACACACACACAGAACAGAAAGAGACAAGCACAGGACACAGAGAGGCGCACACACATTATAAAGAGAGGCAGACACACATGACATAGAGAGACACCCACACACAGAACAGAGAGAGACATACACACAGGACAGAGAAAGAGACAGGCGCAGGGCAGAGAGAGAGACAGGACAGAGAGAGAGTGAGAGCACAGAGGGAGAGAGAGACACACACACAGGATAGAGAGAGACACACAGGACAGTGAGAGAGACACACACACAGGAGAGATAGAGTAACACTGGACAGAGAGAGACACACACAAACATAACATAGGAGAGACAAGACTAAGAGATACACACACATGACAAAGAGAGAGGGACAGGAGAGCAAGAGAGAGAGAGACACACACAGGACAGAGAGACACACACACACACACACACACACAGGACAGAGAGAGAGACACACACACAGGACAGAGAGAGAGAGACAGACACACGCACCGTACAGAGAGAGACACACACACAGGACAGAGAGAGAGGACAGAGAGAAAGAGATAGGACATAGAGCGAGACACACAGAATAGAGAGAGAGACAGGACAAGGATAGACACACAAAAGACAGAGTGAGAGACACACACACATTACAAAGAGAGGCAGACACACGTGGCAGAGAGAGACACTCACACACAGAACAGAGAGAGACACACAGGACACAGAGAAAGAAACATACACAGGACAGAGAGAGACACACAGGACACAGAGAAAGAAACATACACAGGACAGAGAGAGACACACAGAACAGAAAGAGAGAGGGAGACACACAGGACAGGGAGAGAGACACAGACAGAGAGCGCACAGTGCGAGCGAGAGAGTGCACAGAGAGCGCAGAGAGACAGCACAGAGACAGACAGCACAGACAATTCAAGATAACATTCTATGATACCACCATTTATGATGGGCAAGTTACTAGCATATAGATAGAAGGATTTTATCAGCCCCTATCACATTTCGATGAATATAACATACTGTATATTTATCAGTTATAACTGCTTGAAAGAGAATCAGTCAGTAACTGCTCCTTGGGTGATATTAATGTTTTCATTTCATCAAAGCTCCTTAGGACACTGTTTCTGTCTCTATTAAAGAACATGTCTTATTCAGAGCGAGAAGATTAAACACATTTTCTAAAAGCTTTCATGCTCACCAGAACAAATGAAAAATTAAAGGAGCTCAATTAGTCACTCCGAAGGAAGATTTTTTTTGTAATGTTATAATGCTTTTGATGGTTTATAAAAAACGTTTAGGTTATTGTACATGGAAAGGAAACTGTGCAAAGCAGCTCTTTCAAATGATATTCACATAGGTTAGGGCTGTTTGTTGGCTGCCCATTTTAAAATGTACTGTATCATCAGATTAAGTAGCTGTAGCTAGGAGTATGCCAGTTTCCACAATAGGATGAAGTGTGCACTTGCTCCCAATTCACTGATGGAAATTCCAATCTCCCTCTCCATTGGTGGAACATCTTTTCATGGTATTCTAGGCTAAGCTGCAAATTGTGGAAAGCAAAATGAGTGTGAAAACTCAGCATTGCTATGGGGATTGTGGATACTATTGTGAGGGACCTGCTCAGGAAGGGGGCACGATGCTGGCAGGCAGTTTTATTATGTGATGATATGAATGTCATCAGGAGAGGAAGGAGCAGAGCCCTCAGCTGTATTCTATATATATATGTCTATATATAAATATATTTTTATATATATATATATATATATATATATATATATATATATATATATATATATATATATATATATATATGTGTGTGTGTATAAATAAAGAAATAATTATAAATATATATAGATAGGTGTGAATACTCAGCATTGTGTAAAGTAGGTGTGGATATTTAGCATTGTGTGAAGGACTTGAAAGTGTGAATGACTTGAAAGTATAACAGGCAATGGTTTTATGTAAAAGACCAAAAAAGCACAATTTTGACAACCCACACTTTTGAAAAACATGATGTTACGCTGGGCAAAACATTTTTACAAAAGTAAAAAAATACATCCTTTAATTTATTAACAAGTGTATGTCATTGTGCTTTACTGGCTGACCTGAAGATGCAGAAAAAGACCCATTCTGCTCTATTTAAATTGCTTTTAATATGACATGGAATTTGCAATGGGATTAAATCGATCTGAAAAACTACAATAATATCACACTCTCAGGTGACAAATTGGCAAAACAAATGAATAAGTGACTGTTCACAATAAATAATGCATCAAATAATGCACAAAATAATTAATACATTAAATGCTGTATAGTTTTTCCCATTTTAAAAACTAATTCTTCAAAAAGTAGACTATAAATAAATATTCAGCTTCTTTAAGATGCCCCATCAGTTTCCATTTCACTGTTAAGTAAAAACATTGCTAAAATAAACACCTTTCTGAATACATTCTGTTCTTTGTAAGCTATACATGTGGAGCCACATTCAATTCGACCTCGAACAAGTTCCAGGATATTGGCCGTATGTCGGCGTGCCTGCTGCAGGCCCACAGCGCGAGCGAGTTAGGGTGCTATTCAATTGAACAGGCCCGCAAGTTACAGTCCAAAAGCTGAAACTGTAAACATGCACTCGTACATAGCATTTCAGAGCAGGAACATGATCATTTAAGCAAGTCCGTAACTCCGGATTTAGAAACAGCCAATAGAAAATGAGACTGTCATTATTACAGCAGTAGAACATGGAGGTTACATGTCAATCAATTAGGTTCGGGGGTCCGATATACGATCAGACTCGCAAACCCTCAAAATAAGGAATTATGAAAATGAATGCCAATACAGTTATAGTCCATATGGGTGGCCTGATATTTATTAACTCATTGATACCCGAGATCGATTTAGCCACGAAATGAAACATGAAATAAAAATAATTTCATTGCCGATTTAATTAATTCTAATGTCTTACATCGTTTTCCCCGTTATTTACAGTGCAGTATTGATTTTATATTTGCTTTTACAGTGCTACGGATATGTCATTAACCCCTTTGCAGGTCCTCTCTTGTACTCATGGGATAATGTTCTAAATTTGCAGTTTACGGTTGTAAAAACAGTTGCGGGCTTGAAGGGGCTTTAACTTGCTTATGTTAACCATCGCAAGGAATCCGAGGCCGGAGCCTGTAACTCAAAAAGCACGCCAATTGAATAGCAAAATAATTTATGGCCTCCATTACAGAAGCTTGGATCTTAAATGACTCAATTGAATGAGGCCCATGGTATTTTAAGATATATTATGAATGCACAAGTCTTCCACTCTATGCTGATTTAGTAATTGTCAAAAAAAATTTCTCTTCTGTCAGTCTGCTGTAATAATTGTAATACCATTAACAGTCTAAATTTGCATTGACTGTATACAACAGAGCAAACATCTAGAAATTCAAACATGTATGCGAAGGCTGTGAAACTTGCATTTTCTACTTTTATATTGCCAATTGGCAACATGTGTGGTCTTTAATATTTAATTTTTGACAATACTAAATACTAAAAAATGCATGCATCTAGGTGACATATTTATATAATACAGATAACTCATAAATAATAATATTACCTATGAGCAGTGTTGTCATGCTATTCCTAATAGAGATTTCAAATGCCTCAAAGCAGCTGGAACTGCCAATGTAGTTGCCTCTGAATTTGAATGTACAGTGTATAATCGATGAGAACATTCAATTATACTACACAAAACAAGATAGCTCTGTAAAGCTGGCTACCTCAAAGTATAAACCCACAATCTGCTACACATACATTATGCTAATCATTTATTGTTAAAGTAAATAATTCCTGAGATAATCCAAACTTTGTTTTATATTCTAACGCAAATACAGTAAGTGTCTCACAAATTCTAATTTGCTACTTTTTAGAACTGAAGTCTGCTTGTGGTGACAAAAAAATACCTCACAAATTTGCAAATTAGCATACTGAGAAATACATTAGTATAAATAAGCAGCACTAACAAAGCCAAATATCTCATTAATAAAGTAGTGTAAAAAATGACCATCACAATGTATAAATAGTGTTAATGTTCTTTAAGATGAAATCATCCTGCTATTCTGGTAACAGTTCCCCTATATCCCTTTGAGTGCTAGGGGTTCGTGGACATTTTAGGTCCGAAGAGGAGACACAGGGGAGGGAGAGGTGGGAAACACGGGTGGGGGGCACACAGGGGAGGGAAAGGAGGGAAGACACACAGGGGGGTGAGAGACACAAGGGAGGGAGAGGGGGGAGAGACACAGGGGAGGGAGGGGGCTTAGAGACACCGGGGTGGGAGGGGGGGAGAGACACAGGGGAGGGGAGACACAGGGGGGACAAAAAGGGCCGGGAGAGGGGTGAAGAGACACAGGGGAGGGAGAGGGGGAAGAGACACAGGGGAGGGAGAGGGAGGAAAGAGACACAGGGGAGGGAGAGGGGGGAGACACAGGACAGGGGGGAGAAAAACAATATATAGAACTCCATCATGATTGTGCAAGTCGTGTTGCATATAAATGATATAATATCATATATGCTGTAGGAAATAAAAAAAAATATTTTCCATTGTTTTATTCTGTGTTTTTACATAACAAAACCCTATGTTTAACATAATGAAAAGCCTAAATCTTCTAAGCAAACTAATACAAATGGTTTAAATATATTTATGACGAACAAAGGAAAAGCAAGAGCAGTTTATTTTCTGAAAACTGTACTCCACAAACCACACTTAACCAGGATATACGTAAATATAAATATAAATGTCACATGCAGAGACCTCTGTCCTCTCCAAATGATTGTCTTTCTGTCCAAACAGAAAACTAGATTAAAGACAATTATATACTCGGACATGAAAAATTATTCAGGAGGCTGAGACTAACAGAATATATGCAATACAAGGAGCATACCACAACATCATTAGATTATAACAGCAAGCACAAATGTCAAGCCACCACCTGGAGTAAACACTAAACTAGACTGCATCCATTGTAACAACCCATTATAAAAGAGACTTGCACAATCTCTCTCCATCAGAAAGAGCTGCCATAAAGAATTCAAAATGAGTGTTAAAACCCCAACATCGCCATCAAACCAGCAAATAAAGGTGATGCTGTTGTTGCTATGAACCCTCAGGACTATATAAATGAAGCCAACAGGCGACTGTCAGGCAACATCTACAACAAGAAACTTAATCAGGACCCTACCGAGGATTATACCATTCAACCTTGAAAACTCATCCAAATGCTCCCTAAAAATGTGAAGCAAGAACTGGAGCAGTTCATACCCATTCATTCTACAACTAGGACTTTCTACATACTGCCAAAGATCCTCAAACTAGGAACCCAGAGGGACTAATTGTTACAGGTATGTGGTTTACATAATACAATGTATAGTATTTGAAAGGGGTTGTTATATTGGTGAAACATGCCACAAATTACACCCAAGGATGAACCTACACAGACATTCTATAAAAACACACAATGAAGACAGTTATTGTATTCAAGTACACCATTTTACCCAAAATAATCACTCCATCCAAAACCTAAAATCAAAATATTCAGAGAAAATGTAAAAAACATCCAGGAGAGGAACGTATTTGAAATAAATATGGTAACATTATTCAACACTAAAGATACTGAACTTTACATTGATTTGGGTTTTCTAACACATTATCACAATTTCTTGTGATTCTGCCTCAATCTCAATCTCATTTTTATAACAGGCTTGTCACTCTTACTATGACTGCAGTGCTCTGTTTTTTTATGTACAGTATATATTGAAGTATATGTGTATCTATGTGCTCTATAATATATTGTATTGATTTTCCCTATATATATGTACCTGCTGATGTCAGATGCTGTCTCCACTCTCTCTGTATCACTGTTTACATTTAAACTGAAAGCCCTTTTTCATGTCCATATTGCTTCAGACTTGATAAAGTGAGGTAAAATCTCTTGAAAGCCTGTCAATATAGATAGGCGTTTGTTGAATAGAAACGGTATCACAGTATACTGCAATATTCATTATCATCTCTCTCTCTCTCTCTCTCTCTCTCTCTCTCTCTCTCTCTCTCTCTCTCTCTCTCTATATATATATATATATATATATATATATATATATATATAAATCAATCTGTATAGGTAGGTTTTGCCAAATAACTCAAATACATTTGCAATCACTTTTTGAGCATATCCAGAGATCATTATCTGGCCCAGGTTATACAAGAACCTACTAGAAATTAGCCTATCTTGGATTTAGTCATCACAAATAATATTGATATAATATAAAACAATATTGAACCTTTGGGAAACAGTGATCACAACACAATCTCATTTGAGATTTAATTTATAAAAAACAAATTTGTAAGGTGCCAACAAAAACTTTTAATTTTAAAAGGGCAGATTTTAATGGTCTTAGGGCAGCAATACAAAGTATAGACTGGGACAGAGAACTGATAGGTAAAAATACTGAACATAAATGGACAACATTCAAATCCTTACTAAATATACATTCTTATCACCATATAGCATGTGAAAAAAGTTAAATGAGTAAATCACAACCCATGTGGCTTAACAGTGATTTAAAGATTAAGCTATGGAGTAAAAAAAAACAGTCATTTAAATTACACAAAAAAGAGGAACAGAGACTGCTTTGTGAGTATAAGGAAATCAACAAGGCTTGCAAAAGGGCTATTAAAAATAGAAAATGAAACGTTAGTTGCAAAGGAGAGTTACACTAACCCTATTTTTTATATTATCGTAGTTTTCGGTAGATAACGCGCACCTAATGTATAACGCACACCCCAAACTTTATTAACAATCAGCTTTTTTCATTAGATAACGCGCACCTAGGGCCTCATTCTATTATCGGCCGCAGCCGTTGCGGGGCCGCAAGGACCGGCCGCAAGCTATTCGGCTATTCTATTCCCTTACGGCCGGGGATTCCGGCAGGCTTGCGGCCGGTGCCTTGCTATCTCTTGCGGCCGCTCGCGCCGGAGGAAAGCCTTTGATCTAAAACGGCCGCAAGAGATTTGCAATTCAATTGCTCCGGGAAACCTCTCTGCAAGGCTAAAAGCGAGCCGCAGTTACTTGCAGGAAAAAGGTCTCGCTAGCACCAATTAAGCACATAAAATAGCTCAAATAAAGCCATCCTGCACTTTGAGAAGACTATAAAGGGATTTTAGGTGTTAGAAAAAATAGCACATAATTATCCTGTACTCAAATCCGTAAAATATTTAATTTTTAATATCCGTAAAATATCCATGTAAAAAGTCCAGAGTGCTTGGAGCACTTCAGACACACCCACGCCGCAGCCGGCAAATAAACAGTTAATTTGAACTCGGGTTTGGGCAGATGTGCAAGCTTGAGAGTGGGTTCCTTTTAATCCTCATGTCCCCCAATATGATCCCTAGCATTTACAGAGCTGTACAGTGCAGGCTTGAATTTATTTTTCAGTTTTTATATTTCACAGTTTACGGCCGGTTCCAAGATATGCGGCCGGCCGTAAAAGGAGATCCTTGCGGGGCCGTATAATAGAATCGCGAGTTAACTGAACCCTCGCAAGGAATCGCAGCCTTACGGCCGATTTACGGCCGATAATAGAATGAGGCCCCTAGTGTATAACGCGCATCGAAAACTTTAAAAAAATTAATTTTGACGTACAGAAAATGCGCATGACGCTAACTAGCGGTAAAGTGAGGAAGAACAGACTGTTACTGACCGAGGACCATGAGGTACGCACCATTGCTTTAAAGGTACGTACACATTTCTTGTATTTAATGAATTTACATTATTCTGTACATCTTGTACAGTATTTTATAGATTAGAAATCATTATTTGTTTGCTTTGGTGACAGTACATGATGATACAGTTACAGAAATGGAATCTAAAGAAATACCGAATTACATTTTAAACGAAATTGATTCTTTCAATGTAGAGTCTGATGAGGAATTAATGGGATTCAAATAGTCTGTGTTTAATTAAATCTGAGTTAAACTTCTACCTTAGTTTTGTTATTACATTTGATTTAACTCTCACACCTTTTTTATGCTTTGTTATGTATACCGGGCATGGGCATTTTTTTTTTTACAAATGTAGACCTTTTTTTTTATAGATAACGCGCGTGTTATCTACCGAAAAATATGGTAGAAGAAGGCCATGAAGGAAGCAATAGGATCATAACAATTTGACACAGGCCGTCTGATAAATAGTGACAAGGAAGGGCAGATGAGCTAAATAGATTTATTTGCTTTGGTATACACAAGAGGGGTACCAGTGGTTGGGATGCTGCAAGAAAATGGGGCTACACTACTTTCACCAAATAATTGGATAATGTAGGAAAAAATCAAAAAGAGATTGGAAAAAATAAATGTTAATAAAACCCCTGGTCCTGGTGGAATACATCCAAGGATACTGAGAGAACTGGGTGCTGTAATAGCCAAACCATTATATCTAATGTTCGCTACCCGATGATTGGAGAAAAGCAGATCTGATACCTATATTTAAGAAGGGAGCAAGAGCAAATCCAGGGAATAATAGACATACAGCCTCATTAAATTCGGGCTAAGTGTTAAAACGTAGCCCATAACATTGAAAGTAGGACTTTTATATTAGCCCAGCTATTAAATTAGCCCAGTAAACATCCCCGCAGACGACTTGCGGGATATGCCACAGGACGGCCGCAAAATGCCTATGGGACGTGAGCGTGGAACTTCGCAGCCCGTGAATCTTTTGATCTGTCAAGCCTGTAACCTCTACAATTCCAATCATGCTATTAAATTGCAACAAAGTCACCCGCGAGTAACATGCAAATGGAGCATAAAAGCCCAATGTGTGCTGGAGAGGACATGCAAGGGGGGTAAAGACCAATACATAGCACCGTAAATGCAAATAAAAAGACACTACTGTACTTTTATTAAAAGGGAAAGTGATGTTAGGTCTTAAAATTAATAGCACAACATTCTCAAGCTCGCAAATCGGCCCAAAAAATATTTTATTTCATGTTTATTTTCCATGTTATTTCGATCCCAGCAATCAATGCGTTAATACATATACTGTAACTCGTATGTAATAGAATATCATATTTACAGATTTATTTATGTAACGGAGCTGGAACACGCAGTCCAATATCTCCGCTGGTATACGGTAAAATACCCAAGAAGCACTACAGTCTCACCATTCCCGACCTCCCATATTGGACGACACACAATTTGGGAGTCAAATGAATACTGACTTTATTTACCTTTACAGAAATATTTATACCCATCTCTTCCCACAGGCAATACACATGCCCATATTTGGCCGCACAATACACATAAAGAGAACAATAGGTGGGTCACACCTCCCAGAGGCTCCCTGGCAACTTTGATACAATCAGACATTGATTCAATTACACTTCTTTGTTCTTATCTGAGAATGAAAGCACTGTATACAATAGACTTCCTTTATCTTATGCGGAGTCTCTGTAACAGGATTATCTCCCATGCTAAGTAGCTGCAAATGTCTGGGACAATATTCTGCAGAGCATAAACCAACATACATATAGCAGGATCATATTTTAACCATAATAATCATAAAACAGGGTAAAACAGTGATGGGTTCCGTTACAATTTATATTGCATTATTGTGGAATGTGGGTTCGATCATAACTTGTAATTGAAGCCTATAGGACTTTGAAATCTATCCTCCCCTTTATAAGTGATGTAACGCTAACAATCTCCTTTTCCATTGGCTCCGTCTAAAACCGTAAATACGGTTTACACTGATTAATCGAGCTACGATTTTCGTCTCAAGCCTGTAGCTTGCAGAACATTCTAATTTAATAGCAACGTAACTCGGGCCAATTTCAAGCCCGCAGTCGTTGTGAGCTTCACGTTGGACTTTCGGTCCTCAAATTTAATAGAGCTGCTAATGTGGTAAGTAAGGTTCCTCAGGGTTCCTCTGCTTTTTAACATATTTATTAATGACTTAAAAGTAGGATTAGAAAGTACTGTCTCCATTTTTGCTGATGACAAAGGTAATTAAATCAGAAAATGATGTACTTTCCCTACAAAGGATTTTGCATAAATTAGAGAATTGGGTAACTAAATGGCAGATGAGATTTAATAAAATAGATATAAAGTTTTGCATTTGGGAAGGAAAAATAGGCAACTATCCAAATAGAGAAAATCAAGGGGTTGTAGAGATATAAAGAGATTTGGGAGTGCTTGTGCTCAAAATATATATATTGTGGGTCATGGAGAATAAATATCCCATGAAAGCTGGAACTGAGATGGAGTGAACTTCCCATAGCATTATCACTGTGTAAGAGAACACTATTCCTTTTTAAGAAAGAAAGAGGAGTAATGTGGTGGTAGAGGAGGTACTTGACCCTTTTATGGTATTTTCAAATAATTTTTAAATATTTGTTTGCTTTAACATCCTTTTTTTTGTGAAGTTGCTTTGCTGATGCAATTAAGAAAACAACACTACCCAGTACCTTTAAATCATGTAATGTTGATACCATGCTTTTTCCTGGCAGAGCTTTGTTTAGTCATTCAGTCAAGTCTGACTCTCTGCAACCCTGTAGACCACAGAACGCCAGGTACATCAGTCAGTCACTGCCCTTCTCAGCTCCATCAAGTTCATGTTCATTGCTTCAATGACCTCACCCATCCATCTCCACCTTTGTTGTCCCCTTATTCGTGTGACTTAAATCTTTCCCAGCATCAGAGTCTTTTCTAGTTATCCTGCCTTTCATGATATGACCAAAATATTTGCGCTTCAGCCTCATGATCACACCCTCCAGTTTGTCTTGATTTCCTTAAGTACTGATTTATTGTATCTTCTTGCAGTCCAAAGGATTGTAAGCCATTTTTGCCAACACCACAAGTTAAAGGTGTCTATTATACGACGCTCAGCCTTTTTTTATGATCCAGTTCTCACATATTTATGTTACTACTGGGAATACCATAGTTCTAACTATGTCCAAGCTTGCCATAGCTTTCCTCTCCAGAAGCAATTATATCTTTTAATCCTTTCATTGCTACAGTCACCATCTGAAGAGATGTTAAATCCCAGGAAAATAAAAGCTATCAGTGTCTCCACTTCTTCCCTATCTATTTGCCAGGAACTGATATTGCCACTTGCCATGATCTTTATCTTTTTAAGGTTGAGCAGAAGGCCAGCTTTTGCACTTTCTTCTTTTACCCTCATCAATACGTACTTTTGTTCCTCACTTTCAGCCATCAGAGTAGTATCATCCGTGTACCTGAGGTTGTTGATTTGTCTTCCAGCAATATTTATTCCAGCTTTGGATTCATCCAGCCCGGCCTTACGCATTATGTGCTCTGTGTATAAGTTGAATAAATAATGTGACAATATGCAACCTTGTCGCACTCCTTTTGAACCATTCTGTTGTCCCATGTTCGGTTCTGACCATGGCTTCTTGGTCCATATACAGATTAATCAGGTGAGATGATCTGTTACTCCCATCTATATAAGAATGTGCCACATTTTGTTGTGATCTACACAGTCAAAGGCTTTAGAATAGTCTAGGAAGCAGAAGTATATATTTTTCTGGAACTCTCTTGCTTTCTCTATTATCCAGCGGACACTGGCATTTTGATCACTTGTGCCTCTTCATCTGCGGAACCCGGCTTGCGCATTTGGTAGTTCCCAGTCCATATATTGTTGTTGGATCTTAAGCATTATCTTGCTGGCATGTGAAATTAGTGCAATTGTTCGATAACTGGAGCCCTGTTTGGCACTGCATTTTTTGGGATTGGGACGTAAACTGACCTTTTCTAGTTTATTTGTCACTGTTTACTTTTCCAGTTTCACAGCACCAACTTGTTGAATTTTGAATAGTTCAATTGGGATTCCATCAACTCCTGCAGCCTTCTTATCAGCAAGACATGCTTTGCTCTCCAAGATGTTTAAATCCAGGTCATTCAACAAACTATTGAGGTCATTACTGCTGTTAAGATCCTCCCTGTATAGTTCTTCAGCATATTCCTGCCACCTCTTCTTTATTTGATCGTCTTCTGTTAAGTCCCTACATATTTTATAACACCTACTTTGGTATGAAAGGTGCCTTTGTTATCCACAATTTTCTTGAAGAGATCTCTTGACTTTCCCATTCTGTTATCTTCTTCTACCTCTTTACATTGTTCATTGTAGAATCTCTCCTTGTCTCTTCTTGCTATCCTCTGGAATTCTGCATTCAGTTGGACAAATATTTTCCTATCTTCACTACATTTCACTTTCCTTCTTTCCAGGGCTACTTTCAAAGCCTCATCAGACAGCCAGTTTGCCTTCTTAGTTTTCTTTCACTTGGGGATATTCTTTCTTGATGTTTCCTGGATAATGTTTGAAACTTCTGTCCAAAGTTGAATGATGTATTGAATATTTTTATAGAACTGGACAACTGCAGCATATTCAAAATCTATGATTGGAGCATAGGCTTGGACCACTGTGATGTTAAATAGTTTGCCTTGATTTTGAATTCAAATCATTCGGTCATTTCTTGGGCACTTCTTTGGCCACTCTTTGATTGACTATGAGGGCTACTCCATTGCTTCTTGACCACAATAAAAGATCAGGTGGTTGTCTGATGAGGAATCTCCCATTCCAGTCCATTAGCTTTCACTGTTTCCTAGGATATCAATGTTTAACCTTGTCATCTCATTTTTGCCCACGTCCAGTTCGCCTTACTTCATAGTTCTAACATTTCAGGTACCAATGTTGCATTGTTCTTTGCAGCAGCAGACTTTCCTATCCCCTCCAGACACATCTGCAGCTGGGTGTCCTTTCAGCTTTGGCCCAACCACTTCATTAGATCTGGTGCTACTCGTACTCACCCTCTGCTTTTCTTCAGTAATGTGGTAAGCACCTTCTGACCTGAGGGGATCATCTTCTGGTGCCATATTGCCCTGTCTCTGGTTGTGCTTGTCCATAAAGTTATCTTAGCAGAGTTACAAAAGTGGATTGCTAGTTCCTTCTCCAATGGACCGTGATTTGTCTGACCTCTTTGTTATGACCTGGCCATCTTGGGTGACCCTACATACAGTCCA
Source organism: Discoglossus pictus (assembly GCA_027410445.1). Lineage (NCBI taxonomy): Eukaryota > Metazoa > Chordata > Amphibia > Anura > Alytidae > Discoglossus > Discoglossus pictus. The sequence continues at coordinate 425,729,732 of CM050163.1, read as the reverse complement.
AGAGAAAAAGAGAACAGTATTGTGGATGTCCTGCAGCATATAGAGCTACAGTATGTTCACCTCTTATATGTATTTATCTCTGAAGCTCAGATACTTTGGAAAAGTTTTGCCTGTTATCTTAGGGGCATCAATTGTAAAATATATAATCAACCCTCTTGAGATGTAAAGAGGTCAGCTAATGTGCAAAGCCTCTCTGGTCACTCCAGTAAGATTTTCTTTCAGTATGTGCCAGTGTTCTGAACATATACAAGATCAGCAAACAACACAGCATGTGGAGGCACACATGAAATCTCCCAATTTGTTATAATAAAAAAATCAATGTAATGTTTGCGATGTTGGTCACGCAGTTGCGACCTTGCAAAACAAGGTCCCAACCGCAAGCCTTGCAAAGCGAAGCGAGCCAGCGGCGCCGTCACACATGCGAGCCTCGCGAATTGAGGCAAAGCTGCTGCGAAGTGAGGTGAAGAAGCCAAAGGCGCTCATGCGAGTGTTGCGAAGTGAGCCAAACGCGCTATTTGTCGAAGGCGCTCCTTGTGAGCCACGCGATGAGCGCCGAGGTATAGTAGTAAGCATATATATAGTAGTAAACATCTATTATTAATTAAATGATCACAGTAGATTGATATTTATTGATTCTAGCTCTTAAAATGTTTATATTTTTTATAAAAAATATCAAAATATTAAAAACAAACTTTAAATATTGTCTTATTTATAGTTTGTGCTGTTATGAAGGATTTGATGAAAGGCAAAAGAATGTTTAGCGTTTAAAATAAATAAATACAGAGACATAGAGTGGAATAGGAGGCCTGTGAAAATCACATGACATCTCTATCCAGTTCTATTGAAAGACTATGAATAGCCCCTTGACAAAAGGAGTAAATAGAAGAGTAAGTGCTAGTAGACCTGCTTATAAATTAGAGTTCTTACGAGAGCAGGGTCCTCTACTTAATTTATACCACTATGTATAGTTGTGTCATATTTGTCTAAGGTATTCTCTGTATCCTCTGTACTTAGCTCTAAGGAATATTTTCGTGCTTTAAAATAAATAGTTATTACAATACCCTTTCCAGGCTAATTAACAGTCCATGACACAAGTATTCAATTGAGCAATTGTTAGTTACTGGAACCCGTAATTTAGCCCGTAAACTAAATTACTATTCAATTGGCATATTTTAGCTACCCACAAACAATTTACGGGTTACAGGATGAAGCTCCCTGAGGGCGGGGGTTGAATTCTTGACTGTCGAAGTTGTTTTGGTTATATATTTTTTTTATTTTTTGTATCGTTTTGTTCCCTTTCTCTTTTCTTTATGGTTAAGTTTAGAGACAATATCCGGTTTATAAACACGTAATGCCGCTTATAATTAATCAAGAGATATAGAAAGAGTGGAGGATAAGATAAAATTAAACTGAAAAATATATCTTTTTCCCCTTTTTTATTTTATTTATTTTTGTTTGTACTTTTTCTTTTGTTATGTGTGTTGATATCACACTGTCTTGTTTTAATTCTGTATTTGTTACACTTGTTTTAAAATACAATAAACATATATATATAAAAAAAAGACAGGGAAAGCGATGAAAGACGTTAGTATTAATTGCACAACAGTCTCAAACTTTAATCTGTAATCAAAAATTATTATTTTTTGGTTTCATTTCCATGTTATATCAATCTCGGTAATCAAGGAGTTAATAGATATCAGGACACCCACATGGACTAGAACGTTATCGTCATCCATTTTTATTATTTTATACATTGCCAGATTGCAAGACTTCTAAAAGCTAATTGATTGACATTTAACCTCCATGTTTTACTGATGTCATGATAATGGTCTTATTTACTATTGGCTGTTTCTAAATCGGTAGTTACGGCCTTGCTTAATTGATTATGCTCTGAAATGCTACTTACGGGTGCATGGTTTACGGTTTTGGCTTTCGGCCAGGTAGCTGCGGGCTTGATCAATTGAATCGCTCTGTAACTATTGCAAATGTCAAGCAAATGTCAAGCAAATGAATAGTGCACTAAATGTATTAATTTCTCTAAACATGTTTTTTATGCTCCTGGATTACCCAGCTGCTAATGTTGTTTATTACATACTTCACAAACATGTGAAATTTTCCCCAAACTGTAGTGGTCCTTTAATATGCCATACAACATCTCATTATACTATTCCCTTTCAACGTGTTGGAAAAGTATAAAAAATAAGCCAGTTAAGAATGTGGTTAGAAGGATTCACAAAATATATTCAAATATGTAATATTGCCCATTTTGTTCTTGAGAATTTTCTACAATTGGAAAATTAGATTGCATTAAAATGCAAATTTGCCAGATCCTATAATATATATATATATAAAAAAAAAAAACTTTCAGCTCATGCTTGTAGTTCCCACAATGATGTCATCTTACTTAATTTTGTGTGACAGCAACATGATAGCACATATGATATGATCACCATCGTATCTAGCTAGAGCGAGGGAAAAGGAGGTGAACGGAATAGATATGAGTTAACATCAGCGAGGCCGTGAGAAGAACTTAATTTATTCCTGAACTGTCCTGAGCTAAATAGTGAAAGCAATATTAAAGGTTTGAACCATGTTCTTTTAAGAGGAACTATTGTTTAAGTTTCGGATAGACATGCTGAAATCACAGCTTTATTTGAACACAGTTGAACACCACTCAGAAAAACTTGTCTGAAAAACAAACATTCAGTGACTTCAACACAGTTATAGGCAAATCACTCAAGAGAAATAAAATATATACTAGAAAAGTATTGATCAAGTAAGTATTGGATCCATATATAAATGCTGTCCTGTACTCTTTCTTGGGATACAGCCAATAACTAATCTTTATGACCGTGCCCCTTAACTGATCACTGTGCAGTTTTATGATGGTAGATATCCACTAAATAGCTATAAATTGGGGAACATGTGCGTTCAGACATCACAACGTCACAGGGCAGGTCTTACATTGTCTAACACATGAAACAAATAATAATCCTTTGCATCGATCCATGAGGTCATATAGAAGTCTTAACACCTTGATAAGAACAATACTGAATAATGATTGCTACTGTGTAATAAAGATATATGTGAACATGCTGGCCTTTGGATATTACAACCTTTGTTTTATTTGGGATTAGTGGAACTAGAAAAATCTTGTAAATAGGATATTTGTTAGCATAAGCAATAAAGATATTATTAGTACAATGTCTTCATGTAAGTGATAAACCTATCAGCTTTCTAGATAAAGGGTCAGGAGAACAAACCTGGTGCTAAAGTAAAAACTGGGCATAAAGAATGAGTATAATGTTTGTCAGCTACTGTATGTGGTTTATAGTTACTTGTTGATACAGCAGACATGTAAAATTGCATTAATGTGTTGCCTATTCTTAGGTACAGGTGCAGAACTACCGCCGGTGCACCCAGTGTAATGCATTGGGGCCCGGCACTGAGGGGGGCAGGTACAAGGGAGCAGGAGAAGGAGGGACCAGGACTGGCTGGAAATGTGGGGGGCAAGAGGGGACAGGGGGGGATAGTAGCATCTATAGTAAAAGTATATAGAATGCTGAGAAAGCAAAAGAGGTCGCTGATGCAGATAAAGAACCATTGGTCCCGGAGCAAGATGATGATGTTAACCTGACAGGAGTTATAAGCCCAGGCCAAAAAGAAAATTACAAGGTGTTGTTACCTACGGGGTGCAAGTCTAGTGTCAGTATGAAGCATGCTGAACAAATCATTGGTGGAGATCTGGATCCAATCAGATGTACCTACCTTATGGGTTAGGGCAATAAAGATGCCTCCATAAGAAACCTGGACAGACACCGATAGCTGTCCTTGGTGAATACTCCTGAAGGGGAGAATACTAGCGAAAGGAAGTGCCTGACAACGATCTCGGGCCCAGTGAAAGGAGACATGAAATGGATGAATATAGCCAGTGTACTCGCAAAGTATGAGTGTCCTAAAAATGATGAAGGAGCTGGAAACCTTACCAAAGAGAAAGATTAAGGATGAAAAGAGTCTGAAGATTGAGAGGGTGGAAGACAAAACCTCATCCCTGAGAGGACCCGAGAATCAGAAGATGGAGATAGATCCTAAAGGAAATGTAAAGTATCCTGGGAGAGCTTTATCTCACGTCGCAGTAAAACAAAGCGCTATGGTCAAGGAGAGCCCAGACGGGAAACCAATAAAGAAAGACGTACAGATGAACTCTATCCCAGGGGGACTGGAAAAGCCTACAATGGAAGGCAGGCAAATTGCTATGCAAATGAAGGGTATCAGAATGAAGCCGGATTATATTCCTGAATGGAGAAGGAAGCCCACGCTTGAGGACAACAGAGTGTCCTATAGGAAAAAGACACATATGTCTATTTAGGAGCAGTGAAAGAGTCCTCCCATGCATAAGCTCAAAAAGGGAATATATGCAGAAGCCACCATAAAAGGACAGACAGGAGAAGCGAGATCTCCTCACTAACTGTGTATCTCAGAGGATGAGCGATCTCTCTAATACGGAAGAATAAGAGAAGGCGGAGGGGCATCTCTATTGGAGCGGAAAAAACGAATGTGGTGTAGCCAAGTAGAAGATCTTAGCTCCCAACTCCAAGAGCAGAGGATAAATGATCCGTTTGCGATGGAGATACGGTTTGAACAGGGTGATGCATGTCTAGAAGAGACTAACCCTGATATTCAGGACCGGAATACACCAGACACTGTGTTGAACACAGAACTAGGTCCAAAGAAAACTTATATGCATGGCATAGTGACAAGCTGCCAGAGAGATCTTGGGGGGACTTGAATAAAAAGAGAGAGGAAATCCTTCAATTGAATATACAGCCTGAGATCCAGTGATCCAGAGTGAACCGGATTAACAAGCTAATGAGGAGAAAATACAGCTGAAGCGAGTAAAAAATGAGGCAAAGCAAGCAGAAAAACAGAGAAAAACTGAAGAGAAACAGTGAAAAAAGATAAATTATGGGTGAAATCTGAGGATGCTGAAAATACCAGCTTTTCTAAGAAACTGAGTATTCTAAAGGCTTCTACAATGTGTACTAGCCTATGGGTTGACTTTAAACCTGAAGTTGCTATACCGCTAGAGATGTTCCAGCAAGATCAGAAATTTGAGAGATACATCCTGGCAGAGTTATAGAGTAGCAGACCTTATATAATTGGAGGCACCGTAATATCAAGGATGCCCGGTTTCGAAACATGAGACGGTTGAGGTGCAGATCCAAGAGATAGACGCAGCCCTGGGAGAGGATATGCTTGTGGAGCCTATTAAGGAAATGGTACCAGAACAGAAACAAGATGGCGAAAGGAAGCTGATCCAGTCTGGTGAGAATTTCCAGCCAGCCAATGGGACCACTTGGAACAGGAAGAACCAGATTATCTCTCCAACTAAATCTTGGGCACCAGACAGCTTGCCGGACTGCAAAGTTAATTGGGAGGAAAAGCTGGAAGCAAAACAGCCAGAAAAGTTGCCATGTCATAATGACTATAAGAATGAAGATTGGGAACCTAATACGAGAGAGTTGGAGACTCTACCTAGAATGTGGAGGATGGGATCCCGACCAACTCAAAATGTCACCGAGCCTGACCAAGAGTTACAAAGACTGGTAACAGAGAGTCAGTTGTTACCTGAGCCAGACACCCACCCCCTAGAGGCGTTAGCAGAACCATGGAGTAATGTGGAAGTGCTGGAGAGAGGAAAAGAAGTCCAACCTCATTAGCTAGCCAAGCCGAAAGCGTAAGATGTCAGTAGTCAGGAAGAGGCGCAGGAACTTCACAGTTCACTAGTGAATAAAGGCATCCTGATCATTAGTGTAAACCAAAATGCTCTAGTCCAAAGGTTCACCAAGAATCAGAGCGTCTCGATTTGCCCCAAAGTGGTTTGTGAGATGGATGTGGGAAAGTCAGAAGTTGAGGACTTAGAGTTCTTGGGGAGCGTGGAGACACCAAAACATGATAAGCAGACACCGAAAGAGACCCGTCCGGGCAGGACCATGACCTCAAGCTTTGATTCTGAACCAGATGATCTCTCCAAAGCGATGTTAAAATGGAAGAAACTTCCAAACTGGTTAATTGTAGATAACGCCATCAATGAGGATATCGGAGTAGTGTTGCTGTCTCAGGTCAAGATGGCTGAGCTTCAATTGTTATGAACAAACAAGGTTCTTCTGAAAGGGAAGAAGGGACAGAAAGCTGTATGTAAAGTTATTTCGTAAGACACCTGCCCAGATGAGATGTTCTGGCCGTAAATAGTTACAGGTGACCACCCAATCTGACCAGTATCCAGCCATGTCCTGAGGTGAAGGATGCGGAACAAATCCAGGTGCTACCTATAGATGACACCATGGAAGGAATCACTGGTAATCTATTTGAGGGACATCTCAAGCCCTGCTTCTTGAAAGGATACGGTCCAAACAAAAAAGGGGATGAGATGCGTGCCATGGTGTTCCAGGTGCTTGTGACAGACCTTGTGAGCCACTGTGTAGTAGAGAAGATGGATTTACAAGTGGCCGCTCAATCGCAGCCTCATACCTCCATGCAGACAGCACAGAGGAGACATATTTTGTATGACAAAGAATTCTTGAGTGGTGAGTGGCACTACAGAATGCAAGGGTTACTGCAAGAGTGATGACAGTGTGTCGACCTAGAACTACAGTGCCTTCCACGTCAAGTGGTTGCCGTGTGCACCGTTTCCGGCCTCTGTGCAGGTCGCTCAACCGCATGTTGTTGAGCTGAGGGGGATGGTGTGTGACAGCGTCAAGAGTTCTTGACAGGATTTACAGAGTTAAACTCCTGGAGAACTCCTTATTGGTCCTGCTGGAGCTTCACTTTAAAGCCTGGAAAGCAGACATGGGAAGTGCTGCTGATTAGGCTCTGGCCTAAGTGGTGTGAGCAGAGTGAGGAACCTGCAGCCAGAGGCTCTAAGGCCTAGCCAAGGAAACAAGCTGTAAGGAGCCTGGAAAGTACAGCTAGCAGAGAGAACTGCCAGGTGCCTGGATTGCTGTAAAGAAAGGACTGGGTGATAGTTTGCTCACACAGATATCAAAGGTGAACTGTTTTGGAGAAGCTGTGTTTGGAGTGCTATACTGCTGTTTCCTGGAGATGCAAGTGACAATTACTGTTGGAGATTGTGGACTGTTTGATCTGTGGAGTAAGAGGACAGACACAGGAAGTGTGGGTGCTGGCATCAGAGAGAGAGAGACAAACCAAGGAAGTTGCTATTGAAAACAAGTCATATCTGCTAAGGACCCCTTTTGTTTTCTTTATTACCCCCAGGGAAGAGACTGTTGTGCTTAACGAGACTTTATCATTTAAAGTACACTTGGTACTCGTTATAACGGTCCCTGGGGGTGAGTACTCGAAGAGAAGGGTGGGCCGGTACCCTGGCCACAAGGTGGCACTATACCATATACCAGAGACCGTTTGTATCCTGGCCACGAGGCGGCACTATATGGGCTAATAAATACCCAAGAAAGTTTTTAAATATACAATACTAATACTACCGAATTTGAGAGACTGTTGTGCCTGCTCTGCAAAGAGACACAAGACTTGGGGAAAAGACAAACCCTGCTAATCTCCACTGGAAGTAGTATGACAGGATTAATTTTTGTGAATTATATTTCTCCAGAGCAGAGAAGCTGCATGGGTGTAGCCAGGGTGTTCCTGGATGTCTAGTAAGGACGTTTACGTAGATTTTTATTTTCTTTTTCTTAACGTTAATTACTACATCTGGATCCTTGTTGAGCCCTATAATAATCAAGTCTCCTGCATCAAAAATCTACGTGTTGTTTAACCTTTTGTTAAAAAATCACTGTGTTAGACGTCCATCCGTGTCACAATATGTATATTTATATATATATATATATATATATATATATATATATATAAATATATATATATATATACACATGTAATCTTATCACTAACATAGTTGTCGTACTTTGAGTTGTCATCCTGTTGCAAAGCCAGGAGAGCCATTGAGGCACGCCACGGCACTTAGTCAGCAATGAGCGCTGAGGTGGACACGCGGGACTTAGTTGGCGCTCATCCTGAGAGATGCAGGACTTAATTATGGGTTGTATGACTTAGGACCCGAAGCACGTAGATGGATTGTGGGGCTTGCAAAAATACGACTTTAACGACCGAACCACCAAACTGGAAAAACATGCAAAAGCACACAAATATGCCTCAAATCCACTTAAACACAGCACATAGGGAGAGCAAGGGAGCCTGTGAGTGAGGTTGCAAGTTAATTTGAAGCATATTTTGCCTTTTTTCCCGATTGAAAATATTTGAAGCTAGAAGAAAAATGGCTGCCGAAAAAGCGTAAACACAACAAAAACGAGGTAGAAGGACGAAAAACTAGGCCGAGGGGGGGGGGAATACAAGCCACTCGGGACTTAGTTGGCGCTCATCCCGAGACACGTGGGACTTGGCCACGATTACGGGCCGTATGACTTAGGACTCGAAGCACATAGATGGATTGCGGCGACTTTAACGGCCGAACCACAGATCTGGAAAAACACACAAATATGCCTCAAATTCACTTACACACAGCACAGGGGAAGAGCCAGGGAGCCTGTGAGTAAGGTTGCAAGTTAACTTGAGGCCTATTTTGGCTTTTTTTCATGATTGAAAATCTCTGAAGCGAGAAGAAAAATTGCTGCCCGAAAAAAAACGTAAACACGAATGAAAATGAGGCGAAGGATGGAAAACGAAGCCGAAGGATGGAAATACGAGCCCTAAGCACTAAAACTTAATGCAAACCAGTAACTCTTAATACAAGGTAGTAACATTTAACTCAAGCCAGTAACCCTGAACCTAAGGCAGCAGGCATATAAAGTACACAGGAGGAGAGGCTCGCAAGCAACGCAGAAGGCGCTCATTGCAAGACACGCTATGAGTGCCGAAGGTGAACATACGGGGGGTTGCAATGAGCGCCAAAGGGTAATATTGAAAAGCAGGAAAGGTGCGGCTTGGCAAAAATGGCAATGAGCTGCAAAGCCGCTCATTGCAGGGCTTGCAATGTGCGCCAAAGTCGCTCATCGCAGGGCTTGTGAAGTAGACGGGGGTAGAGGCTTGCAATGAGCGCCGATGGTGCTCAGCGCGGGGATCGCAATGAGCGCCAAAGGTGCTCAGAGGGGCCATATCTTCGCATTTTGTGGCAAACAGCATTGTCAGGCTTCACATTTAATTGCGTTCATTTTTGACTGGCAAGTCGCTAGTTGTTATATAAGTATAAGAATGCACTATATACAAAGGGCCTCATTCTATTAGCGGCCGCAGCCGTTGCGGGGCCGCAAGGACTGGCCGCAAGCTATTCTGGTATTCTATTCCCCTCCGGCCGGGGATTCCAGCAGGCTTGCGGCCGGTGCCTTGCTATCTCTTGCGGCCGCTCGCGCCGGAGGAAATCCTTTGATCTAAAACGGCCGCAAGGAAATCGGCCGTAAGAAAATCCTATTTGCAATTCAATTGCTCTGGGAACCCTCTCTGCAAGGCTAAAAGCGAGCCGCAGCTTACTTGCAGGAAAGAGGTCCCGCCAGCACCAATTAAGCACATAAAATAGCTCAAATAAAGCCATCTTGCACTTTGAGAAGACTATAAAGTGATTTTAGGTGTTAGAAAAAATAGCACAACATTCCCCTATACTCAAATCCGTAAAATATTTTTTTTTTAATATATGTCAAATATACATGTAAAAAGTCCATAGAGCTTGGAGCACCTCAGATACGCCCACGCCGCAGCCGGAAAATAAACAGTTAATTTAAACTCGGGTGTGGGCTGATGTGCAAGCTGGAGAGGGGGTTGCTATTAATCCTCATGTACCCCAATATGATCCCTAGCATTTACAGAGCTGTACAGTGCAGGCTTGAATTTATTTTTGACTTTGTAGATTTCTGAGCTTACGGCCAGTTCCAAGATATGCGGCCGGCCGTAAGAGGAGATCCTTGCGGGCCGTATAATAGAATTACGAGTTAACAGAACCCCCGCAAGGAATCGCAGCCTTACGGCCGATAATAGAATGAGGCCCATAGTATATACAATTGTGTGCAACATTATACCTATCTATCCTCATTACAAGTGTACAGCAGAGGTCCCAATTATGGTAGGATATTAAAGTGATACAAAAAAGCTTAGAATGTGCAACTTTTTGGGTGTTACACTGCTCAAGAGATCCTCCCACCAGACTGGCCTTCTTATCATTTATTTGAAAAAACTCCTATGAAATAAAATATAAAATTAAAATACCTAGATTTAATATATGAAAAGGATACAAAAACATGCAAGGTTTAAATGAAGAATATATATATATATATATATATATATATATATATATATATATATATATATATATATTATTCATTTGAAAAAAACACTAATAAAACAAAATACAAAAAAAAAAAAAAATGAAAAATATGAAAAGTTAAAAGAAGTAATAAGAATTCCATCTTTATCTATAAAATTAAATAACACAATAATAAATGTAAAACATAACTAAAATAAATATATAAAAATAAATCCGGATTAGACAAAAAATTAATTAACATGGTATGCAAAATTATTATAATTAAAATCAATAAACATGTTTAGCAAAAAAGAAAAAAAAAAGTTTTAATAAAATAATACAAAGGTATACTAATGCTAGCAAGTTAAAAGTATCACTTTGAAAGTAATTTCCCTATTTAAAATCAATACACATATTTAAATAATATAAATACAATATAGTAACAGAAGAAAATGAATATAATAAAAAAGAAAGTTAAAAGCAACATTTGATAATAACGCATGAACAAAAACATTCAGGAACATAAGGAGTTAACTAATTGCCATAGAAACTATGGAAAACAAAGAGTTAACTAATTGCCATATAAACTATAAATAGCTGCACAGAGAAGACAGCACTGTGCCCTTGACGAGTGATAGACTGATAGAGCATCATGAAACGAGCGTCAGGAGATTGTGACGTCATCAGTAAGCGCGATCACAGCGAATACCATGCTAACATAGCGTGGAGCATGATAGATATAGCTCTATAGCTCCAGGTCCACTACCTCACTACCAACTTAAAAGAAAGATAGGAAGCTAATTCCTTCACCACAAAGTTACAATATAGTAACAACAGAGTAATATACAAGAATAAGAAAATAGAAAAGCAAGAAAAAGGAAAAAAGAGTAAAGGCATAATTAAAGCAAAAAACTGAAGAAAAAGGAGGATACAACCTCCTTTTAAAAAATAGACAGAAGCACTAATGAAACATACAGTTTAAGAAACAGCACATAATCAGGAGTGTATACATTTTAAAAAATAGCACAGAACTAGCACTATAAATAAATAAGGTAAAGTAGTGACTGTGACAGACTAACAGTCACAAGGTAAAAGGCTAAATCAACAATATAAGAAGAAATTAGCACTAAGTCACAATAGCACAAGTCATAATAGTTTTGAATAACACAATATGAATTATAATGCATTTTAAGTAATAGAATCACGAATTAACATAAATAAACAGGATAAAAGATTAACACAAAAGAAACATAAAGGTACTTAAAGCATATACTCAAGTGAAGTGCTGTATGAATAAACAAAACTATAAACAGATAAAAGGATTATAAAACCTTGTCTTAATTTTATGTAAAAATCTTAATCTTATGTAAATTAAAATCCAGGGTACCTGATAAGGATTTGATTAAGGAAAAATAATCAAAAAACACAAATACAGTTGAATTAAAAAACAAAATCATTTATTGACTTGAGCATAATAAAGTAATTAAATAAAAAAGCTGTGATCAAAGCAAAGAATATAATAATAACAAAATAAAACTTAAATAAACCTTTAATAATTTGCTGGACGTCAAAAACCCAAAGGAATAAAAACCTTGGGTTTAACATGAATTTTTTAATCGTTGCATTTTTAACAACATTTTACATTTTTAAAATTAGTATGTGACAATAATAATTAAAATAAAGGCTGCATAAAAGGTGTTTCTGCACAACCTTAGTTGGTTGTTCAATAATTCCTAAATAGGATCCATAGGACAATTTTTTGGTACTTCTTATCAGAACCTAATGTCCATCATTATTGATGAATGGCTCCCTGATTAATGGTTTCCTTTTGCAAATGGCTTATGATGTGTGAGTCTGTGAAAAAGTAGGCCTCTAGTAAGTTTAATATGTAATATATAATATTTTTTTAATTAATTAATGATTAATTAATGATTAAAAATAGGTGAACATTATGATAATATTAGGCTGAATTAAAATATGCTTTCCAACTTTTTCAATCACCCATATTTATGTTAAAAATGTTTTTAATTCACAAAAACATTTTTGGGCGTTAAACGTACAATTGTTGCTCATGATTTTCTGCGGTAGACATCCTGATGAACGTGTTCTCAATAGTCACTGAACAGTTTCTTTTAGTTCCCAAAAAGTCTTCTTTACTTTTTTAAATGACAACTATGGAAGCTCTTTCATTCAAATGGCTCTGAAAATATTAATTATTGATCAATTCCCATAGTTCTTTACCCACAAATATTCATTATTTCACTTATTCTTGGAATAGTTTTTTCAAGTAAAGAAAACCAGCATAATTTTTATCTCTAACTATGATAAAAATTTTCATTAAGATAAGTCTAATGGTGGTAAATCCCCTTCTGGATCATTACCTGGTCATGGTGAATGGGGTTTGTGTACTTCTTTGGAGCTGTGAGCTTTACCGTGTAGGGTCACCCAAGAAGGGCAGGTCATAGCAGAGAGGTCAGGAAAAACCCGGCCTACTGGAGTAGGAACTGGTGACCCATCATAGTATTTTTGCCAACGTAACAACCAGAGACATAAGGACAGATGTGACTGGCGTGCTGATACCCATAGGGTCACGGAGATGGGACACAACTGAGCAACTTTACAACAATAAACAATGGTGGTAAATACATTTTTAAAGCAATAATAACAGAATAGTTTCTCTGCTTCTCAAAAAAAAGTGTTCAATACATGTCTAAAATTGTACATTATAGACTTGTCTATGGCTGTCTAGCCTCATGATTACTTGTCAGGCAAGAACAGTTAAACCAGTGATCTATTACTATCAATCATTGCTCCCCTCCCAACACACCACCCTACTTTCAAGTAGATCAGATTTATTATTATTGTTTTATATGCTAATATTAAAAATTAGAACAATTCTGATTTAATTTCAGCACACAAAACAAACTATAACAGTATATTACTGTAGATTTAAAATATCTATGGCCTTTTGACTTGTCCCTCAGTTGCACATATCAAAGTAGTAACCATGCTAATCTATGCCAGCTTTACTGTAAGGAATTGTTGCAAGGTCCCTGAACATATGGCAGTGTAGCCAGTTTCCACAAGACCATCATCCCCAGAGGTTTGGCTCAATCAAAAAGCACAAACTTCCTCCTAAACGTCCAGTTTTCTGAGTTGGACTGTTGACAAACGTACTAGAGGAAAGCCATGTGACATGAAAAATACTTGCAGAATAATAGCATATCTATATAAACTATTTTTGGTACATTAACAATGACATACAATAATATGTAAAAAACAAGTTGCATAAAAGATTGTAATGGCCAGGGCCTTACAAATAGGAATATCTGCACTGAACAGTACTTAATTGGGTGGGTGCCTATGGTCATATGCCTCATCCAATCCAATCCAATCTTTGAAGCTAAACTCTGCCAGGTCTAGTCAGTACCAGGAAGTTAGAACTACTGGCAATATCTGGTGCTGTAACCTGGGTATCTTACAGTTACATGTATCTCTACAAGTTTATTTTTGCGTTTGCTGCTTTTCTTGAAAAAAAGTAAAATAATTTGTCATTTTATCAATAAAAGACAATAATAAGCAGTAAATGCCAATGAATTGAGATATGCTCTATTTATATTATTCTATGACCTTTAACCAGGACTCTCCTGATTGCCATTACCGCTGCTTCTCTGCTATTCCATCATTCATTACTCTACATGTGAGATTACCTTGTTGCCAAGCAATGTTTGGCAAGCCTCCTATGATATAGATGGGGTTAAGCCCATGCAGGGCATTTCAAGAGTTATCATTGATCCCAGGTTTATTAAAAAAAAAAAGATCAGCAGCTGGCTCCTATTTCTACACAAGCTCTGTTCTTCTAACTATACCAAGGAACAAAGGATCCCATTTGCACAAGTCCCTGTTCAATTAGGTATTTGAACTAGCTAGGATTGAGCCAATGTCCCCCCACCTATCTCCCTGTATAAAATCATTGTATCTTCCTTCATCGCAGAAAAAGAAATAAAAAAAGGTTCTTCCCGAGGACACTATCTAATGCTAAGCCATACATCACACGATATACATTGTTATTCATGTCAAGAGAGATGATCAAGGTCTTCCTGTTTTATCAGCGATTAGGCTGGAGAACGAGATAGAGGCTGCTGCACTTGGCAGCCAGCCAGAGATGTGCTTTCAATTTCCATATGAGTGAAGTTAACAGGAGCAAGCACTGCTTTATTGGGCAGATAGAGTCTGGTTACTTGATTCCTCTATTTTCTTGAATTTGTTTATAATGAAATGGGTTAGGTACATGAATAGATAGATAATTAGGATGTTGCGTAACCTTTAGTAACAGTCTTGGAATGTTTAATACTTTTTGCTATGAGAAGCACATGGTAGCTCAGGAGCAATATATTAAAGAATCACTGTACAATGTAAAACACATATATTTGAAAATATATGTTTGATGTTGTCAAACTACGAATTGTCACCACGCTTGTGAGCCTCGCCTACCGAGCCGTTGAAGCACAGAAGTCTTCTGGAGCTTGGAGAAGTTAGCAGATGAGTGTGGAAGGCGCTCATCAGCTGCGAGCCTTACAAAGCGAGGTGAACAGTTGAGACATTGAAACAAGCGGGACTTAGGCAGAAATGAGCACCGAAGGCGCTCCTGTGAGCCTGGCAAATCGAGGTGAGCCATTGAGGCATTGAAAACTGCTGGAATTAGCCTCCAAGCGGGATCGCCTTAGGCTGCAAGCAGTTGAGAAATGGGGGACTTAGAAAAAACACATTACGAGGTCGGAAAAATACGAAGTTAACGGACGAACCGCGCAAATCTAAAAAAAAAAAAAAAAAACATACAAAAAAAAAAACATCACACAAATTGCACACGAATTTAAGCTGAATTTGCTGAGTTTCGGCACACGAAAATTGGCTAAGCAAGAAAAAAAATGTAGTCCGAAAAAAATGAAAACGAGGCTATACGCCCCCAAATTGCACAAAACACAGCCAGCCACATACCAGTTTACCCAGGAATGTACCAGGTGCAAAATACACTATTGCAAAGGACGGTAAATGCTCGCGAGCAGCGTAACACAGACAATTGACGCCATTTTACAACACTAACTTGCAACTAATAACATTACGAACATAAAATGGAGCTGTACATTGTATGCTGCAGGAAGATAACAGATTGTTAGCTCTTCAGGCTATTGATTGCTGGATATATTAATTAGAAATAGGTAAAGTATATTGATTTATTAAGTAACTAATTAATTAATTATTAAAAAAAATATAGATATATATTTATCTGTATTTGCGATGAGCGTCGAACATGATTGTTGCAAAGGACAAAACTGGAAGGACACGAGGGGAGAGGCTCGCAATGAGCGCTGAAGGTGCTCAGAGGAGCAAAAGTACAAAGAGGAGAGGCTCGCAATGAGCACTAAAAGAGTAAAAAAAGCTTTACATGGCAAACAGCATTGCCACAGCCTCAAATTTCCTTCCCCCGTCATTTTTGACGGGCAAGTCGCTTGTTATATTATAAAATGCTTCTACTGAACAAGTATAATTATGTGGTGCTCTTCTGTATCTAATAAGAAAATAAACAAAACGCGTATACACTCAAAACCCTATGTTTTTGTACATCAGAATACTGTGCATAGCTATTTAATAACACTAGTCAAATAGGCCATTTACGTGCCATTGAGTGCTATATCACATTATTCTCAGCAGACAAAGGTCCCATGGTAAAGCAGGGTGGCTGGACAGGTTGTGCAGCATTCCCCTTTCAGGAATGACTATGGCTGTCTATTAGTTAGGGAGATGGTTTCCATTTTGTTCCAAGTGTCGTTTGTGGTAAGGTGTAGCTCCGTCTGGGCAAAGAGATGTTTATGATGAGGTTTTTACAACAGGCTGTCAGCTCCTATGTTTCTTTCAGGGAGGTGGACCCATCCTTGGTCAGATGCAAAAAGGACAAATTGCCTAGCAGTACATGATTGACACATTGGACAATACACAACAGCAATGAATTAAACGTTACTGGTGTCACCTTTTGTGGGGACTATGGTTCAGAACTGACCTAGCCTCCTCTAGTGATCTATAGCCCAGCTGGTTTAACTACACACAACTTTTCAATTTGCTGCCAAAATCTGTAGATATGATGAGGACCCCAACACATTTTGAACAGCTTTGCTACTCAAAGCTATACAACTTGTTATACAGCCCACCTTCACCTGTAGACACAGTTGGTGAAATAGTGATAGGCTCTACTCTTACGTCTGTTGAATGGGACAATAATTCACCATTCAAATATTTACACTTGTCTGTCTCAGCATCGCTGGTGGAAACTAATCAAAAGCGTCTTACGACTTAGAGCATTACACCTCAATGCCTTCAGACTATCTTTCCCACCAGCTCTGGTGTATGTGGGAGAGGAGTGGAGAAGTGGATTCATAAATGGTTGTTATGCTGTCTTACCAAACCATCCTGGCATGCTATCAATAATGATGTAACTGAACAATATTATCTAACAATCTGGCTTTCTCTCCTGAATTGCACACCCCCACAGATTAAAATATTTACACATATATTGCTGCAGTTTCTGCTCAACGTGGCAAGAGCTTCCTATATTAGTATCCTATATTAGAATCAGCTTATGAAATAAATAAGGTGCCCTAGTCAATAACTTCATATTGCTTTCCAATAGATTACCCTTACCACCTACCATCACCTTTTGTTTCCACACACCCCCTCCCTCAATTACCTGATCATAAAAGCACATTTAACTGTATTTTTTCTTCTTTTTTTATTTTTATTTCGATGGCCTCTATTTGAAATGTCAGTTCACTTAGATGGCTGGGTCGCTACCTACTTATATTGCTCTCATAATTCTTCACTGAGAAATGTTTGTGAAGTTTCCTGCATACCACATTCTGTTCATAGTAAACTCTTAAAGTCTATTAGATTATGCAATTAAGTGACACAGACACTGATCAATGTATGAAGGTTTAGTTTATTAAATAAAAGGTGTTCAAATATTTTAAAAAAATAACAGTATAGGTTGCAAATTTGCTATAATTTAAAACTGTATTTAATAACAAGTACTGTATTATTTGATAGTTATTTAAAAAAAAAAAAAATTTACTTGGGACTATCCATCCAAAAAAACCATGCTTCTGAAGTTAAAGGTATATCTAAGTATCCTTGTTTTTACCTTTTTCTAATCTAACACATGCTGCTTACAACAGACACACACATTACATTGAGTCATTCTATACACACACAGATTTATTTGATTTAAAAATAAAACTTGTTTTCCACACCACCAGAGCTGCTTACTTAGGCACCCTGGACCTACTAATAGAAGCACTGCATCTGGGGACTGTTTTTAACCCTAAACTACCCTTCACGCCAACAGCAGTACAATGCAGAGATCAACAGATTAGTGCCTGACTCCTCCTACTTCTTTCTACCAGGGGACTATACATTCCATGATTCCTTCCGGCACAAACTGCCATAATTGATTGTTTTATTGTATTAAAATGTATTAACTGCCTGTGATTGGCCAAAACAAAGTGTAAATTGTATGCTAATTTTAGCAGGGATTTTCAGGGGTGTCAGCTCACAAAAGCTGCTGCTTGCGAACTCAAGAGTGAGTTTGTAAATGTTTATTCTGATATTTTTTCATGCAAAATGTTTTCATAAACTATTGATTGTATTGTATCAGATGCATTCATAATCCATTAAACTTATATATGCCTTTAAGTAGCAGATGATGGCAGGATTGTAACCCCATAAAAGAGACAGTTGGGAGGTTTACTGGTTCCATAGAAAGGAAGTCCAGCTATCAGCTGCTCACTAGTTAGGAGTCCCAGGGGAGCAGCTCTAATCAGTAACATCTTCCTCTGTACACAGCTCTGGCAGTGCTTATACATGTTGTTTTTCATTTCTTGCCAGTAAAACCTCTTTCATATCAAACAGAAGGTTCTGGCTGCACTAAGATGACCCTTGTAATTGTGAGAAGCATGCGTCACTAACTCTCTGTAACACTGGTACATCAGTAATTTGCACTGCTTAGAGTATCTTATTGTTTTCTTATTCTTCCAAATATACTTTTGAAAATGAAGTTGAGGTTCTCCATTGAACATTTTTATAGATAAACACAAAGGCCTCAATTCAACTGATCTATTTTTGTTTTTTACAGGAGTCCGTAATGTGCCACGTAAACTAATTTACTATTCAATTGGTGTCTTTTTGCGAGGCGCTAACGATCTAGGGTTACAGGATGAAAATCCCTGCAGTTGTTACAACCGTAACTTACACCCCATCTAAGCCTTTAATCTTTAAAGCCTGCAAGAGTTACAATAGCAAATCGCTATTCAATTGCTACAATTCCTCAAGCCCGCAAATATTTTTACATTTATTAATGTCAAATGTAGAAGAAAATCCTATGGGTACCAGATAGGACTCGCAAGGGGGTTAAAAACCTATTTGTAGCACTGTAAATGCAAATAAAAAATCAATACTGCACTTTTAAAGACGGGGAAAATGATGAGACATTCAAATTAATTGCAGAAGCTTACAAATCTGCAGCAGAAAATATATTTTTTTGTTTCATTTTGGTGCTATATCGATCTTGGGAATCAATGAGTTAATACAAATCAGGGCACCCACGTGGACTAGAACAATTTTTATTATTTTGTACACTGTGGGATTTCCAGTCTGATCACATATCGAACCTCTAAACACTAATTCATTGACATGATAGCTTTATTTTTTACTGACGCCATGATAACGGTCTCATTTTCTATTGGCTGTTTCCAAATCGGTTTAGGCTTTAGGCCTGTAATTTGCAGGCATGTTCAATTGAATCGATCTGTAATGGTAGCAAATCTCAAGGCCGCAGACATGTAGAACGCAATCTGCGGGCTTGCAATTGAATGAGGCTCAAATTATTTTATGGAATGATATTCAGAAGGGAAAATCTTAACTAATATTACAAGGTAGTCTTAACTAATAAAGAAAGCAGATGGGAAAAAACTAATGAAACCATAGTCTTTTTTTCCGAAAAGGTCACAAAGCACCTTCATCTCATTTTATCCATATCAATAACCCCTCCTCTACATTCCTGCCTAATTTTGTCCAGGGTCTCTCCTCTACATCCCTGCTCATTGTGTATCATAGAATATTAACTCTACATTTCTGTCTCTCATGTTTCACTGGATCTCTGCTCTACATCTCTGCCTCTCATGTTTCAGGAGATCTCTCCTCTAAGCTCCTGCCTCTCATGTTTCCTGGGATCTCTCGTCCCTAACCTACCTCTCTTGTTTCCCAAGATTTATCTTCTATTCCCCTGCCTTTTGTATTTCCCTGGATGTCATCTCTCTGTCCTGCCTCTTGTGCTTCAAGGGATATCTCCTCTAAGCCCCACGTCCCACTGGTTTAATTGGATATCTGCTCTCCACTTTTGCCTTTCATATGTTACCAGGCCTCTCATGTGCGCTGATATCTCTCCTTTCTGCCCTGACTCTCGTGTTTCCTTCTCTTTTCAAGGCCCCTGTCCTTCACCAACCCCAGTATTATTCCTCTCAGTCTCTGACTCTCATTCTCCATATGATTATTTATCTCCTCTACTGTCTTTCATCTGCCCTAGGATCTTTTCTTTCTACCGCCCAAAAAATGAATACTTCTTCTTGGCCTTTTGATCAAATGTAGTACCTTCTATGAAAGGGCACCTACACTTGTCAAGAAAGAGGGGGGAAACATTAGTCTGTCTAGGGGCAGAGTAAGTCTGAATGCCTGAGGCTTAGGGGAATTTTGCCTGTGCCTCCCCAGCTTAGCACCATAGCACGTCTTTTTAAGCATTTTTTGGGCCCTCCAGTCAGGATCCTTTTGGTTCATGGGGGTGGGGGGGTACCGTATTTTTGTTTCTGCCCACAGCTTACGAGTTGAGGGAGCACATCACTGTGCACAACAGATGAGAGCGGTTCCTCCAGCGTCACTTTATGCTAGATAGGGTAGGTGACAGATACCCTATCTAGCATACCTAGGATTTTGGACACATGACAACGGCAAGAATTTTAGATTGATTACTTTTTGATATGAGCAAATATGCACTCAGCAATGTGGAGCCAAGGGGTCTCGCTAGTTCTTGAGGATGTGGCCTTATGGCCAGGAACATCTGGGTGGAGTAGGTGACAGCTGCTCCCCCAGAAATCTGAGCCAGAGTGGACTGGTGGCAGCTGTACTCCTGGTGAAGATAAAGTCTACGTCGGCGGGCTCTGGCCAAAAGGCGTGGAAAGACCCCCTCGTTCTTAGGATGAGGGGAAAGATACAAAGATCTTCTGGCATCCTAGTACCTTATGCTCAAAGCCCAGAAGACTCAAGGCGGTTGGACTTAAAGACTTCACTGGAGAAAGGGCACTAGTGAGCACAGGATGCTCGAGTGCACCCATTTAGAGCACACCCCGGACATTCAATAAAAATAAAGTCTGTGAGCGGGTTCCTGTTTGGTGCATAATCCAATCCCAGGCTTTGCTTAAAGCTGTGTATGTATCAAGGGAGCCCTGTATTAAATGGTATTTGGGATTTAAACGAAAGATACATTGTATCCTCATTTGCATGTCCCTTCCCAGTCTCCTAGAGTGCAATACAATGACTGTATTTCTGGAAAACCTGAGCAGGATATAGTTTTTAACTTATTTTTAGACTTTCACATGGGCTTACAAATGTACTATTTATTTTCTATACACAGTGGTACCTTGGTTCTTGTCTTTAATCAGTTCCGGATGGCAGGATGGGTTTGAAACAAGCTGAGTTCCAAACAAGCAAGGCATCAATGTAAACTGAAAAAATCAGTTCCGGACCTCGGTTTTTCACATTTTATTTTGAACTGATGGTCTTGTTTTTGGATACAAAACCTTAAAACTAAACTGGCATAAATAAAAAACAATAATTACATCAGATAACATAGAAACTTCACTTTAACTGTACTGAGAGGACTTGAGGGCCCAATTGGAAGGTGGAGATGTAGAGGAGGAGAGAGGTTATTGTGTGGAACTTTGGTTCTTATAGGCACAGGCTACACTTTGGTTCTTGTAAGCACAGGGTGTACATTGGCTCTTATAGGCACAGGCTGCAGATTGACTCTTACAGGCAGTCTTCGCATGGGCTTTTACAGATACCGGATGCACATTGGCACTTACAGACACAGGCTGCAGATTGACTCTTACCTGCACATGATGCATATTTGCTCCTACAGACACAGGCTGCAGACTGGCACTTTCAGGAACAGGCTGCACATGGGCTCTTGCAGACACAGCTGCAGATTGGCACTTACAGGCAGAGGCTGCACATGGGTTCTTACAAACACAGGCTGTAGATTGGCCCTTACAGGCAGAGGATGCACATGGGCTCTTGTAGTTTCAGACTATATATTGGAACTTACAGGCAGAGACTGCACATGGGCTCTTGCAGACATTGGCTGCAGATTGACACTTACAGACACAGGCTGCACATTGGCAATTACAGGCAGAAGCTGCACATGGGATCTTGCAGACACTTGGGCATTTGCACAGCCAGGATGCAGGATGCAGTCAACTTCCGTGAAATTGATCAGTCACACACGTCGAGTACCAAGCAAGCGTCAAGTTCCAAGAAATTTACCCCCCTGTGATATGCATCGAGTAACAAAAACGACACGAACGGAGGCAGACGGAAACTGAGGTACCTTTACCGTTGTGTGTGTGTATATATATATATATATCTATATATATATATATATTTATATACAGGTTTAGTTATAATATGTGCCATATGTGCCCGCACCCATACACACAATAGCCATCATTATGAGACATATTATATTCACACTGAAAAGTCCCAGCTGAAGTTCTTGTTAGCAGTACATTCAGGAAAGTCTGTTCTCTGCCTTACGAGATGGACTCCTGCCAAGTCTCTGTTCACAAAGCCTCATTTTGTACCTTGACAGGATGCATCTAAGTAGGGCAGGAAATGAAGCCATCACTTTGGGGGAATAAGCAGGAGTCCAGAGGAACTCTGCACAGTGTGTATGTTCATTGCACTTTATATGGATGCATATCCTCTCTGCCTCTGAGAAGTCTGCGATGCATTACCAGGAGTTATTTCTAATCCAGAAATGTATGATCTAATTATCAGGAGGGTTCATAGAATAAACAAGCTGCAACATATAAAATGTGTTAAATACACATAGAGAATTAACAATTTATGGTAAGTATATTTTAACATTTTAGTGGCGATGATAACAGAGCAAAACGTGCAACTTGGCCTTTTATCTCCTTATATATATTATGAATTAGACATCTGCATAGTATATTACCAATAAGTTATTATATGTATAAAATCATTGACATTTAATCATCATAAAGTCACTGCATTGCATACATTTGTATGCAATCGTATTACACATAGTTCATCCGAATTATATTTGAATCAAAGCATAGATATTATTGAATTAAACAAAACTTATTCCAGCACTTTCCTGAAATGAATGTTTAGTAATAGTGGCTACTAATAAAACTCCTGTCTCTTAAACTGTTTAGAAGTGATGTTGGCAAGCTTCTTCTGATTTGTTCCCCTATCATAGTCTGAATGCCCAATGTGCAGTACAGGGAACAGAAGATTGTATATGTAGCCATTAATGTTACAGAATATTTTTGTCATACCCTCTGCCAACCATTTGCTCCTCAGTTATTTCCCATACTCTTTCTCCATCTTACATCTCCTCTTCTATCAGCCACGCTTCCCTTTCTCTGCTTACTCTCCTGCCACAAGGCCCTCTATGTCTCACCGGCCTGTGGAGGAGAGGAGGAGCCAGCCGGGAGAGGACTCAGCCTGGGAGGAACAACAATTGGGAGAGAAGCCTGAGGGTAAGAAGCTGTGTCCCCCTTGGCCTCGCTCGGCTCCACGTGCCTCCCTACAACCCCCGCTCCACCACCTGCCTCCATGGCGAGATCTTTACATTAAGAATTAAGTGTGCCCGATCCCTAGCTCCGCCCCCTCCCTGTCCTACTCCCTGCATCTGTGCAGTAATAGCAGTGTGGGAACCAGCCTGTGGCAGAAGCACCGACCACGAGGGGCTGCTGAACTAGGTGAGCCCCTTTTGTGTGTCATCAGTTATTATTTAAATTAGATAATTTGTCTGTGTGTGTGTCTGTGTAAGTCTGTCTGTGTGTGCCTGTGTGAGTCTGTCTGTGTGTGTCTGTGTAAGTCTGTCTGAGTAAGTCTGTGTATGCCTGTGTGAGTCTCTGTGTGTGCCTGTGTGAGTCTGTCTGTGTAAGTCTGTCTGAGTAAGTCTGTGTGTGCCTGTGTGAGTCTCTGTGTGTGCCTGTGTGAGTCTCTGTGTGTGCCTGTGTGAGTCTGTCTGTGTAAGTCTGTCTGAGTAAGTCTGTGTGTGCCTGTGTGAGTCTCTGTGTGTGCCTGTGTGAGTCTGTCTGTGTAAGTCTGTGTGTGCCTGTGTGAGTCTCTGTGTGTGCCTGTGTGAGTCTGTCTGTGTAAGTCTGTGTGTGCCTGTGTGAGTCTCTGTGTGTGCCTGTGTGAGTCTCTGTGTGTGCCTGTGTGAGTCTGTCTGTGTAAGTCTGTGTGTGCCTGTGTGAGTCTCTGTGTGTGCCTGTGTGAGTCTCTGTGTGAGTCTGTCTGTGTAAGCCTGTGTGTGCCTGTGTGAGTCTCTGTGTGTGCCTGTGTGAGTCTGTGTGTGCCTGTGTGAGTCTGTCTGTGTGTGCCTGTGTGAGTCTGTCTGTGTGTGCCTGTGTGAGTCTGTCTGTGTGTGCCTGTGTGAGTCTGTCTGTGTATGCCTATGTGAGTCTGTCTGTGTGAGTCTCTGTGTGAGTCTGTCTGTGTAAGCCTGTGTGTGCCTGTGTGAGTCTCTGTGTGTGCCTGTGTGAGTCTCTGTGTGTGCCTGTGTGAGTCTGTCTGTGTATGCCTATGTGAGTTTGTGTCTGTGTGAGTCTCTGTGTGTATCTGCGTGAGTCTGTCTGTGTGTGCCTGTGTGAGTCTCTGTGTGTGCCTGTGTGAGTCTGTCTGTGTGTGCCTGTGTGAGTCTGTCTGTGTATGCCTATGTGAGTTTGTGTCTGTGTGAGTCTCTGTGTGTATCTGCGTGAGTCTGTCTGTGTGTGCCTGTGTGAGTCTCTGTGTGTGCCCGTGTGAGTTTGTTACTGTGTGAGTCTGTCTGTGTGAGTCCGTGTGTCCCTGTGTGGATGTGTCTCTGCCTGTATGTGTGTGTGTATGTATGTATGTATGTGTCTCTGTGTGTATGTATGTGTCTGTGTATGTATGTGTCTCTGTATGTGTGTGCAAAGAAAGGAAAGCGAGAGAATGGGGAAGAGAGAAAAGAAGGAGAGACAGAGAGAGAAGAGGGAGAAGGGAGAGAGAAAGGAGTGGGAAAGAAAGAGGGGAGACAGGCAGGGAAAGTAGGGAGAGGGGAGAGAGATAAGGGGGAGAGGGGAGAGAGATAAGGGGGAGAGGGGATAGAGAGAAGGGGGGGGAGGGGGAGAGAGAGAGGGGAGAGAAGGAGGAGGGGGAGAGAGAGAAAAGGGAGAGGGGAAGAGGGAGAGAGAATGGATAAGAAGGAAGAGGGAGAGAGATTGGGGGGAGTGAAGGGGAAGAAGGGAGAGAAGAGAGAAAGAGGGGGGAGAAAGATTAGATAGAGAAAGGGGGAGAGAGAAAAAGGGAGGGAGATAGAAGGAGAGTGAGGAGAGACAGGGAAACAGGCATGGGAGGAGAGGGGAAGTGACATAATAGGGAGATAAAGACATAGAAAGGGAGAGGGAAAGAGTAAAAAGAGGGAGAGAGAGATAGGGAGAGGGAATAGGGGAGGGAGAGGGGGAGAGAGAGGGAAAAGGAGGGATAGAGAAAGAGGGCGGAAGAGAGAGAGAAAGAAGGGGAAGGGGTGGGAGGGGGAGAGGAGGAGGGATAGAGAGATAGGAGGAGAGAGACAAAGGAGAGGGAAAGAGAGGAAGAGAAAGAAAGAGGTAGAGAGAGAGAAAAAGAGGAGGAGAGAAGGGGAAAGGTGAGAGAGACAGAAAGAGAGGGGATAAAGAGGGTGTAGACATGGAAAGAGACATGGAGACAGAGGGGGAGAAACAGGTAGAGAGGGATGGAGGGGGAGAGAGTGTGAGAAAGGGAGGGAGGGGACAGAGGGAAGTTAAGGGAGCAGGAGAGCGAGGGGACAGAGGGAAGTTAAGGGAGCGGGAGAGTCAGAGGGGACAGAGGGAAGTTAAGGGAGCGGGAGAGCGAGGGGACAGAGGGAAGTTAAGGGAGCGGGAGAGCGAGGGGACAGAGGGAAGTGAAGGGAGCGGGAGAGCGAGGGGACAGAGGGAAGTGAAGGGAGCGGGAGAGCGAGGGGACAGAGGGAAGTGAAGGGAGCGGGAGAGCGAGGGGACAGAGGGAAGTGAAGGGAGCGGGAGAGCGAGGGGACAGAGGGAAGTGAAGGGAGCGGGAGAGCGAGAGGACAGAGGGAAGTGAAGGGAGCGGGAGAGCGAGGGGACAGAGGGAAGTTAAGGGAGCAGGAGAGCGAGGGGACAGAGGGAAGTGAAGGGAGCGGGAGAGCGAGGGGACATAGGGAAGTGAAGGGAGCGGGAGAGCGAGGGGACAGAGGGAAGTGAAGGGAGCGGGAGAGCGAGGGGACAGAGGGAAGTGAAGGGAGCGGGAGAGCGAGGGGACAGAGGGAAGTTAAGGGAGCGGGAGAGCGAGGGGACAGAGGGAAGTTAAGGGAGCGGGAGAGCGAGAGGACAGAGGGAAGTGAAGGGAGCGGGAGAGCGAGGGGACAGAGGGAAGTTAAGGGAGCGGGAGAGGGAGGGGACAGAGGGAAGTGAAGGGAGCGGGAGAGCGAGGGGACAGAGGGAAGTGAAGGGAGCGGGAGAGCGAGGGGACATAGGGAAGTGAAGGGAGCGGGAGAGCGAGGGGACAGAGGGAAGTTAAGGGAGCGGGAGAGCGAGGGGACAGAGGGAAGTGAAGGGAGCGGGAGAGCGAGGGGACATAGGGAAGTGAAGGGAGCGGGAGAGCGAGGGGACAGAGGGAAGTTAAGGGAGCGGGAGAGCGAGGGGACAGAGGGAAGTGAAGGGAGCGGGAGAGCGAGAGGACAGAGGGAAGTGAAGGGAGCGGGAGAGCGAGGGGACAGAGGGAAGTTAAGGGAGCAGGAGAGCGAGGGGACAGGGAAGTGAAGGGAGAGAGAGGGGACAGAGGGAAGTGAAGGGAGAGGGAGGGGACAGAGGGAAGTGAAGGGAGGGGGAGATGGATGGGACAGAGGGAAGT
The DNA here is from genome assembly GCA_027410445.1 of Discoglossus pictus. Classification (NCBI taxonomy): domain Eukaryota; kingdom Metazoa; phylum Chordata; class Amphibia; order Anura; family Alytidae; genus Discoglossus; species Discoglossus pictus. The sequence continues at coordinate 425,703,178 of CM050163.1, read as the reverse complement.
GAAGGGAGAGGGAGGGGACAGAGGGAAGTGAAGGGAGCGGTAAAGTTAGATGAGAGAGATGGAAGAGAGAGATAGAGAGGAGAGGGAGAGTGAGGCAGGGGAGAGTGGAGGGAGGGAGAGAGAGGGGGAGAGAGAAGGGAGGGGATAGAGGGGGAGAGAAGAAAGAGAGAGTGAGATGTGCGATGTAAGTTAATTAACCCTTCGATTTCCACAGGGGGGGCAGCAAATCAATATTAGCCCAGGGCGTTACAACTCTCGTCACAACAACGCCCCTGCTTATGCTTGTTTATTTAAATCACATACATGCCAAGATTGAGTATAGCTTCATTGAACCATTTATGAATGATACAAGAATGACATGAAAGTATAGTTGTGTGTGAACAGAAAAGCAGTAAAAATCGCTCTTGCAGCTTCCCATGATGCAATCCAAACACCAACTGCAGCCCAAAAGATGCACATTTGGTTTTGACCACCTTAGCAAACAGAAACAAACTAAATATAATTAAGATTTTATAAAAAAAATTTAGTTTTATATTCCAAAGAATGAATGCTTAATAAATGCACTTTTTTATGCTCAATTGTACTGAACGTTTCCATTCATTTCATTCTGTAACACGTCAAGGGGAAGAGATAACATGTCCTACCATGTTTACATTTTATCTAATTAAATAATTTGTTATACAAACAATAACTTTTTTTTTTAATATTTACTTTTATGTGTCCTTTAGAACATTTTAGATCATAATGTCCCTTTAGCTGTTTTTATTTTATAAGCATATCAGATGTTATTAATACCCAAAGGCCATTACATTTACATGCAGTAGACAAATATCTAATACCCCTTATGGTACTATTAGTCAGAATATGACAGATTATCAGTGTAATACTCGTTATGAAATATGATGTGAAACAATAAGTCAAACTATCCCACCCAAAGGAAAAATAACCCTGTGTGTATGCATATATGCTCTGTGTTAGTATCCAGTCTCCTGCAGCCAGTTTATCCCCTACCTTGTGTCCTGCGTGCGGTGAACAAGTCTGTTAGCAGTTCATAGAGCCAGTTTGTTTCCTCACACTTTCTCTTGGAGAAAGATTCTCGGACAACCTGCTGAGCTCACTTCAGAGACACCTTCCTGAGAGAAGCTTCCCTTGTGCCCAGAACAATCCAACAGACCTGTAGAGTGTTTTCTACAAACAAAACAAGGACCAGCACAAACAAACTGCAACTTGAGCCCAAGTCACTGAATAGTAAATAGTAACTATTATTTATTCTGAAATGTAAAGCGAAATGTACTACATATGTGGCAGGAATAAAAAAAGAAAGTGATCTCAAGAATAAAAAAAAAAAAAAAGTGGCTTGATGGACAACCACTTAGAATTATCCGACGGCATGCCAAATGACGTTATTAGTTTTAACCTCTAAGAAAGTGAAAACTTGCTGCCAAAAAGCTGACAGGCATAACTAGAAGAAAACTCAGTGTAATTTGGGGAATTGGAAAGACATTTCAGCTATAATTTGGCGCTATATGGTTGCCCACAGGAAAAGTTGGGAAAGGTACCAGAGTGTCAAAGTAGTATATGTAAACCCCATCTGGATCACTACCTTGTCACAGTGAAGGGGCTTTCATATTTCAATTACGTTTTGTGCTATACTGTGTATGGTCACTCAAGAAGGACAGGTCATAGTGGAGAGCTCAGGCAAATGGAGAAGGAATTGGAAACACACTCTAATATTTCTTTGGAAAGGAAACTCTATGGATAAACACAACCAGAGACATAACTATATGGCACTGGAAGATGAGCCCCTCAGATTATAAGGTGCCTACCCTATTACAGGAAAAGAGCAAGTATGAGTAGCACCAGATGTAATGAAGTGGTTGAAGCAAAGTTGAGAGGACTCCTTTTTGTGGATGTATCTGGAGGGGAAAGGAAAGTCCGCTGCTGCCAAATTCAATTCAGCATAGGAACCTGGAATGGTAGAATTATGAACCAAGGCAAACTAAATGTGATCAAAAATGAGATGATAAAATTAAACCCTGAAATACTGGAAATTGGACTGGAATAGAACATTTCATATCAAGCAACCATCAGATTTTTTTATGTGGTCAAGATTCCCAAAGAAGAAATGGAGTAGCCATCTTAATCAATCAAAGGGTGGCCACAGCAGTGCTCAGTTACAAGCCAATAAATGACAGAATAATTTCAATATGAATTCAAGAAAACCCATTTAACATCATTGTGATCCAAGTCTATGTCCTATTTTATAAGTATACTCAGCACCTCCTATATATAAATAGGGAACCAAAAGTTACTTTGAATAATGGGCATGTTTGGCCTTGGAGTACAAAATGGAGTAGGTCAGAGATTAGTAGAATCCTGCTAAGATATTTCTCTGGAAATATTAAACACCCTCTTCCAACATTTTGCCTAAGGCCAGACTGAAACGATCCAACGCCGAAATTAATATTGCTGGGAGAAATATCAAACTCAGATACGCGGTAAATGAAGAGAGTGCAAAAGCTGGCCTGCTGCTCAACATTAAAAAGATAAAGATCATGTAGATCAAATAGCAATTTCAGTTCTTTACAAATAGACGGGGAAGTGGCAGGGAAAATACCGATTTTGTTTTCCTGGGCTCCAAAATCTCTGCAGACGATTACTGAAATTATAAGACATTTGCTTCTGGGGAGGAAAGCTGTAACAAGATATTAACAAGTAAATATCACTATCAGCTAATGTCCGCATAGTTAAAACCATGGTATTCCCAGTAGTAACATATAGATGTGCGAGCTGGACTATAAAGGAGGCTGAGTGGCGTAGAATTTATACATATGAATTGTTTGAAAAAACTGCTTATAGTTCTTTGGACTGCAAGAAGATCTAAGTAATCCATTCCACAGTAAATCAAGCCAAACTGTTCACTGGAAAGTATGATCATGAGGTTAAAGCTCAATTATTTTGGCCATATCATGAGAAGACAGGATTCCCTAGAGAAGACTCTGATGTTTGGAAAAATTGAAGGTACAAATCGGCAGAGGCGGCCGTTTATACAATGAACATGAGCTTGATGGATCTTAGAAGGTCGGTAACTGACAGAAGTGCCTGACGTGTTGCTCCTTTGTGTCATGGGTAGTTGAACATGACTGGACAACTAAACAACAGCAACAAGTATGTAATTTCCATGCCATTTCCATTATGTGTTTGATAGAAGTTGTCCCAGACATGAATGGGATGAGGTATTAGAGACTATAGAACACCTTTTGGTACCATGCCAGTTTAGTATTAGTAACTGAGGTATAAGGCATCAACCATAAAACTAGATCATGTATGGGTTGTTCTCAAAAATATATAGTGTGCAGTATGAAATTAATCATCACTATTGTTATGCACCATTTATTGATAGTTTAGTTTCTGGTCTAAAGTAGCCTTGAGTTGCCATGAAGAAGTAAAATATGTATATACCAGGGAAGAAGAGGCAACCTTAGCAGGGATCCTTGAGGAAAGGTTATATGTTTGAAATGTGCTGTATTTTATAAAACACCAAAGGAAAATTTTAAATCTCTGCTTCTACAATCTTACAATATATTGTTGTAAATATCTACATGTAAGTTTTCTGTTTTAAGACTTTTACACTAAAAACATATCCTATTTATTTTAAACTGAGATTACATTCGTCATTATGAGCAGAGATACGTAGCAGACGTGTTGCAGCTCTTTAGAGTATTCTCTAAGCAATGTTCCCTACTTACTAACAGCCTTATTAAATTGCGATTTGGCCAATTGAATAGGGCTCTATATAAGCACATAGCATATTTTGTTACAGAAGTTTTTAGTTAGTGAAGACCTTGCTTTTGGATAGAAGTTCACTAACTAAAAACCTCTGTAAAAAATAGGCTGTTTATATAGAGCCCTATTCAATTGGCTGAATCAAAATGTAATAAGGCTGTAAGCATCTATCACAATCAAGGTATATTATGGGCATTTATGGGGAGTGTGTTGTATGTATAACACCAGGCGTCATCACTAGAACAGTATTTACTTAAACATTTCTAATATCTCTGCCAACCACAATAAACTTATCTAACACCAGGACCTGAAGCCTTGCTAAGTTTTTAAAATTAGAACTAATTTTAAAATCCACTTTTAACATTGAGATTTGTAAAAAATAAAGTTGCAAATGTTTGTATTATTGTATTATATGTGTTAGACTCTATGTTGATTCCTATTTTAAGTTAATTTATTAAGTCACATCTGTGCATTGATAAATAAATCGTTGTACCTATCACAGGGCATGAGCAATCTCAATGACACACAATTCAATGAAATAATGTGGGGGGCGATTTAGTGAGTGCATAGTGAACCTCATTTAAATACATTTAAGGCACCTGGAAGGTTCCAATATTTTACTAGTTATATAATTTACCCATAATATACCTTTGTTAAGAAGTGATTAAAAGCTCTGGTTTTACTGCCCAACAGCAATCAAACAGTGCCTGCATGAGTCTGCCATCAGTAACCTATGAAAACACACATGTGCTGTGAATGTGCTGTGTCATGTACTAGCCTATGAGGTACTGTGTTTAATTATCATGTTTAAGAGGCATGGACCCATCCATTCTTAGTGAATCTACCCAGTGTGGCTGTGGGTTACATAACAATATTGTTAAATACAGTCCATACTGTGAAGGTTGCTGGTATGTATAAATATACAGTTGTGCTCGAAAGTTTGCATACCCTGGCAAAAATTGTGAAACTTGGGCATTTATTTAGAAAATATGACTGATCATGCAAAAACCTATATTTTATTGAAGGATAGTGATCATATGAAGCCATTTATTGACATTGCCATTTTATAGTTGTTTGGCTCCTTTTTAAATCATAATAATAACAGAAATCACCCAAATGGCCCTGATCAAATGTTTACATACCCTTGAATGTTTGGCCTTGTTACAGAGACACAATGTGACATGCACAGGTTAAAATGGCACAAAGGTAAATAGTCAATGAGTTTGTTAGCTCTCACGTGGATGCACTAAGCAGGCTAGATACTGAGCCACGGGGAACAGAAAAGACCTGTCAAAAGACCTGCGTAACTTCATAACTTCATAAAAAATTGAAAAAATATATAAAAAGACATTCAAAGCCTTCAAAATGCCAGTCAGTACTGTTTAATCACTTATTGAGAAGTGGAAAATTTGGGGATCTCTTGATACCAAGCCAAGGTCAGGTAGACCAAGAAAGATTTCAGCCACAACTGCCAGAAGAAAAACCCACAGGTAACCTCATGAGAAATACAGGCTGCTGTGGAAAAAGATGGTGTGGCTGTTTCAAAGAGCACAATACGACGATACTTGAACAAAAATGAGCTGCATGGCCGGGTTGCCAGAAAGAAGCCTTTACTGCGCCAATGCCACAAAAAAAGCCTGGTTACAATATGCCCGTCAACACCTTGACACGCCTTTACAGCTTCTGGCACACTGTAATTTGGAGTGACGAGACGAAAATAGAGCTTTATGGTCATAACCATAAGTGCTATGTTTGGAGAGGGGTCAACAAGGCCTATAGTGAAAAGAATACCATCCTTACTGTGAAGCATGGTGGTGGCTCACTGATGTTTTGGGGGTTTATGAGCATCTAAAGGCACAGGGAATCCTGTAAATATTGATAGAAAGATGAATGCAGCATGTTATCAGTAAATACTCCCACACAATTTGCTTTATTTTGCACAAAGGCTGCGCATTGGACGCTCTTGGTCTTTTCAGCATGACAAGACCGTTACAGCAGAAATAGGTGAAGTTTGTGGAGTGGCCACCACGGTCTCCTGACCTTAATATCATCAAGCCACTCTGGGGAGATCTCAAACATTCATGCAAGACGACCAAAGACTTTGCATGATCTGGAGGCATTTTGCCAAGATAAATAGGCAGCTATACCACCTGCAAGAATTAGGGGCCTCATAGACAACCATTACAAAAGACTGCAAGCTGTCATTGAGGCTAAACGGTGTAATACACAGTATTAAGAACTATGGGTATGCAAACTTTTGAGCAGGGTCATTTACATTTTTTCTTTGTTGCCATGTTTTGTTTTATGATTGTGCCAAAGAAATGTGTTTTGCCTGCTCACTCATGTTTTCTTTAAAAATGGTACATATATTACCAAATTGCCAAGGGTGTGCAAACTTTTGAGCACAACTATGTATATGTATATGTGTATATATATATATATATATATATATATATATATATATATATATATATATAATGTCCTAGAGGAACTTCCGTGGCATTAAACATTAACCTAATGTAAATCCGATGGCATGGAGGTCCTTTATAGCAGGGGTCCCCAGGCCGCGTACCACCACCGGTCCACGGCCTCTGTTCAGCCAGGCCGTGGGTTTATATATATACTGTGATGGAGTGCCATTAGGGGTCACAAGAGAGCTCTGTAAGACTTCTCCCCTGAGAATGAAAGGAGTTAATTCCATTCAGTTATCAGTGGCTAAATGGAAGCAGCCTAGCTGTGAACTGCTTTTAAAAGCAGCAGAGAGATGGGTGGAGTCTCTCTCACTTAGGCTTGGGCCTAAGAGCCGTGGGCTGTGTGTGTTGCAGGAGGAAGCCCTGAACAGCTCAGCTGCCTCTGGGATCCAGAGAGCTGGGATTTGTGCTGGAGCGAGACAGTCAGGAAGACTATTATATTCCAGAGTTTGTTCACAGAGAAGACTCCTGTGGTATCAGAGATACTCCACTGAGAGAGGATTATCTAAAGACCCCATCCCTGGGAAGCCGAACGCAACAAGGGATAAAAAGGTTGGTGACAAATACACGTTTTCACCCACTATTGGCAGAAGCCGTAGAGGAAAAGACAGTAAAAGACTGTTTTGTTTCCTAGCCACAAGGTGGCGATACGACGCAAATAAGAGACTGTTTGTTCCCTGGCCACAAGGTGGCGATACAATGCAAATAAGAGACTGTTTGTTCCCTGGCCACAAGGTGGCGATACAACGCAAATAAGAGACTGTTTGTTCCCTGGCCACAAGGTGGCGATACAACGCAAATAAGAGACTGTTTGTTCCCTGGCCACAAGGTGGCGATACAACGCAAATAAGAGACTGTTTGTTCCCTGGCCACAAGGTGGCACTCTCCGGAGCCAGAGAAGCTGGCCGGATATAGTTAGGGTGTTCCTGAGTGTAGTAAGCACGTTTATGTAGGGTTTTATTTTCTTTGCTGAAGATAAGCACTGTTTTTGTTCTATTTTTTTGTGCTGACAAATAAATAGCAGTAAAACTCTGACAAGCCTGCTGTGTCTTCCTCCCTGGGTAAAAGAGATAAGAAAGTGCAGGACGCAAACCCCGACAGAAGGGGGGCGCCCTGTTACACTATAACAGATTCCATTTCTTTCTTCATCTCCTGCTCTCTCATCTGAAGCTCCTCAATCTTGACTTTAAATTGTCCTTGGAGCCTTAAAGAATGCTGTTTCTCCTCCTCTAAGGTCATTCTGTCTGCACTAGCAGGCTCTTTTGCTTTCTCAGCAATATCTGTTACTGTCTCTGCAGTTTCTTTTGTGCACTCTGCATTCTCATCAGCAGCTCCTGCCGTCTCTGTGGCGGCTCCTGCCGTCTCTGTGGCGGCTCCTGCCGTCTCTGTGGCGGCTCCTCTGTCAGCCCGCCAGTTCCTTGCTTGTCTATCTTGGACAATATCACCAAATGACTTCTCAACGCCAAGCTCCAATGGGGTGTCCATAATATTTGGATGGAAATCTCTCCTTGTCATGCCAGTCGCACCTTTCTCGTGTGGTTGAAGTATAGGAGCACTTCTCCGGTTAGCTTGTTGCACCCCCAGCGCCTTTATGCTGGCTGTAAAGTACGCCTTCTGTTCATTCTGGGTACTGATTCTCTGTGCTCTGACATCCCGGGTAACTCCAACTCTGGCAAGGATCTCAGCTTTGAGGTAATCATAATTTTCTTTATTTTCTTCATTCAGGCTCAGATAAGCTTTCTGAGCTTCGCCCGTCAAATACGGGGCAATGAGGCTGGCCCAGTACCGTTTGTGCCATGCCTCCCTAATGGCTGTTCTCTCAAAAATGGTGAGGTATATGATAACATCATCATCCTCTGTCAGCTCCCAAAGAATTTCATTGGCTCTAACTCTGGCCGCATCTTTTCTATATTTTTCCAGCATAGCTTCATTCTGGGCTAGCTGGATGGCCCACTTTCTAGTGAACTCTTGATGAGCAGCTGTGGCCTCTCTCATGCGGATTGTTTCCTCCTCTGCTTGTCGCTGCTGTTGCTGCTGATGCTGCTGTTGCTGCTGATGCTGCTGTTGCAGCAAGGCCTTCAGTATATTCTCCATCACTGTACTGTACTGTGGGCTGTCTTCTTGCACTCAGACACTTCACGATCCCACCACTGCCACCAGTGTAACAGGGCGCCCCCCTTCTGTCGGGGTTTGCGTCCTGCACTTTCTTATCTCTTTTACCCAGGGAGGAAGACACAGCAGGCTTGTCAGAGTTTTACTGCTATTTATTTGTCAGCACAAAAAAATAGAACAAAAACAGTGCTTATCTTCAGCAAAGAAAATAAAACCCTACATAAACGTGCTTACTACACTCAGGAACACCCTAACTATATCCGGCCAGCTTCTCTGGCTCCGGAGAGTGCCACCTTGTGGCCAGGGAACAAACAGTCTCTTATTTGCGTTGTATAGCCACCTTGTGGCCAGGGAACAAACAGTCTCTTATTTGCGTTGTATCGCCACCTTGTGGCCAGGGAACAAACAGTCTCTTATTTGCGTTGTATCGCCACCTTGTGGCCAGGGAACAAACAGTCTCTTATTTGCGTTGTATCGCCACCTTGTGGCCAGGGAACAAACAGTCTCTTATTTGCGTTGTATCGCCACCTTGTGGCCAGGGAACAAACAGTCTCTTATTTGCATTGTATCGCCACCTTGTGGCCAGGGAACAAACAGTCTCTTATTTGCGTCGTATCGCCACCTTGTGGCTAGGAAACAAAACAGTCTTTTACTGTCTTTTCCTCTACGGCTTCTGCCAATAGTGGGTGAAAACGTGTATTTGTCACCAACCTTTTTATCCCTTGTTGCGTTCGGCTTCCCAGGGATGGGGTCTTTAGATAATCCTCTCTCAGTGGAGTATCTCTGATACCACAGGAGTCTTCTCTGTGAACAAACTCTGGAATATAATAGTCTTCCTGACTGTCTCGCTCCAGCACAAATCTCAGCTCTCTGGATCCCAGAGGCAGCTGAGCTGTTCAGGGCTTCCTCCTGCAACACACACAGCCCACGGCTCTTAGGCCCAAGCCTAAGTGAGAGAGACTCCACCCATCTCTCTGCTGCTTTTAAAAGCAGTTCACATCTAGGCTGCTTCCATTTAGCCACTGATAACTGAATGGAATTAACTCCTTTCATTCTCAGGGGAGAAGTCTTACAGAGCTCTCTTGTGACCCCTAATGGCACTCCATCACAATACATATATGTGTTTGATGAGTATATATGTGTGCGATGAGTACTGTATATATATATATATATATATATATATATATATATATATATATATATATGTGTGTGTGTGTAATGAGTGTATATATATATATGTATGTGTGTGTGTGATGAGTATATTTATATATATATATTTATATATATATATATATGTGTGTGTGTGATGAGTGTGTGTGTGTATGTGTGTGTATATATATATATATATACAGTATATATATGTGTGTGTGTATATATATATATATGTGTCTGTGTGTGATGAGTATATATATTTTTATATATATATATATATATATATATATATGCGCGTGTGTGTGATGAGTTTATATATATACATGCGTGTGTGTGTGATGAGTTTATATATATATATGTGATGATGATGAGTATATAGATACTAGCGACTTGCCCGTCAAATGACAGCAATGAGATGTGTATGTTTGGAAAGTTGTTTAGTTATTAATATACATATTTAACACTTGTAAGTATTGTGATATTAAAACATGTTTAGTTTTGTAAAATGTTTTCTTGGTGAACAATAAGTCTTAAAGCATTTTGTATTCAAAGTATTAACATTTGAAAGTAAGAACAGTTGAACTTTAAATTAATCAGTATTGTAAACTTGAGGAAATGTTTTTTTAACATGCAATTTGTATCTGAAGAATTGTTAACTTCAATATACATTGAATCCAGAGGAAAGCAAACAGTAAAAACCCTTGTTGAAACGTACACAATTTTAACATGAACTTTGTAATATATGTAATTAAGAAACTTGACATAATATTTTTTGAAACTTGAAGTTTCTTATCTGTGTAACTAAGGAACTTGAAAAAAACATTTTTACAACTTGGAACATTATAAACAGTAACATAGTGAATTAATATTTTAACAAAATTTTGTATTAAAAGTATTAACATTTGAATGTAAAAACAGTTGAACTTTAAACTAATCAGTATTGTAAACTTGAGGCAATGTTTTTTTAACATGCAATTTCTATCAGAATAATTGTTAACTTCAACATACATTGAATGCAGAGGAAGACAAACAGTAGAAACTCTCTTTAAAACGTACCCAATTAAATTAATTCCTTCCTGACCCCATGAACTGTCGATAAACCTTAATACAGGGAGTAATCTTAACTTAACAGACAATATTTACATTGGGCCTCATTCTATTATCGGCCGTAGGAGATGCTGGGCCGCAAGGACCGGCCGCAAGCTATTTGCCTATTCTATTCCCTTCCGGCCGGGGATTCCGGCAGGCTTGCGGCCGGCGCCCTGCTATCCCTTGCGGCCGCATGCGCGGGAGGAAAGCCTTTGATCTTAAACGTCCGCAAGAGTTTCGGCCGCAAGAAAATCCTGGTTGCTATTCAATTGCTCTCTGCAAGGCTAAAAGCGAGCCGTAGCTTACTTGCAGCAAAAAGGTCCTGCAGGCACACAATTAAGCACATTATAAAGCTATAATAAAGCCATCCTGCACTCTGAGGAGACTATAAAGTGATTGTAGGTGTTAGCATTCATGGCACAACATTCCCCTACACTCAAATCCGTAAATATATATTTTTTTAATTTATGTCACATATCCATGTAAAAAGTCCAGAGGGCTTGGAGCACCTCAGACCCGCCCACGCTGCGGCCGGAAAATAAACAGTTAATGTAATCTCGGATTTGTGCTGATGTGCAAGCTTGAGAGGGGGTTGCTATTAATCCTCATGTCCCCATTATGATCCCTAGCATTTACAGAGCTTTACAGTGCCGTCTTAAATTTATTTTTGCATTTAAAGATTTCTGAGCTTACGGCCGGTTGCAAGATATACGGCCGGCCGTAAGGGGATAGCTTTGCGGCGCTGTATAATTGAATTGCAAGGTAACGGGAGCTCCGCAAGGAATCGCAGCTTTGCGGCCGATTTACGGCCGATAATAGAATGAGGGCCATTGTGTCTTAAAACGTGGTTGAGCGATTAACATGAACTTTGTAATATGTTGAAGTAAAGAACTTGAAAATATTATTTTCAAACTTGTAACATTAGAAACAGTAACATAGTTAATTAACATTTTAAGATAATTTGTAAAAATAATGCAAGGCAAGTGTTTTGTGAGGCGAATCATCCATAAACATTACTTCCATTAATTGTGACTGAATTGTTTATTGTTTTGTACTTTTGAATGCTTTTAAATTTGTTTTACTTGGGTTTTATTTCTTTACTGAAAAGTTATAGTACTTCATAGTCGACAATGTTTTTAGTAAAAATACGTCCATCTTCTAATAAATCACCTTGACTTTCATTCTTTTCAATGTAAACTTTAATAGCCTGTGGATTTTTTCACCGTGACAACGCAACGTACAATTGACCATGTACAAATACTGGTTCTTCCAAGAAAATACCCACAGATTTGAACGTTTGACCTTGTGATTTATTAATGGTCATGGCAAATTCCATAATAATGTGAAATTGTCTTCTTTGAAGTATAAAAGGGAGACTACTTTCACTTGGTGCTAAATCTATTCTTGGTATGAAAACTCTCTCCTTTATGGGTACCAGTTAAAATTTCAGCATCTATAAAATGGTCCTTTAATTGTTGAACAACTAATCTTGTCCCATTGCATAGGCCTTTTGCAGGGTTCATATTTCGCAGTAACATGATAATTGCACCTTTCGTTAGCTGCAAAATATGTGGTGGCATTCCAGAAGGAGTTAGTGAGTTTATGAATTCAGTAGAAAAGTTAGCCTGACTTTCATTGTCATCAGCAAGTACAGAATCAGCACTGTGATAATTTCTTTGTGGTGCATTAATTTTTTTAAAGATTTCATTATTGAGGATTAATGCATCCTTATTTTTACACATTAGTATGACTTGGTTGGCAAGCTCTGAATATTCCTGGTTATTTATGCTACATTCAAATATAGCCGATATAATATCTTGGTGACAAATCATATGAGGTGGGATCTCTACAGTTTCGTCAGGTAAATGTGGTATTTTTTCTGTTCTGCCTTCTCCAATTTTAATAATCCAATCATTGAAATCAGTTTGGCCTTCTGATCTCATATTTTGTTGCAGTTGAAGATGGGTAAAATGTTTCCATACTGTGCTTGACTTTATACAGGTTTCGATAATGTCAGTTCGATTTCCATGTACAACAACAGGTAATGTTTGTCTAAAATCGCCACCCAATAACATTACCTTTCCACCAAATGGAAAAGTATTATCCATGACTTCACAAAGCAAATGGTCAATACATAGGAGAGCATAGCATGACATCATTGTGGCCTCATCTATTATAATTAATTTAAAAAAATCAATTTCTTTGCTTGTAATGATGTCATGCGAATATCTGACACACAAGTTTCTAAAATAGGCACTGGCAGTTTAAATCCACTATGTACAGTTCTTCCACCTTCTAACAAAAGTGCAGCAATTCCAGTAGTGGCAAACGCCATTGCTATTTGACCTTGTGCTCGTACCGAACTCATTAATAAATTATACAGATAGGTTTTTCCTGATCCACCAGGTCCATCAAGATAGAAATAACGCACTGTCACCATGTCATCATCTATTGCATTTTTAATGGCATTAAATGCAATTGTAAGGTATTTAAAGTTGCAAGTCTTTCTTCTGTTCTTTCTACTTGTAGTTGATTGTCATAGTCTTCAAAGTTTATGTCATCTATAAGACCTGGATCAGGCAAATTAAAACTTGCACAACTTAATTCATGAGTTAAAAATACTTCTTGGATTTCCATTAACGCTTTTAAGTGTGCAATGGGTTCATTGTATCGTCGCATAAAGTCTTCAGCCATATTACTTTTAAATGTCTCCCACAAAGCTAATGCATTTGGAGCATTTGAGAAGATACAAATAAATGCAAAGTGTTCTCTCATCTGCCGTGGCATTTGACATTGTGCTGCTTCTTCTAAACATCTTTCCCATTCTGTATCATCAGCTAGTAAGTTTCTAGGTCTTGCAGCTAAATGGAAGGATTCATATACTATGTCATTAACAGTTCTTAAGTGTTCAAAACTTTGTGCTCCAGGAACATTTAAAAGTAATATCCGTAAGCAAAAACGTTCAAGATCTCTTGGACTGACTGTGTAAATTCTTGGGATTATTTTATTGCCTCTGCTTTTTCTCGGTCTCCATAATCCATTCACAAAAACATAGTGATATGGAATTTCGATATATAAGAATTGTGTTTCTTGTGAATCTGTGGAGTTTAATTCAAACCATGCAGTTAGTGTAGTGTGACGATCTTCACATTGGGCCAATGCATTAATTTCATTTCAAGCATGGAAATACAGTAAATGTCTTTGTGGCAAATGTACTGCTTATCTATATACTGCATGTGATCTATCATGCATTTCAAATTTTAAAAGCCGCCACATAGCTTCTGGAGCACTGACATAGCGAGCATCTACATGAGATGCAAGTTCATCATGTACTAACTCACTACTTTCAGGGTTGCCTGCACTTTTGACGACTACAGTAGCTGCATCATAGCCTTTGTAAATATATTTGTAGACATATTTAATGGATTTGATGGAAGTGCAGGCTTCTACGTTGATGTGGGCATTGTACTTCATGAGTAAATGTGGATTGTAGGGTACTACATATCTATTGTCAACTTTTTTTCCACGAATAACGGCACTATCTCCTTCTCTTCTTTTATAAAGTGGATAGCCATCACAATTGGCATAGGTTTTGTCTCTATAATCTTTTGGAAATTCTTTGGAACATTTATTATTTTTCATACATGGTGATTGTGGATTAAGCTCACCACAGGGTCCATGAATCATGCGATGAGTAACAATCTCATATAGTCTACCATATAGTTCTGGATCTGGTAGTTCAGCAACAATGACTGCATCCACTTTGTCAGATTTTAATTTATCTTTTTCTTGAAGTATTATCAGAAGATGTGCATGTGAAAGGCCTCTTTTTTTTTAAATTCAATGGTATATACATAAGCAAGACATTTGCCAAATAACTGACTTATAGTGATGTCACGTATTAATTCATTTAATTTAATCTTTAAAACTCTGGCTACTAAATCTGGTCGATCTGAAGCACTTTGTCCAAGAAGTAAATTTTGTGTAATTTCTGGCCATTGTGGATTACATGTAAATGTAAGAAATAAATCGTGTTTGCCAAATTTAGTGACAATAGCCATAGCATCATTGTATCTTTCTCTCATATTTCGAGGAGATCCTTGAAAGGAAGATGGTAAAATGATTGCTTTGCCAGCTGTCATGTCTCTGCTTGTAGCCACGTCAGCAACATAGTCCATTAGTCCCGAATATTGTTCTACACGTAGTTTATCTTGTTGATATTTTATAACGTTTAAATTATTGGCCTCAACTTGCAAATAGGAATCTACAATCCATTGTTGTGTTAGTTTTCCACTACATAAAATTGGATTAAATGCATTTCGAATGGCAATTTGAGCTACTTTAATTTCAAGCATAGAAACATTATTTCAGATTCTGGCTTTAGCATTTGGGTAACCGGGAAGTGTTAATTTTGGTTGCCAACCTGCTTCTCCGTGTGGGAAAAAAATGGGATATGTCATTGGATCTAAATTTGGACTTAAGATACTCATATTAATGAATGGTTGCTCCTCATTTCTGGGATATATTCTAATGTCTCTTTGAAATAGTGGTTCTCCTTCATCATTTTGAAACACCATTGCAACCTCATTTGATGTTGGCAAGTTATAACGACGTTTATCAGTATGTCTGTCTCTTTTAAGCACCATATTAACCTTTGGCATTGGTAATTGATGTCTTTGTGCATGAAGTAGTTGTTCATTTTCTACTTCTGCCAATTTTTTATAAGCTTTACTGTAGGGATTATTGTCCATAATGTTATTTAGCTCTATAAAAACACTGGGTAACATTTTTTATTTTCTTCCAGCTGCATACGTTGGTCAACAGCTTCCATTCTATCTAGGACATATAGTTAAGCAAATTTTCTTTGCTCTCCTTCCTCTGGATGTAAATGGGAAGTCCGATGATACATTTGTCCTTGGACTTTAAAACAGTAAGGACCATGTCCTGGTACATTAACAGCTAATGTTTCCCCCATAGATGCAAAGGATATGGCACTATTGTAGGATCTTATGTTTGTCTTAAATTTTTTGTAGTTTGGAAAAGTAGGTTCAGTCATAATGTTTTGTAAATAGATTGGAAATTATTTTCTTTGTGGAAGTTTGAACTTGCCATTTTGACAGCAACTAATAAATTGGCCATCTCTGTGTCTCTCCTGTTTAAAATAATAAGTCTCACAAAACTGACATTGAGTAGTTATGTCCCCACAACTATGAACCTCTACTGCTAAAGACTTGAGTAAAGGACAATTTGCAAAGCATATTGCAGTTTGACTTTCATATTCATCAGGTTTAATGTCATGTAATGTTTCAACAACAGGTTCTAAATGCTTTGTTTTTTTCGTGGCTTTTCTTGGTATATGTTGTATTGGTTTAGGTAAAATGTCATGTAATGTTTCAGGAATAGGTTCTAAATGCTTTGTTTTTTTAGTTGCTTTTTTTGGTATGTCTTTAATTTTATCTTGTAAAATGTCATCAGATGTTTGAGGAACAGGTTGTAAATGCTTTATTTGCTTGGTAGTTTTTTTTGGCGTATCTTTAATTTTTGCAGCTGATAGTCTTTTGCTTGCAAGTCTTTTGCGTTCTTTTTCTCGTCTAATTTCTTTCTCCTCTGGTGTCTGCTGGTCGGCCCATCTCTCTTGTCTTTCTCTAGTTTGACGTCTTTTCTTCTCTTGTTCGCCCTCGTTAGTAGCCATGTTAATCTGTAAAAGAAAATAATTAAATTTAATTGGGTATATTGAAATTTGGATTTACTGTTAAACATTATTGTCCATAACAGACAAATAAGAGGTAAATCAGAAATGTGTCAGTTATATTTTGTTAAAATGTATAGGCCCTCATTGAATTGCGATTTGGCCAATTCAATAGTGCTGTAAATAAGCAGATAACATTTTTTTTTAAGTTTTTAGTTAGTGAAAACCTTGTTTGTGGATAGGTGTTTACCAACTAAAAACTTCTTTAAAAAAAAATGTGATGTGATTATTTAGACCTGTATTGAATTGGCCAAATTGCAATTGAATGAGGGCCATAGTTAGTGCTTTTTTTTTTCTTCTGTTGACATGGATGCAGAGCAAACATCTTTATTTAGTTTTCTCATTCTTTACTTATTATACTGTACCTTGGTTGAAGTGTGATTTCAATCAGAATGTTTGTTGGTCCTCTGTTGAAAGTCTTTGTCCGATGGTCTGGTCCTCTGTTGAAAGTCCTCGTCCGATGGTGTGGTCCTCTGTTGAAAGTCCTCGTCCGATGGTCTGGTCCTCTGTTGAAA
This sequence comes from Discoglossus pictus, assembly GCA_027410445.1. NCBI lineage: Eukaryota > Metazoa > Chordata > Amphibia > Anura > Alytidae > Discoglossus > Discoglossus pictus. Next base: position 425,686,304 of record CM050163.1, on the reverse strand, counting down.
GTCCTCGTCCGATGGTCTGGTCCTCTGTTGAAAGTCCTCGTCTGATGGTCTAGTCCTCTGTTGAAAGTCCTCGTCCGATTGTCTTCACGCAGTATCTGTTGTGAAAATGTTATTTGATTTAAATGTATTTGTAATAAAGCAAAAATTTCATTATTTTGGTGTATTGTATCTGTTATGGTGAATTTTTCTGCTATGCTTTTTTTGTGCAACCTTTTAAAAATAATTTAAATGTATTTCTATATTCCAGTTATTATTTTTTTATACTGTAATTATTAATGTTGTTCTTATTTTGGATATGATTGCAATGTTTTTAGCATTATCCTGTTTTGTGTCTACCACTTTTGGTATGCTTATTTAGGCTTCTTTGTAAAGCTTATAGGTTCCTAAACATTAAAGAAGAATATTAATTTAGTTTGCTATGTGTTTGTGTGATTTTTGGTACAATCCTGTTTTGTGTCTACCACTTTTGGTATGCTTATTTAGGCTTCTGTGTAAGGCTTATAGGTTCTTAAACATTAAAGAAGAATATTAATTAACTTTGCTATGTGTTTGTGTGATTTTTGGTACAATCCTGTTTTGTGTCTACCACTTTTGGTATGCTTATTTAGGCTTCTTTGTAAGGCTTATAGGTTCTTAAACATTAAAGAAGAATATTAATTTAGTTTGCTATGTGTTTGTGTGATTTTTGGTACAATCCTGTTTTGTGTCTACCATATGTTGCATACTTGATTTGCTTAATTAGACTTTTTTATTGAAACTTTAATGTTTTTCTACTGTGCAAATGAATGTTTTTTCTATTTTTGATATTCAGGCTATATTTGTAGCATTATCCTATTTTGTGTTCACCACTTTTTGGTTGCTGCATTTGTTATATTGGCGGCCATTAAACATATATAGTTCCTTTATTTTTGGTACTTGTTATACTTTAACTTGATTGATTGAAGTGTCGAATGACAGAGGGTCCCTTCCTGGCAATCTTAATCCGCCGGTCTTCTTGTAGTGTCTGTTTGAAAAAGAAAGTGAAATGGTTAATTGTATATTTCTTCTTTTTGATTTAGCAAAGCATGGTCTTTTTCAGCATGTAATGTATTTTTCTATCTTACCTCTTCTTCTTTGTTGGTGTTCTTTAAAAGGGATTGTGGTTCACAATGCACGGTGCAAATTCTTGAGTGACGCTGTTGATGCACAGTCTGTTTGAATAGTAAAAAAAGGAGAAAGATTGAGCTTTAGGTTATATTTTCAATTACAATAAATTAATGTCATTTAAATATACTTCTTTAATTACTTTCAATTAACATTAGTTTGTTTTTTGTGCCTACACACATAAATGTGCGTGTGACATGTGACTATACATGATACACATATATGTGCGTGTCACATATCACTATACATGAATCATATTTTAATAGTTCATATTTTTTTTTGTAATGTCATTTAAATATAGTTGTTTAATTAGTTTGGATTAAGATTAGTTTGTTGCAGGGGCTATACACATAAATGTGCGTGCCACATGTCGCTATACGTAAATCACATTTTCATACTTAAAGTTTTTTTTATAATTTTTTTGATAATAAAATGTAATATATTATACCTTACCTCTCAGTTCTAATTTGCACAATGTAAAGTAGGAAATTAGGAAACAATTCTCTTCTCAAGTAACAGCAGCAGTTAACTATCCAGTCACTCCGTTCATCACCTGAGTAGAAATGTAGAATTTTCTGGAAAGTAGGCAGTATTTATATACTTTCAAGTGCCTGAGACCGTTATAACGCAATACGCATGCGCTATTTGCGTTCCAGCTTACAATTTGCATTCCATCCGCCATTTTGTGCATAGTAGTTTTCAAAATGGTGGTTGATATCAGTGTGGTACGTTCTGCATAGTATGTATTTCAGTCTTGCGAGTCACTGTAGTATAGTTACGTCTGAAGCCTCGTTTTATTTTTGTTCGGCGGCCATTTTTTCTCTCGCTTAGGGGATTTTCGGCAGTTAAAACTCGTTTTTTTTGGACTTAAATGGACGTGTAAATTAACTTTTCGAGGTACCGGATGCCCCCCTTTGCTGTAAGTAAGCTTTTTATGTGTTCGTTGTGTTTATTTCTTGTGTTTCTGATGTTTTCATGCGCAGCGTGTTCGGCCGGTCTTGCATGTTGGGAATGGGTCGTTTCGGGGACGTATTTTTTTGCGAGGCGGCCGTAATTTGTTTGCGATGGACGCAGTTGGTTTTTATGTGTACGACGCAGTGTATTTTTTTTAAGTCGTGCGTATGTGTGTTAACCACGTGTGAGGCGCCTTTGATTTTTTTTTTTTTTTAAGTCGTGCGTGTGTCTGTGTTAACACAGCCGACATTTGGACCTTCCACCACCGAAAATTCGACCCCTCGCTTCGCGATGGTCCGCATTTGCGGACAAACACAGTCGACGTTGGATCGTCCACCACCGCAAATGCAGCCCCTCGCTTCGCGAGGACCCGCATTTGCGGGGAACTGCGTCCCTCGCTTTGCGAGGGACGCAGTGTTTTGAGCCCGCAAGCGTTAGCAACAACTCGTATGCTCACAACTATATATGTGATATATATAGATATAGATATATATATATATATATACTGAATATGTGTAAGTGTGATGAGTGTATGTATATATATATATATATATATATATATATATATATTTATATGTGTGTGATGATGATGAGTGTATATATATATATATATATATATATATATATATATATATATATACAGCAATTATTTCACATATGGTGGGCTAAGAGTGATAGAAGCCCTCCACCGTACAAAGTACAGTAGTACAAATAAGGAATAGTACATAAGTGATTCCACTTGAATGTCTAAAAATAAGTTGATAAAAACTTATTTTCCTATTTTCCTGCTCAAATTTCTCAGAAACACAGTATATGCACTGCAATCTGGGAAAACTGGGCGGGACATGCAAATGAGGCCACATAATGCACCATCACTCTGTTAGAGACACATGGGAGGGGAAGAAAGACACAAATGAGGGAGGGGAGGGGGTAAGAGAGACACAGGGGAGGGGGAAAAGAGACACGGGAGGGAGAGGAGGGGAGGAATAGACACAGGGGCGGGACAGGAGGGGAGAAGAGACAGCAGGGGGAAGAGACACAGGGGAGGGAGACTGGGTGAAGAGACAAGGGGGAAGACACAGGGGTGGGAGGGGGGAAAGAGACACAGGGGAGGGAGACGGGTGTGAAGAGACAGAGAGGGGGAGAGAGACACAGGGGAGGGAGAGGGGGGAGAGACACAGGGGATGGAGAGGGGGGAAAGACACACAGGGGAGGTAGAGGAAGTAGAGGGGGGCTCACAATGAGCTCCAAAGGCGCTCATTGCGAGGCCCGTGATAAGCGCTGAAGGCGCTCATCGCAAGGCCAGTAAAGTAGAGGGGGGAGAGGCTTGCAATGAGTAGAGGGTGGGAGAGGTAGAGGGGCGGAGAGGCTCGCATTGCGAGGCCTGTAATGAGTGCCAAAGGCACTCATCGCGAGGCCAGTAAGGTAGAGGGGGAGAGGCCCGCAATGTGTGACAAACACCATTGCCAGGCTTCCAGTTTTACTGCCGTCATTTTTGACGGGCAAGTCGCTAGTTATCAAATATTATCTTTTATAATGGTGAGAATTATAAAAATTGCTAGAAACTTTTGGATTGTATATCTTAAACATAATACAATATCATTTAACAAATGATATATAAAACCAAAAATGTGCATATATTGTATATATAAAATATTGATAGACAAAGAACCATATAGAGTCAGAAAGACAGACATTTAAGATGTCATACTTTATTTGATACTTGCCCTATGTTCGTGATATGCATACCTTTTAGTATTTACAGCCTAATTAAATTGTGATTCGGCCAATTGAATAGGGCTCTATATAAGCACAGAGCATATTTTTTTTTACAGAAGTTTTTAGTTAGTGAACTTCTATCCAAAAGCAAGATCTTCACTTACTAAAAACTTCTGTAAAAAAATATTCTCTGTGCTTATATAGAGCCCTTTAGAATTGTCCGAATCGCAATTTAATAAGGCTGTTAGTGTTTCAATTCCTTTGCTATATGAAGAATTACCACTTCCGAAAGGTAGTTTATTTCACATAAGGGTAAATGGTTCCATATAATGTAAGTGGTTATTATCCATTGTCAGTTTGTATGTTTTTGTCAGTTTTCTTGACTCTGGGGAGTTTTTCTTGTTAACATAGCCCCAAATCTTAAAAATGGCATACTGGGTTTAAGCTAATACTCATGTTGACTTTATTGCTCCTAATGACTCAAGAATGGGTGCTGAAACACACCTGTGTGTGAGTGAGTAGGTGCTAAGCACCTTTCCTCTGCTTATTCCTAACACTGCAGGGCCTTTGTACATAAGGAGAGGCTTCGGCCTGCAGTTATATATGAGTCATTAATTGCCCAGAGTGGTTACAATATAGAAAGCTTTTAGCTCTGTGCGTACCTCTAATTTAGTGCTGTATTTTTCACAGTGAACGTTTGTATGGATTGCTTCCCTAAGCTCAAGCAGATGCAGGTCTTAATTGGCTGGAAATGAGATGCACAGCGCCCTATTTAAACTAGTACATTCATTATATAACTAATTGAAGTAACTATATGTAGTAATGCATTTTGATAGCTCATGTTGCTGACTACTGGGAATACTCTTAGTGCATATTTTCCATCTCTCACAGAGAGAAATGCCTGGCAAATACAAGTACCATACTGCACATCACCATATGTTATTGATAGTATAGAGAAAAATGATTAAGAACCCACAGGATTCAGCAGCATATAATCTGACAGCACATAAAAACCACTTGACCCACTGTGTCTGCAAAGTATTTTATGAAAACCATATATATATAATTCATATTTATCTAATATACTCGGACTACATTTATGATGATTACAGTCATGTATAATTTTGGTATTGTCTCTATCACATCTGTTGAGCGACTATTTCATGGATGACTACTCATTCCATAAAGTACATGAAGTACATTTTAACTGGATCTGGTTACTACTATTGAAAATTGTTAGCACCTCCCTCCTATAGTTCACTGATGTTTACAATGGACCACTGTAAACCCATATTTGCAGAATGTTGTTCTGAAGAACTAAACTTAACTATACACTACATTTTTTAAGTATACAAAAAATAGTAAACTAGGAAATTGAATGAAATTGTAAACCTGCCAATGCTGTTTGCCACACAATGTGAGGATCCTGCCCCTCTGAGCACCTTCTGCGCTCATCACGAGCCCCACGCTGAGCGCCATTGGCGCTCATTGTGATCCTCTACCCCGGTGTACTTATACTTTCCTGCTTTGCAATGATCACCTTCGGCACTCATCGCAAGCCCCACGATGAGCGCCTTTGGTGCTCATTGCAAGCCTCTCCCCCTGTGTACTTTATAGGCCTCGCGATTGAGCACCTTTGGCACTCATCGAGAGCCTCTCCCCTCGTGTAGTTTAGGGGCGTCGCGATTATTGTTACTGCCTTGGGTTAAGTGTCACTTCCTTGGGTTAAGTGTCACTGCCTTGGTGTAAGTGTCACTGCCTTGGTGTAAGTGTTACTGCCTTGGGTTAAGTGTTTCTGGCTTGCGTTAAGTGTTTTTTTACTGCCTTCAGCCTCGTTTTTCATCCTGTTACGTTTTTTCGGCCACTATTTTTTTCCCCGCTATTTTCGATCGTGAAAAAATGGCAAATATGCTTAAAATTAACTTGCAAGCTCACTCACAGGCTCCATGGCTCTCCCCCTGTGCTGTGTGTGAGTGTGTAAGTGAGTTTTAGGAATAATTGTGTTTTTTGTGGTGGCCTTTCCTTGTCTCCTTTCTTACCTTCCCTCCGTTTCATGTTTTTTAGATGAAGGAAACTGGGTAACACTTCTATGAATAATTGCAGGAGGATCACTAAGCATCACAAGGACTTCACCATTCTTAGCAGCACTACTTCCTACAGGAATGTTTTCATTGCAGCACATCACACCCCTTTGCAGACCCTGCAATGTTTTATGGTATTCCTCATATTTAATTTCCATAAGGTGCTGTCTATTGCACCTAATTTATCTGAGGCTGTTGCCATTATGTGAGTGTGAAGAGCTTACAATAACATTTGGAGGTTAATATTAGGTTGGAATTTTAATGGAGAGAGAAAAATGTTAACAAAAAGCTGACATTACCAATATATATGATAAACAGTTACCATAAAATAAAAAAGGTATTTTAAATTATTATCACTAGGAAAGATAGGGACAGACAGTGGCGGAGCTAGAGAAAGGAGGGACCTGGTGGGAGGTAGTAAAAAATGTTTTGCACTGGAACCAGATCACCCCCAAGACCTCTTCCCATAACAGCAAACCTTCCCAAGACCCTAACCCATTGCTGTTTCACCCCCAAGTCGCTTTTCCAACATATATATATATATATATATATATATACACATCACCCCAACAAGGCACCCACCCCTCTTAACATCCATCCCCACCCAGTCCTTGTCAGCAGCCATTCCCTCTCAGCATCCTTCCCCATACAGCACCCAACCTCTCTCCGCAACCAACTCGCATCACACCCATCACTATCTCCTTTCTTCCTCCCTCATCTAGCCCTTGTACTCTTACCTCTTCCCTGATACACATACCCAGCGTGCTGTAGTGCTCCACACTGCCATCTCTCGTAGCTGCAGTAGAAATGCTCTTAATTAAACAGGCACACCTCAATATCAGACTGGGGGTGTTTGCACCCAAGAAGGCACAGGGGTGCTCAGGGGGACTGTGGCAGGTTGGGCTAGCAGGGGGGCAGAAGAGGGGGCCCTCAACTACAGAAAAAAATGAAATGCAAACATTTTTTTTTAATTGTACAGCATTGGCCCCCCCAGAGGAGGGTCCTGGTGCACTTCCCCCCACTGCACCACTGGTAGATCCACCCCTGGGGATAGTCCTGCCTGATCATACTGCATGTGTTCCCGCATTTGGAGGTAACAGATTCTGTGACATAATCATGTATTCAGAGTGGGGCAGAACTTTCTGTCAATAACTGTTTTCCTTTCCTATATTTTAAAGTAATTACTGTTTAAAGTAAATTGTTTTTAAATATTCTTTAAATTCCAAATTATTTTTTCAGCAGAATATTCTGCAATTTATTAAGTATAGCCACTCCCATTTAGACAAGGCAAAGTGAATTTTATCTTGGCACCTTAATAATATCATAGCTTACATTGTATTCTATTCTATAATCAAATGCTCTTAAATTAAGAGCTTCCAATCACATTTTATTCCTTGAGTTTAAGGAAATCAAACACTTTCAGCCCAATTTTTCGAATGTTGGATGCGCGGCCGTGAACATGATGAATTAGGCAAACCTGTAGTTGGGGATTTAGATCGATCCAGTGGCAACGTCACTGAGAAATGGGGGTTGGATTGCAAAGCCTTATGGGCTTCAATTACAAGTTACAATCGGACCCACATTCCACAAATTATGCATTATTGATAATCCGTAAATATGATATTCTGTCACATGCAACTTCCATTATATGTATTAACATTGATTGTCGGCATCGATATAACACAGAAATTAAACATAAAAATAATTATTTTATTTTGCAGATTTTGAGAGCTTCAGAATGTTGTGCTATTTACATTAATACCTAACATCACATTCCCTTTAATTATCAGTACAGTAGAGTGTTACTATGTGCATTTACAGTGCTATGGATTGGGCTTTACCTCCCTAGCGGGTCCTCTCTAGAACCCGTTGGCTTTTGGGCCCCATTTGCGCGTTACGGGCTTGAATGCCAGTGAATTCGGTGCAATTTAATAGCATAATTGTAAATGTAACAGTCATGGGCTTGACCGATCAAAGGATTTGCGGGTGCGCAGTTCAAATTTCCACGTCTGTAGCCTTTTCACGCCCGTACCCCGCAAATCGTTGACGGGTTGCTCCTACGTTACGGGCTATGGATACCAGCGTTGGGGGAAATTAATAGGGCTGTTTGTTTATTTTCAGTGATCTGCAAGTTCTTCTGGGGAATAAAATAGTTAAAATGGATCTTTAATTGATTTATGTATGGTGCTTACTTTATTACCGTAAGAACAGGGAATGGGTTTCAGGGGGGAAGCAGTGAACAACTATTGTGTATAATTACATAGTGTATTATGGTTACATTAACCAAGCAATCTTGGCAACCAAAATATGGCTGGCCTGCTAGTTAAACAGAGGAAATATTTGCTTGTTCTAACCACACAATTTTTACAAACATTTTTGATGCTATTAGCAATAACTGCAGCACTCACACTATCACTGTGTCTAGGCACCCAGAAAATTCATCAGTGCCACAGCGGAGAATAAATATTTATAAACGGATTTGTCACTCGTGATAAATTATCCTGCTCGGCCCTTAACAAATGTGTATTTTCTAGTTGGTTTAGCCTGATCCCACAATCTCCAAGTGTAAAAGCAATCGGGGCACGGATACCTCTCACTTCATGACCACATTCGGAGAGCTGCATTTAATTCACAAACCTATCAGGACTTTTTGTTATGTTCTGCGATTTCAACTGCTGCCACTGCAAAGGTTTCAGGAGAGCTTTATTGTAACAAATAAATAATAAGTTCTGTATCTGATCCTTTACTATAACTGACATAGTATTACAGGGACGATGAACTGGATATGTATTTTCCCATATTTACTGAGCTTTGGAGGGGTTGGGAATAATGTGCTGAAAGCTGTGGTTCATTTCTACTATAGGGAAAATTGCTATTGCAAAGCTTTGTGTGTACAATAATTAGCTTCATCCATGTATAACTGGACTTATAAGATATGCGTTGGTTCAATGAAAGCTATCATATAACATTTATTTATCTTCAGGTACATAAAACTAGGGGCTCAATTAGGTAGCTCAGTTACTCAGTAGCTTGTGACAAGACAGTCCAGCTACCCACCCTATAGATACCTACTCTTCACTAGTCTGTTAAAAAGCCTGTTGTATTGAATCCATAGAAAATGGATGTGACAGCAGATAAGAACCAAAAGTTCTGTCTTTCTGGTCGTTCTAGCTACTAAAAAGCTTGACCTAATAAATCCTCAGGATTGTTTTATGCTTACCAAGACATGCTTTAACTCCTTTCATTTGTTTGCCCCTACTACTTTCACTGGAAGGCTGTTCCATATATCTACCTCAATTTATGTAAGAAAATTATGTTGACACATTATCTCTAAATCTCCTAAATTCCCAAATTTCTTAGACAGTACTCTTGCAATCTGTTTTATTTCTTGCAGTATAATAACATACTTTGTAATATGATATTTGTTTATAAATGTAGATATGTTTCAGTAGCTCAGAATATAGTCCATTTATTAGGAAAAGCATTCATAAAAATACAGCTGGAAATGTCTGGTATATTTTTAGTTAGCACTCATTCAAAAAGATGTATTTGTTGAACAGGTCTCTATGGGAGAAAGAGACTGACAGAAATCAGAGGGTGAGTAAGCGGCTGTAGTGGTCATTCAATGCTTCGCTGAACAGGTGAGCTTTTAGGAGAGATGTTAGAAAGCTATAGTCAAACGTGAGATAAGGAAGCAAAGCAGACCAGGCATAGCTCGGCTATAAAGTGGGGCAAATACACAGAGATACTCATTTAAATTTGGGTATCATTTGTCAGTCACAATTTAAAGTCAGATCAGTACTGATTCTGGTGTTTAAAATCTTAGGAAGCATCCAAGTCATATTGTATTAACCATTGCAGTTTTGTCTACATCTGCTTATATTTAGCAATGTCCTTGAGGTGGCCTCTCACAATGGACAGAATCTCCAACTCACTTGGGCTAAACAATCCCTTGACCTTATCTTTATCAATCTCTTCACAATCTCCAACCTTGTTATATCCACACTCCCTCAATCTGGCCACCGCCTCCTAATTTGCAACCTCACCACACCTTCCACTCACTGTCCTTCTTCACTCCCTGCCACTAGAACCTACAGAACTCCCCAAACACTTGATCCACATCAACTTTCCAATGTGCTATAATTCATCCTCATCCCCCTCACCACTCTAAACTGCCCTGACATTGCCACCTCACAGTACAATATGACTCTAACTTTCACCCTTGACACATTTGCCCCCCAACCACAGGCAGAGCCTATCGCTCTTATTCAAAGTTGCTTCTCTGCCCTCAATCTTGCCAAAATATCAAATATGTTCTCCTGCCCCTTCTTATCTCACAACTGAAGACTTTGCAAGCCACTTTAAAAAATAAAATCTATAACATCTGAAAAAACTCTCCTCTCAAAGTGGCTCAAACACGCCCTCCTCTCAACAAACCGACAACAAACAACCTTTACCCCTCCTCAATCCCACATCCACTATGGACTCCTTTGAACTTGTAACCGAGGAATGATTCTCCAGTCTGCTAACAACCTCTCACCTTACAACTTGTCCACTTGATCTTATTACATCACAGCTAATTCCTGCCCTCTCTACCACACTTCTACCAGCCCTCACATATCTATTCAACCTCTCGCTAAACACTGGCAAGTATCCGTCATCTTTAAAACATACCATAATTACATCCATTCATAAGAAACTCTTATCTGACTCAGCTTCTGCATCTTTCTACTTCCCCTGGTTTCAAAACTGCTTGAGCGACCCATCTACAACCGCCTTTCCCAATTTATTTCCCTCAACTCCCTTCTTGACCCTTTCCAATATGGCTTCTGGCCCCAAACACTCCACAGAGACAGCTCTCACAAAAGTCACTAATGACTTGTTCACCGCCTAGTCAGAGGGTTACTTCTCTATTCTAATTCTCCTGGATCTCTCTGATGCCTTTGAGACAGTTGACCTCCCTCTGTTAATCCAAATTCTCTGCACTCTTGGCCTTCGTGACACAGCTCTCTCATGGTTCACATCTTATCTTAACTATCGCCCGTCAACTCAAACACAACTTGTCAAAGCCTGAGCTCCAAATCTCTCAAACCTCTACTACAGCTTCCACTCCTCAAAAATATCTCATTATTGACAATGCCATCGTCAACCCCATTGTCTTGGCCTACTTTTGGACCCTACCCTCTCTTTCATTCCTCAAATACCATGAATAAAAAACTCATTTTTCACCTAAAAATCATCTCCAAAAAAACATAATTATTGTACACAAGACACAACTAAAATTCTAATCCATTCTTTCATCATATCTAGCACCGACTATTTCAGCTTGCTCCTTGCTGGCCTCCCATCTTTCTCCACTTGAATCCATGAATGCTTTTGCTAGACTCATCCACCCTACTCAACGCTCAGTGTTTGCAGCACCTCTCTGTCAGTCACTCCACTGGCATCCTGTAGGCTCCAGAATAACATTTGAAATTATGACCGTAATGTATCCCTCAGCAACAGTGTCCCCCCTAATATATCTGTGCCCTTGTCTCAAAATACTCCCCCAACCACCTTATTCACTCTGCTAATGGCCTTCTATTTCTTCCTCTATTGTCGCCCTCTCTCACTCCCACCTTCAGGACTTTTCTCCCTACTCTATGGAACTCCTTGCCACGCTCCACCAGACTATCTTCCTACCTTCAAAAACTCACTAAAAATGCATCTGTTTAAAAAAGCTTATCACCTTCAAATCTATTCCACACATACCTTAGGTAGATGTTTGTGTGAAAGAGGTATCTATAGTAGAAATATAGTTCTGTTGAATTCCAAGTCATATTACTAAATGAATCCATATGTAAGACAGCTTTCTGTAAACACAACTACAGTTAATTTGTATAGGTATGCACTGGATGCAATTGACCATCACCATGCACAGTCCTGTACCATAACCATGCATACCTTCATATCCCACCTTATACATATCTACATTCTCACATCCTACACCCATTACCCACAGCATGTCTCCATCAGCTTCACACTCTCAATTGCCCACATCTCTGACCCTGATATACCCCTCCTCAGCCTGACATTCCCTCTCCTCTACCTCCCTCAGCCGAACATCGCCTTTCCCTAACCCTTACTTCTCTCATACTTCTTCCACCTCAATCAGATCCACTTAAATCAACCTCGCGTTTACACTTACCCAACTCTCTTATTTTCACTCTCCACCTAAAATGTTACTCTCAGTGACACATTCCACCTGGCACAACTATATCCCCTTCTCACATTATACTGCCTCAGCATATTCATTCACACATCTCACTTCCCCCATTAGCCTCACATCTTGAACATCCATTAGTCTTGCATCCCACTTCCCATAATCATAATCCTCATCGCTCTTAGCCTCACATTCCTTCCACTATATAAATCCACTTCAAATTGTCCATACTTCACCACTCACTGCCTCACCACCCTTTTCTTGCACCTTTTCCAGTATAATGTCCTGCTCCTCAACCTGCCCTGTTTTGCATTCTCCTGTCAAGAATTTCGAATGTCAGTGTCATCCTGGGTCACCCCTCCCAACACTTATATCTGCATCTTCCCCCTAGCTGAAGTTTCACATCCTGCAATAGCATCAGCTACATGTCACTATCCCCTCATCCTCTATAACTTCTTAATCCCTCATGTTCTAAACCTTCTGCCACATAAATTATATTCCATATGACTACTGTAGGAATCCTCTGTGGGTCATGCTCAAGTACTGTATATGGGAAACAAGTCCAGTTTTCAGGTTTGTTTGAAAACATTTTTAAATCTCGAGTCAGCAGTGAATATTATGTTTTTGTAAATCAGTAAGTTAAATAGCCCAAATGGATTGGTAGACAACTGTAGTACCAGAAGAAAGAGGTGGAGTCTTCCCTGTAATATATTGCAAGGAAGCATTTTTCGATATTCAGAACATTCATCCTCCTCTATATTCTGCATAAAATACCACTTAGACAAACCATATATTTATTAGCATTTTCTCAAACTCTTTTATTAAAACATAGTATAAAAGTAAAGTCATTCTATCTGTAAGATTTAGGTTAATTCCCTTAGAGAGTTCATGAGCTTTCAGACTTTCAGTAAGGTGCTTTGGACTCCAGCACTGCATAGTTTAGACTGTGAGATCAAGGACAGGGCCATCCCAAAAAAATGATACGTCTTAATTATAGTTTTATGCTACAGAATATGTGTGGGTGTTGTATATAAACAACATTATAATTATTATTGTTATTACTACAGTAGCTAATCACTACATGATATAGGTGATTAATATGCAGAGGGATGATTAAAAATATAAAGTTTATCCTGCTGGAATTGCTTTGTCAGTTCTCACATGAACAAGGAATTAAAAAGTGAAGTTTGTTTTTGTAATAGAATATGTGTATCAGGAACTGGGTACTTTGAACAGGACCCTTGGACTCTTCAGGGGTGGAGTTTCTTTAAGAATTTAATGAGCAAAAATGCTAAACAGGATAGGCAAAGTTTGGTATGTAAATGTGTAAATCAAAAAGTCCAATACTTGGATCAGTCCATGTGCTGGAAGAAACAGCAGAAGCACAAACAAGCACTGCAGCATCAGCTAAGAAGCAGACTGGCATTGCAGAAGATAGCTTTTCAGCAGGGAACAGAGGTTCTCAGGAGCAGACTAGGAATTGAAGGCAGGAACCAGCACACATATGGAGGTGAAAGGGAACTTGAGCAAAGTAGTTGGGGTAGGCAGAACCTCTGCCAGGCAGGAACAGTCATAGCAGCAGTGTGGGATACAGCAGCTGCATCAGTGAAACAAACAGACCAAGGACACGCAACTGGATAGCACAATAGAGTTATACAACTGGCACTTTGCTGAGGTATCAGCCACATCTTAAAGTTCCCACTTGATCTGGATTGGCTGAGCCCCAACATCTGTCACTAACTGGGGGGAGGAGTGATGAAACACATTAGCAGACCCATCTTTCCTTTGTTTCTCTTGCATCAACAGGAACAACCAGCTAGGCCTTTACTTGCCCTTCTCTGTAGTCTGCCAGAAAAGGTACTTCTGACAATGTCCTTATAAAGTGTTTGTGTACTCTTCTGTTCTAGTATGCTACACACTATGCAGAGTCTGAGTACAGCATCCTTACACATTGACAGTAATAAATGCACAGTTAAAATGACTCAAACAGAGGTCATTCTCCAATACACCAATTAAAGTAGTCAGTCTAATGATCTGGATGTGACACATGATGTGTCACTGCAGAGCCATGATACTGCAGGCAGCAAACTAAACAATGCTACTTTATTCCTAGTAGCTGGGCTAAATTACAAACAGCTGCTGTCGCGTTTGAAGATTTCAGTAACGTATCTCTCTGAGGTATTTTGACTGCTTTTAGAAAACACACAAATCTATAAATAGCAAGCTTTAGTCACCCAGACACACTCCATCAAATGAGACAAATAAAAACAACAACATATTAAAGAAACACACAGGGGTCTAATTTGAAAGTGACGCTTGATACAGCAATTGAAATCAAATGTTTAAAGTCTTTGACCTCCAGATATCAACAAGCAAGGTAAAACGTCCCCATATTTGAGAGTTGTAAATGCAAGATGCTTTTTTTTCTTCATGCTCTTGTACGAATGAAGTACTTAGGTCAGATAAGGATCCTGCCAAAGGGCAAAGAAAAGGAGATTAAACTAAGGTGATGTGTCAAATCAATACAGATGTAGAGTCAGTAACACTGCAGAGATAAACATGGAGTTTTAAAACAGATAACTACTTGGCCGATCGAATCTGCCTTTATTTGTTTTTAAGCCTCAAACCTTGCTGTATTGTGCATCTGTAACTGGTTTGTGTGAGTAAGACAGATATGCTGTATATGTTAGTCCATTGGATTGAGTGCTGTTGTATTTTGTGTGTCTGACACAAGTGAGTTTATGTTTTGACATTACATGTGCTAGTGATTTGTATGCATTACATGTTTATACAGTAGACTCTCCCTTATCCTACACCCTGGCGGATTGCTAGATGCTGGATAAATGTTGTTTCTGGTTGCTTGAGAGTTATCTATAAAAGAGGCCTAGATTAGCTGCACATAGGACGCTCTGCTAAGTATATTTGTCAGTGAGGGCTTTTCTAGACGCAGCAGCTTTCACTCTTCACTTACACACAGGTACATTCGGCTGGAGGGTGCGGTGCTGAACCCGGGGAATGTAACACCAACACTACCCTGACTCAGTCATTCATGCCTGCTTCCAGCTAAATCTGATTGCAAAGACGTACAGGGGATGAAATCTAGGTGCCTGTAAGCATTATGTAGCATGACAACCTGGCTCCTGGCATTTGTTGAGCCCAGTACATTTTTATTTTAAGTATTCCATTTTTTTTCTGGTTGCTTTAGTTTTGGTTAATTGAGAGTCTACTGTATATTGCCCCTAGGCGTATGTATTTTTCTTTATTTTTAGCCCTGTGTGTATGTGTATTTAGCTCAACTAATCCGTATAAAGTGAGTCCTTTAAGATCCAGTTGTTACTTGTTACTGCTGCCTGCTTCTGTTTCTGTTTGGCAGGTTCTACCTGCACCAACTACTCTGCTCAAGTTCCAGCATTCTCCTCCGCCTGTGTTCTTTTCCCAGTCTGCTTCTGAAGACCTCTGCTCCCAGTGTCTGCTTCTATCCTTCATGCCACTTAGCTGTCTGGTACAGTGTCTGACTGTTTCTACTGTCTGTTCTTACACCATGACTACTGCTGGCTCCTGTTTGGCAGGTTCTACCTGCACCATCTAATCTGCTGCCTGCACCAACTAATTGCTACTACAGTGCTGATTCTGAGTCTAGAATCACCTAACTATCTGCTTTTAGGGGCTCACACTTGTTGCAGCACATGGACTGATACAGGCATTGAAGTTTGTACTTATAGCCTAGTTTTGCCTATTCTGCTGGTTTCCTTTTGTTTATTATTCATTCAATTCTTAACAACCACAACCCTGAAGGGTCAGTATAAAGATTTGTCAAGGGAGCTTTTTGTGCCAAGAGGTTTTCAACTGACAAAATGACATCCCTTGAGGTTAGAAGTAAAAAGATTCCCCCTTAAAGAAAGAAAAGGGTTCTTTTAAATAAGGGTGGTTAATCTGTGGAATTCTGTGTGCTGTTTGCCACACTATGTAAGTCTTTTGGTCCTCTGAGTACCTTCGGAGCTCATTGTGAGCCTCTGCCCTTGTGTACTTTTGGTCGTCTGAGCACCTTTGGCGTTTATTGCAAGCCCCGCGCTGTGCGGCTTCAGCGCTCATTGCGAGCCTCTCCCCTTGAGTACTTTTGCTCCTCTGAGCACCCTTGGCGCTCATTGCGAGCCTCTCCCCAGCTCTTTTTTTAAATATATATATATATATTTTTTTTTTATAATAATTAATTAAATAATACATTTATATACTTTACCTATTTCTAATTAATATATGCAGCAATCAATATCCTGAAGAGCTAACAATCTGTTTAGATTTTCCTGCAGCATACAATGTACATTTGGACTGTTGCTGACCTGAGGTGTAAGTGTCAGTAATGTGCCAAGTGTGCAGTATAAATAGGCTGCGTGCGCGAGGTCAAAGCGTTGTAAATCGCCATTTTAGAATGGTAATCTTATTATTTGCAAGTTAGTTTTGTAAAATTGCTGTGATTGTCTATGTGTTACGCGGGTCTGGAGCATTTTCCGTACTTCCTAATAGTGTATTTTGTACCTCGTATGTTCCTGGGTAAAAGTCTTATGTGCCTGGCGGTGTTTTCCGTAAGTAAGGGGGTGTAGCCTTTTTTCTTTTTTTTTTGGTCGCCATTTTTCCCCCCGAAATTGTGTTAAAGTTGACGTGCAACCTCACTCCCAGACATCCCGGTTGTCCACCCGTGCTGTGTGTGATGCTTAATATTTTTTTATTTGTTATTTTCTTTGTGTTCTTGTTGATTTTGGACGTTAAGTTCGTATTTTTTCGACCTCTGATTTTTTTTTTCTAAGTCCCGCGGCTCGTATTTGTTTTTTTCTAAGTCCCACTTTGCAGTCTTATGTGCCTGGCGGTGTTTAACGTGGTTACGTTTTTTTCGGGCCAACATTTTTCTTGTTGCTTAGTCGATTCTCAAGTGGCTAAACTCGGCCTTGCTGTCCCCTCGTGCTTTGTGTAATGTTTTTTTATTTATTTATTTTTTATTCTCTTTGTGTTTTTGTTGTTTTTGTATGTGCGCGGTTTGGCCGTTAAGTTCGTATTTTTTTAACCTCGTATTTTTTAGCCTTGGGTCGTTTTGTTTTGTTTATAAGTCCCGCTTTCCTTTTTGAAAAGTGTTACAGGCCATAATTTTTTTTTTTTTTCAAACTGCTACGGGTCTCGCATTGTGAATAGTGTAATTGAGATTTCTGTTGATCTGTAGTTCCGGGGGTCGTAGGGATGAGCTCATCGCCACAATTGCAGTGAGCACCTTTGGCGCTGACTGCCTAAGTCGCACGTGGTCGCTCATCTCCACCAGCGCGAGGGGACAGCAAATTTACACTGTTAACAGCTGTACACTTACTACTTTACATTGTAGCAGAGTGTCATTAGGCAACTAAATAGGTATCGATTAACAAACCACATAATAACCAACTTAATATTCTCTAATTACAAACATAGCAGTCGTAAAATAAAAACTTTCCCTGAAGAAGCTTACTAAATATTCACAAGTTGCTACAAGTAATCGTTTTTTTTTAAATATCTTTGTGATTATGTTTCCATTATTGATAGGAGAGTGGATTGAATAAAAAGAAACTAAAAAAATATGTTATGTCTTTGCTTAACCTCTATTCGGCCGGTAGAGAGTTTCCCCAATGTTGATTTTCACCAAATCTGTCCCTTGGTTTTGCCAGAGAAGCACAGACATGTGTGACAGAGGAAAAGCATTAGATCTGTACAAGGCTGGTGTCAGTCGCAAATTTGTTCTTGCTGGGGATAGTTTAATATTGTGTGTCTAGATGCATCTGAAATGTAAATCTGGCACTTGTATTATGTTAGTAATTGTTAGACTATATAGACAAGTTTGTTGCGCAAACAAAGTACCGTATATACTGGAGTATAGGCCGACCAGAGTATAAGCCGAGGCACCCATTTTACCACAAAATACTGGGTAAAATGAGTGACTCGAGTATAAGCCGAGGGTGGGTAATGTGCTGCCCTCTGTGTCCCTCTTGTGCCCTCTGTGTCCTTCTCTCTCTCTGTGTCTCTTCTCCCCTCTCCCTTCCCTGTGTCTCTTCCAACCTATCCCTTCCCTGTGTCTCTTCCTCCTCCCTTATCACCCTCCTCAACCCCACTTCTGAACCTCCTTCCTCATCCTTAACCTCCCTCCTTATCCTTAACCTCCCTCCTCATCCTCAACCTCCCTCCTCATCCTCAACCTCCCTCCTCAACCTCCCTCCTCATCCTCAACTCCCTCCTCAACCTCCCTCCTCATCCTCAACTCCCTCCTCAACCTCCCTTGTCATCCTCAACCCCTTCCTCAACCTCCCTCCTCAACCCCCCCATCATCAACCCCTTCCTCAACCTCCCTCCTCAACCCCCTCCTCAAGCCCCACATCCTCATCAACCCCCCCCCATCCTCATCCTCCCTCCTCAACCCCCGCATTCTCATCATCAATCCCCTCCTCAACCTTCCTCCTCAAACCCCCCATCCTCATCCTCTCTCCTCAACCCCCCTCCTCAACCCCTCATCCTCAACCTCCCTCCTCATACTCGACCTCCCTCCTCATCCTCAACCTCCCTCCTCATCCTCCCTCCTCATCCTCAACCTCCCTCCTCAACCCCCCATCCTCAACCTCCCTCCTCAACCTCAACCCCCCTCAACCCCAACCCACCTCCTCAACCTCAACCTCCCTCAACCCCAACCCCCCTCCTCCACCTAAACCCCCCTAAATACCTCCCCCCTATCCCCTCACTTACCTGCTTGTGCTCCGGCCTCCGATCCTTGACCCGGCACCGGCGCGCATGTTTGACGTCACATGCGCGCCGTGTCATTAGCATATACCGGGTAAACAAAAAAATCCATTTGTCTTCAATACGTTATGAGAGCAGTTTAATTTATGGTGCATTTTCTTTTCTTTTCAAATCTTGAAAGAAAGTTGTGATCTACAGCAGTCAAAAGATAGTGGCGGCAGGCAAGGGGCTTTCATACTTTTATATCTTATCTAATTTCAAGACTATTTCCACCATATTTTCTCCAGAGATATTAGGATGAAGTATCCCCCATTTTAGTCCAATGTTATTCTTGGACATTGATCCCGGCCACATTTTCATTATTTCTGATCTGAGTACATGTGGATCAGTGGCTCGATCATTAGTCTGCCTACCTGTGCTGAAAACGTGGCCTGGATTCGGCAACCAATAACTAGCATTTGACAAGTCTGCTCTATATGGTTGCTGTATTGATGCAGAGTGCTTTTTGTCGGATTCAGAGCACCTCTCCTTATGTTAAGGTAAGCCAAGTAACTTTGTAGTGTCATCTATTAATTGTTTAATGTTTTCGCAACATGTTTGCACCCATAGCATCTCCAGGAGAATGCACATACCAGCTTAATAATATCAGTTAGAGATCCATCCCTCCAGACATGTTCCTGATCTCATACTGTCTGTGAGAGAGAAAATATAATGGAAACTTTCAAGTACATGAAGAAATTCAACAAAGTGCAGGAGGAAACCATATTTCAGAAAAATGAAACAGAATGAGAGGTCATGTTCAAAAGTTAATATGTTGGCAGGTAAAGGGAAACATGAAGTAGTACCTTACTGAAGACTTTCAGTAATGGTGGTAAAGGGTAAAACAAGTTATAAATATTCTTATTGTATGTATGACTATACTGCTTACAAAGAAAAAATCTACACAATATTAGAGCAACTGCTCATAAAGAACTGCTGTAATGCCCTCTAAAAAGCAACTAGTATCTTTAATTAGGCATTATACATTAATACATTTAAAGACAAGTTACTTGTTGTTGCTGCTTAGTCATTCAGTTGTGTCTGACTCTCCATGACCCTATGGACCGCAGCACACCAGGTACATCTCTCACTCCCTGCCCCTCTGAGCTCCATCAAATTCATGTTCATTGTTTCAGTGACCTCATCTATCCATCTCCACCTCTGTTTTCACCTTCTTCTTGTGCCTTAAATCTTTCTCAACATCAGAATCTTCACCTTCCGTCTCATGATATTGGCAATTTTTTTTAGCTTCAGCCTCATGATTATACCTTCTAGTAAACAGTTTGTCTTGATTTACTGAAATACTGATTTATTGGATCTTCTTGCAGTCCAAGGGAGTTGTTTTGGCCGACACCACAATTCAAAAGCGAAAATTCTACGGCGCACTTCTTTATGGTCCATCTCGCACATCCGTATGTTACTACTGGGAATACCATAGTTCTAACAATGCAGACCTTTGTTGATAGTTCAATATCTTAACTGTTTACTAGCTTGTCCATAGCATTCCTTCCCAAAAAGCTGGTTACAGTCACTATCTGAAGAGATTTTGGATCCCAGGAAAATAAAATCTGTCACTTCCTCCACTTCTTTCCTGTCTATTTGCCAGAAATAGAGATTGCCATTTGCCATGATCTTCGTCTTTTTAACGTTGAGCAGTAGGCCAGCTTTTGCACTCTCTTCTTCTTCCCTCATCAATAGGTCTTTTAGTTCCTCCTCACTTTCAGCCATCAAAGTAGTATCATCCATGAGACTCACCTTTTTGAGTCTGTTGGCCTTTGTTCAGTTTTCCAAATGTGTTGGCATAAGGCAAGCAACACTTTCACAGCATCATCTTGTAGAATTGTTTTAATTGGGATTCCATCACCTCCTGCAGCCTTATTTTCAGCAAGACATCCTAGGGCCCATCTCACTTTGCTCTCCAAGATGTCTGTCTCCAGCTCATTGGACAATCTATGGAGGTCATCACTGATGTTAAGATCATTCCTGTATAGACCTTCAGTGTATTCCTGCCACCTCTTCTTTATCTGATCTTTTTGACCATTTTTGTCTTTTATCACACCCACTTTGCGATGAAATGTGCCTTTTAGATCCCCAATTTTCTTGAACAGATCTCCTGATTTACCCATTCTTATCTTCTTCAATCTCTTTATATCGCTCATTGTCGAATGTCTCATTGTTTCTTCTTGCTGTCCTCTGGAATTCTGCATAGCGTTGGACAAATCTTTTCCTATTTCCACTACCTTTCACATTCCTTCTTTCCTGTGCTACTTTCAAAGCTTCATCAGATAGCCAGTTTGCCTTCTTAGTTTTCTTTCTTTTAGGGATTTTCTTTGTTACCGTTTCCTGGATAATGTTTTAAACTGCTGTCCAAAGTTCTTCAGGCATTCTATCTTCCTTATCTAGTCCCTTAAACCTATTCTTTAATTCCACAGCATATTCACAAGGGGTATTATTGATTTTGTATCTACTTGGTCTAATGATTTTCCCTCTTTTCTTCCGTTTAATTCTGAACTTTTCAATAAGAAGCTCATAGTCTGGACCCCAGTCAGCTCCAGGTCTTGTCTTTAGCTGCAAAGTATATAGTCAGTCTGATTTCTATATTATCCATGTGTAGAGTTGTCTCGGAGGCCGTTGGAAGAGGGTTATTGATATAACCAGAGAATTATCTTGACAGAATTCTACTAACCTCTGACCTGCTTCATTTTGTACTCTAAGGCCTTGAATTCAAATTGAAATCATTCTGTAATTTATTAGGTTGTAACCGAGCACTGCTTTGGCCACCCTTTGATTCACGATGAGGGCTACTCCATTTCCTCTGTGAGATTCTTGACCACAGTAGAATATCTGGTGGTTGTCTGATGTGAAATGTCCCATTCCAGTCTATTTAAGTTCCCTAATTCTTTTCCATTCTACATGCATGCACAGCTGGGTGTCCTTTCAGCTTTGGTCCAACCACTTCATTAGATCTGGTACTACTTATACTTGTCTTCTGCTTTTCCTTTTGACCTGAGGGTGCCATATCATTATGTCTCTAGTTGTGCCCGTCAATAAAGTTATCTCATCAACGTTACTGGAGTGGGTTGCAGTTTCCTTCTCTAGTGGGCTGCCATTTTTACTGCCATGCACTGCCTTTCTTGGGTGACCCTACATGGGATAACTCACAGCTTCATTGCAGTGCACAAGCCCTTTCACCACAACATGGTGGCATTCCAAAAGGGGATTAATCTTATTATCCAACATTCTCAGCCTCCAATGGAGCCACTTGTTTTCAAGCAGACTATTCTTCAATTTGTTTCTTTGATTAAGTTCACTAAATAATGACAATGACTGAGAGATTTGGAAAAATGCAATGCTTTTTATCAGGGATATCATTTCCATAGGACCACATATCAACAACAACAAAAAAACATGTTTATTGGTAGCCATTTTAATAAGACCAAAATTGAATTATTTTGAATCAACATATTTTTTAACCCAACTGCTGGATATTTAACAAATTAAGATATTTTTTCATATTTTAGCATCTTGGAAATGCCTTGTTAAAAACAAATTCTTCCTTGGTATATTCAGCTGTGAATATGTCGTCATTTTGCTGGCACAGGCAGTAAAGAGGTTAATTACATACTTAACCCTTTTAACTCCTTTAATTCTGCTCACAGATATTTGGCAGTAAGAAGCTCAACAATAACCTAAGTTCACATCAAAGATTAACTACTTCTGACTTCTTATCAAAACACACATTTGCAGCTCGTAACACGCCAGCGCTCTGCTTATTTCTGGCAGTAAGAGCTGGTCTGACGAGTTGTTGAATTTTCTTCATTTTGTTTTACCACGCATTGGACATTTCCCGATGAGGATCTGAAATGATTTCATATTATGAATTCTGCATCAGCAGCTTCCTAGTTGAATTCAAATGATAGAAAATGGTGCATATTACACAAAATGGAGTAACTAACCATGGGCCTCATTCAATTGCGATTTGGCCAATTGAACAGAGCTCTAAATTAGCACAGAGCATATTTATTTTACGGAAGTTTTTAGTTAGTGAAGACTTTGCTTTTGCATAGAAGTTCACTAACTAAAAACTTCTGTCAAAAAATATGCCCTGTGCTTATATAGAGCCCTATTCAATTGGCCAAATCGCATTTGAATGAGGCCCCATGTCAGAGCCACTGGCAGTATAAGTTCTACTGTAAGGTTGTGGTACTACTTGTGAAACTAAATAGAAGAAATGATCGTGAACAGATACAGATTTGTGGAACTCCAGGCTCAAAGTATTGATAACAGATCTTCTAACTATACATGGAACACAAATTCAAACTTAGCTAGTCTACAAAAATAGCCTTTATCTAGATAATCATCAGTTGTTTATTATGTATTATCTTTCAGAACTGGTGGGTAGTAACACAAGATAATAATAGACTACTGGGATGAGATACCAAAATGGCTATTAAAGTCAGACATGCCATCCTCAAAATTAAGAAGTGACACAGCAGATTGGATAATAAAACAATCTTCCTATACTACAGTGTTAAAAACAAGTCAAGCCCCCCTACTCACCTATAGATCTTGGCCTCCATTCCTACTGTGCGAGAGTGCAGTCAACAAGCTGTGAATCGCCATCTTGCATCTTGTAGTGCACACAGAGACTCTCAGCCAGGCTATGAACCAACATGGTGAGGTCTTCAGCATTATAATTCACAATGTGTAATGCAATATTTTCTTGCACACCCACACTGAGTCTTACGCTACAGGGAGGGAATGAAGGAGATATACCAACATAGCAATCCACTGGCATGAATAGAAGAAAAAAAAAAATATATATATATATATATAGTATTTCATAGCTCAGTCTAATGGGACTAATAACTTTATTCTAAATACATGTTTTTATAAATGCTTTAATCTTCTTTATTTGGTTGTTTGTTCATTCATACAGCTGGGTTGCAAAGAGTTATAGAAATTGAAAAAGCTTGGAAAGCAATGAGGATTTTAACAAACCCAAGCAAGAAAACAGAAGGCATAGATAAATGAAGGACCAGCAGCTGTTTAAATCATGCCTTAGTGCAAATTGATGAGCCGTCCATAAATTAATTACACAAATAATTAGATGCAAGTTAATAAGCTATCTGACCTCATATTGAGAGGAGAACCACAGGATTTGAGTTATTGAGTTAACATAGAGCAATAATTCCCCACATGATATCAATTATCTTTCCTTAAGGGATGGGTTTGCAGCCTACGCTGTGTCTCTCTGTGTGCTCACCATTAACCCTGTGTGTCCCTGAAATAGGCCTAGATCTAATCCCCTTGGTGCAAAAACAAGTTTCTTAAGCTTTATGGTAAAATGATAAAGCCAACAAAAACACTCATTAAGTAAAGCTAGTTACACAGCATATGCCTCCCAAGAACATGCAAAGAAAAAAGGATTTAATTTCTTTACAAAGAATCTTGCCAGAAAAGAAAAAACAGCTGAGCACAGTGGCATGTTGCCAAGTCTTAATTCAGAAGAAATCAGGATTAAAGTTTGGAGAGCTGAACCAGAGGCTAAGAAATAAGTGTCCTTAAATCTACAGGGTAACTCTGTGGGGAGCAGTGAGCAGATGTTCTGCAGCAACCAACCATTCCCAGTAGATGGAGCACAGCTGGATGATATTATACTACTAAATATGTATTGTGTTTTCAAAGAGGCACCTTAAAAATGAGAAGAAATTGGGTTGGGCTAATAGACAAAGCTTATGCTTGTTTTTGAGCCTGTCCACGAGTGATGAGCTTGTGGCCACAGAAAGTATAGATGTTTCATCTTTCAATCCTCATAGGAGCTGTTGGGGTGTGAGTAGAGTACGTATGGAACTCACACCAGAGGCGGTGCTCATTGCAGCCCCCATCAAACCCGTAACTTTCGTCCCTCTCAATGAGCACCTTCGGGGGGGTGGGTGAAAATTGTATTTTTGCAACGGGGCCTCCCATGCACTAGCTCTGCCACTGGCTCACACATATTTCAAGCTAGATAAAATCAGTTACAAACATTCACATACTCATAAAACATCCATGAATGAAACTTCATTAATACCTGTCCCTGTACTATTACTTATAGGCAGGATTTAAATTGCAAAATATATATGCTTTAAAAAAACAAATAGAACAATTTTAGAAAAAATGGGAAAAATTGGAGAACATAGAGCCTCATTCAATTGCTGCGATATTGAGATCCGGGCGCGCAAGTGGAGGTTGCAAATTATTTTGCTATTCAATTGGCAACTTCTTGCATGTTCCGATCGAGTTACTGGCTACGAGCTGCGATTTATATAGATTTTTTTTAAATCACAAGTTACTGCCCTCCAAGCCTTTAATCTTTAAAAATTGCAAGGCTAAAATCGCATATCGCTATTCAATTGCTCCGATTCTCCCCTCGCAAACCACTCCGTAAAGCCAGCAAATTGCAAATATCTAACCACAAGTTACTGGCACCAAGGAAGTCTCACAAAGGGCTTAATGACAAATCAGAGCACTTTAAAAGCAAATAAAAATGCAATACAATACTTTTACTTAGAGTGAAAGTGATGTTAGAATTAATAGCACAATATTCTCCAATACTTTATTTCATGTTCAATTTTCATGTTATATCGATCACGGCAATCAATGTAAAGTCCTACAGGCTTCAACCTCCAAGCCTATAGGACTTTGAAATCCAACCTCCATTTTTCATTGAAGTCCTACAGGCGTGAACATGATCGCTGACGCAAGGGGGTAACTCATAGTTCAAGCCCGTAGGACTTCAATAAAATATGGAGCTAGAACCACGAGTTACGGCCTTGCGTCAGCAATCATGTTCAAGCCCGCAAATGCTACTGTCAATAGCATGGTTTCCGATTTTACGCAACCGGTGTCTAACTTGCGGGCCTGGACAATTGAATAGCATTGCTAAAGGAGTACGCAACTCAATCGCAGGCATTTGGCTGTCTGCAATTGAGTTGCGAGCCCAGAATTGAATGAGGCTCATTGTCAGTAGCCATGTTGAACAGACTTGCAATATCTTGTAATAAGGTCCAGACAAACATTTGTCTATATTAGATTCAGATGTAACAAAGTTGTAGCCTAGCTGTCTTGTCTCCCCACAAATGATTATTCCTCAACTGATCTATACTTACGCCTTTGTTCCTATGCCTGTGGATACCCTTCTACAGCAGGTGAAAGCTTGTACTCATTTACTAGGTCTTACCTTTGTATCTGTGTGGCAGTAGGTCTACCCCATAGGTGGCTGAGGAGCCTACACAGGATAGAAGGCAAGGAGTGAGGCTCCATTGGCCAGAGATCCCCAATGGAGTTTGGAGAATTCCAGCAGGGAATATAGGCAAGAAGGAGAGTAGTCTTCCTTGAGGGAATATTGGTGAGAATTGCACAAGCAATTGGCTTTGGTGAGAGGATACTGGTGTTCCCTACAAAGCAGCACGAGGACCAGTTTATTCTGGCTGCCGAATTTGATCTATAGCAGGCTTCATTAATGTAGTGTTTCTGGGCCTAATGTGCTTATCCACCAAAAGTGGACTTGCCAAAAAATTATTTACTAGTATAACATTGCCAGTAATTCCCAAGGCTACTGCAACATTTTCAGCATCATGTCAGGTCTCGAAGATACATTGGATATTGACATGTAAATAATTTGCCCATAGATGTATTGAGATATCTGGTGTAATTTGGATCATGAAACCTGACCGTCAGAAGAAAATGGAGCTCTATGATCCTGATAGTATTCAGTGCAGGGAGCATGATTCCATAGTTGACAAAAACCCTACTAAGCAGGAACTTCCAGTGTCTCACATTCTAGCAAAACCCTCATATGGGACTATCCAACAACCCCCAATGCATTACATACCTAGTTTGCAGAGTTTATCCCGGCCTTTACTTCCTACAGACTTATCAATATATCATGAGAGTAACTATTTTCCCGAATTACAAGAAATGTGTTTAATTCCCAGTATCAGTCTCCATTAACCAATAAAGAGGATAAATGTTATTTCCTTATGCTAAAGGTCCAGATACCCTGTCATCAAACCAGAGTTTTAAGCAACTTGTTGATTTTTTGTATAGACACTTTACTTACATAAGTCGGGTATTTCAGTTGTTTTTCATCCAGATACATTGCAGATCAAGAGACAGAAGTTTTGAAGAGATTTAAGTCAGATGTAACGTGCATTTATTTTGTGCTAAAGAAGTTTCAGTAAGACTGCATGTAATAAACATTCAAAAAATGTACTTAGATTTATTTTATAAGAATGTGGTTGTAATTGAGGAGAGCTGTCACAACCAATATTATCAGAAATCAGGATACAATATGTAACAAATGAATGGAAGAAGAGCTGAAAATACTGTATAATCATTGTTTGTGTCTATGTTATTGCTTACTATGAAGACGGTTGAGTTTACTATTAATTCATTCATCGGGTTATTTGTAACATTAATCTTAATTTTGTATTTTTTCAACTCTATGATACTTGTTGACCCCAATTAATATTCTTAGGGGGCAACTCCAGTTTAGGTCACTGTTAGATATCAACTGTAGAGATATAGATGTACTACACTGATAAGTGCAGGTCCCATTCGTAGCTCTGCTGAGAATATATAAATATACAATATTATAATGATACAGTGAAATGTGCTTAAACTAGTCAAAGGACGGGGTGATACACCCAAAGCAGGCCAATGTTCAATTATACAAGGAGTCAATCCCCATAGGTCACACTAGTCCCGAAAAAATTATGAGAGCAAGATCTTCAAAGAAAACCAAGTTCAGATAATAAATGTCCGTAGATCTCATAAAATGTATAAGTCTGATCAAGGGTGCAAGGTGTGCAGCTGCTCCTCAGAATACTGGCATGTAGTATTCAAAAAAGAGATCATAAAAAAGAAAAAGGGGCGGGGGGAGAGAAGTGCACCACCTCCTAGTGCAGAATACTCCCAAGAAATGATATAATAAAACAGGACATAGATAATAACAGACAACCAGAACACTCACATATTAGAACCTCATCCCATGAGGTATGATGGTCGCATCACGGGAACAGCTCTCACGGTATGTCAAAGGGTCCCCGATCTTTTTGGCGTCCTTTTGTAGGAGTTCCAGACAGTCAAAGTATAGCAGTACTGGACCATATACTGTATATACTCGAGTATAAGACGACCAGAGTATAATCCGGGGCACCTATTTTACCACAAAATACTGGGTAAAATGAGTGACTCGAGTATAAGCCGAGGGTGGGAAAAGTGCTGCCCCCTGTGTCCCTCTTGCGCCTTCTGTGTCTTTCCTCTCCCTTCCCTGTGTCTCTTCTCCCCTCTCCCTTCCCTGTGTCTCTTCCCCCCTCTCCCTTCCCTGTGTCTCTTCCCCCCTCCCTTATCACCCTCCTCAACCCCCCTCCTCATTCTCAACCTCCCTCCTCAACCCCACTCCTTATCCTCAACCCCCTCCTCAACCCCCAATCCTCATCCTCAACCCCCTCATCCTCAACCCCCTCCTCATCCTCAACCCCCTCCTCAACCTAGAGAGAGACACAGGGGGGTTAGAGAGACACAGGGGGAGAGTGACTCGAGTATAAGCCGAGGGGGCCCTTTTTAGCCTTAAAAAAATGGCTGAAAAACTCGGCTTATACTCGAGTATATAAGGTATCTCAATTATGGTATTAATTCTGCAGTTTATTATAAGTCAATATATAAATACATAAAAATACATAAAAATAAAAATCATTTATAGGATACAAATATATAAAATAAATAATAAAATCAAGGGGAAATAATGAACAGATGTGTTTTCGCCAATATTTAAACTCAAATAGTAATAGTAATTCTATACCCTTTTTGAATGTCATCTTAATAGGCAAAGAAAAAGAGGTTCAGTCAAAATTGTACAAAAAAACAAATGATACCAATGGTTATTTGCATGCTACTAGTAGCACTCAAATTAAAAACATCCCATATCGGCAATTCCAATGAGTTAGGCAAAATTGTCACAACGTATCTGCTTTTGATATGGAAAGTAGGGAGTAAGAAGTTCCTCTCTAAGGGGTATGACCTGAAAATAGTGGTCGAAGCTCACTATAGAGCAAGACATTTAGATAAGAACATTTTATAAGAAAGAGGAATGACTTGCCCAGGCCACAGCAGTGGTGCCATTTTCTCACTAGATATAATCAAGCTGCAAGAGCAATCCGTAGAACTATCAACATTTTGTAGCCCATCCTTAGAGAGGATACTAAGGATTTATATAATCCATAGATTAGCGTTAGCCACTGGAGGGAGGGTGGCAAATTCAAAATCTTTCACTTTAATCAAGGGGTAGCCAGACTTTACTGACATGGGATCAGTTCTATCATGAATCTTTCAACCAACCTACCATCAATGTGTCAACTGTCCATCACAGTCACATGTAAACAAGCTGTACAACACTAACAGCCCCATAGTCAACGGAATTCTGCTCTCCCAACATCGTGACATTAAAATATACACAGGATGAATGTAGTGTGCAGTCTGTCACTCCATCGTCTAACTGTCACCAATTTGAGATCTACTAGTAAGTCTGTAGCTACCTTTTGGCCGCTCCACAACCTCATTATATGCCTCCTAAATAAAGCTTTGGATAAATGTTGTCCTTTCTCTTAGTTTTCTTTATTTTGAAAGATGTCCTCCTATAGCCCTTTAAATGTCATTATAAGAAAATATGCATGTGGTCATCTATAGAAGAAAATATTCCCATCTTGCTTTAAATGACTACTGTAATCAAATATTTTCTATGTGAACTTTTGAATAACTAGACTTAATAATGCAAAAAAAAAATTTAGAAAGCAAAAAATGCAAAGCCTTTACATTTTTATTTTGTAAATCCATTTACTGCAGGGTTCCATTATATTTGCTGCTTTTACAGTGTTTTGGTAAATCAATGAGCTTCTTACAAGATCTAATGAATGCACTCGCATTTTTAGATGCCACATTATCACTGCAAGCATATACTTTTACTATACATATAAAGTCTCCTCCCACTTGAAGAAGTTGTTCAGCAGCAAAAAAAGCTCAGCAGCATAATTCCATATACAATGTAAAAATGTAGAGCATAATTCCATAAAATTAGAGACTGTATTTTTTTTACATTCTAAACATGTTACCTATAGTATTGTTCTTAAAAAAAGTATATATTAAATATATGACCACTGTAGTGCTATTATTTTCACAAAGACATGTGTGCTATGTTGAAATTGTAAAACAACAAACTATCCATATTCTAGAATAAGCATATACCAGGCATGTCCAACTTCAAGTAGGCTGTGATCTACTGTCCAGTATCAAAACTGTCAGCGATCTAGCCCACACACACATATATAATGCCTTCTCTCACTCCTTTTCTCGCTCTCCATCACTCACACTTATTCTCTCTCCTACATGCTCAATCTACCACCTTCATTCTCCTTCTCTTTCTCCCATTCCCATTCTCCTTCTCTCTGTCCTCTTTCTTTCTCTCTCTCTCTCATCCTCTCTTCTTCTCTCACTCTCCTTCCTTCACTCTCTCTACTTCTCTCTCTCCTCTCCCTCCTTCTCTCTCTTTCACACTCTAATTTTTTTTCTCTCTCCCTCCTTCCCTCTGTATCTTCTTTAATCTCTCTTTCCTTTTCTCTCTGTTTCTCTTTCCCTCCTTTCCTCTCTCCTTTACTATTTCCTTCTCTTCCTCCCTCATTCTCTCGCCTGTCTCTCTCTCCTCCACACATCCCTCCTCTCTCTCCTTCATTCTCTTTCTCCTACTCTCTCATTCACACTCTGCTCTCTTTCTCTCCATCACGCTCCCTTCTTATCTTTCTCCCTCCTTCAATATCACTTTTTCTCCCTCTCTCTCCTTCGATCTACCTCTCCCTTTTCTCTCTCCTTTTCTCCCTCTCCTTCTCTCTCCCCTTTTCTCTCTCTCTCGTTTTTTCCCTCTCTCCTTTTTTCCCTCTCTCTCCTTTTTTCCTCTCTCCTTTTCTCCTTCTCTCTCCTTTTCTCCCTCTCTCTCTCCTTTTCTCCCTTTTCTTTTTCTCCCTTTCCCTCTCTCCTTTGCTCCCTCTACACACACACACTCCCCTCCACACACATCTCACACACACGCACACTCACTTTCTCCTCCACACACAAACACACTCCCTCTCTTCTCCACACACACTCCATCTCTCGTCCACACACACACTGCCTCCTTCCACACTCTCTCCTTCGCTGTCAACCTCTCATCCCCCGTTTGTCTCCCCCCCTCTTTTTTCTTTCCCCCCTCTTTGTCTACCCCCCCCCCCCCCGCCTCTCTCTGCCCTGTCTCTTACCTCCATGCTGCTGGTGTTCCTCACGTCCCTGGTCTGGAGGCTCCTCCTCTAGATGGCTCCTCCTCTTCCCTGCAGGCAGAGGAGAGAGATGGGATCCGTTCAGGCAGAGCAGAGAGCAGGGGGGTGGAGAGGCACAGGGGAGAACAGGGACCGGCGATGTGTCATGGGGGAAGGGGCAGGACGACCAAGGGCAGGTGGCCGCCCCTGTAGAGACACACACACACTCAAACACACACAGACTTACGCACATACAGACACACTCGAAGCAGGCTGTACCTAGATCTTAGAAAATACACAATGCAAAAGACAGTAACACACCAACAACGCCAGGCACGCAGGACTTAGAAAACACATGACGGCAAAGACAGTAACACTTACACCAACGACACCAGGCACGCAGGGCTTAGAAAATACACAACGCCAAAGACAGTAACACACCAACAACGCCGGGCACGCAGGACTTTGAAATAAAACCAAAGATTCTGCAGAGACACAGAGTTGAAAAACACAGAGTTGAAAGACAAGGGACATGGAGAGATGGTGGAAAGAGACACATGGCAAGTTGCCAAGGCCTGTAATGAGCGGTGAAGTAGATGGGAGGAGAGGCTCGCAATGAGCCGAAGGCGCTCAGCGCGTGGCTCTCGATGAGCACCGAAGGTTCTCAGAGGGGGCAGAACATTGCATTGTGTGGCATACAGCATTGCCAGGCTTAAAATGTTATTGCCGTCATGTTTGACGGGTAAGTCGCTAGTTTATAATAAAAGGACTAAGATACAACTCAGATTTAGCTCTGCAAAATACCAGAGGCGATAACTGTGGTGATCTCAATACTTTGGATATATTACGGGGAATGGAGATTTTAAATTGAATTCATAAAAAGAACAAAATCACCTCTCAAGATGTACTGCATCCCTCGATATCCAAAAGTAGAAATAGTAGTAGGCCAATAACAAAGGGAAGTTTTAATAAAAAAAATACAGACTTTGACAGATGAAGAGAAAAATGTTCTCTCCTCCACACACACTCCATCTCTCGTCCACACACACACCTCCTTTCCTCTCTCCTTTACTATTTCCTTCTCTTCCTCCCGCATTCTCTCGCCTGTCTCTCTCTCCTCCACACATCCCTCCTCTCTCTCCTTCATTCTCTTTCTCCTACTCTCTCATTCACACTCTGCTCTCTTTCTCTCCATCACGCTCCCTTCTTATCTTTCTCCCTCCTTCAATATCACTTTTTCTCCCTCTCTCTCCTTCGATCTACCTCTCCCTTTTCTCTCTCCTTTTCTCCCTCTCCTTCTCTCTCCCCTTTTCTCTCTCTCTCGTTTTTTCCCTCTCTCCTTTTTTC
The DNA here is from genome assembly GCA_027410445.1 of Discoglossus pictus. Classification (NCBI taxonomy): domain Eukaryota; kingdom Metazoa; phylum Chordata; class Amphibia; order Anura; family Alytidae; genus Discoglossus; species Discoglossus pictus. Next base: position 425,653,752 of record CM050163.1, on the reverse strand, counting down.
CCTCTCTCTCCTTTTTTCCCTCTCTCCTTTTCTCCTTCTCTCTCCTTTTCTCCCTCTCTCTCTCCTTTTCTCCCTTTTCTTTTTCTCCCTTTCCCTCTCTCCTTTGCTCCCTCTACACACACACACTCCCCTCCACACACATCTCACACACACGCACACTCACTTTCTCCTCCACACACAAACACACTCCCTCTCTCCTCCACACACACTCCATCTCTCGTCCACACACACACTGCCTCCTTCCACACTCTCTCCTTCGCTGTCAACCTCTCATCCCCCGTTTGTCTCCCCCCCCCCTTTTTTCTTTCCCCCCTCTTTGTCTACCCCCCCCCCCCCCCCGCCTCTCTCTGCCCTGTCTCTTACCTCCATGCTGCTGGTGTTCCTCACGTCCCTGGTCTGGAGGCTCCTCCTCTAGATGGCTCCTCCTCTTCCCTGCAGGCAGAGGAGAGAGATGGGATCCGTTCAGGCAGAGCAGAGAGCAGGGGGGTGGAGAGGCACAGGGGAGAACAGGGACCGGCGATGTGTCATGGGGGAAGGGGCAGGACGACCAAGGGCAGGTGGCCGCCCCTGTAGAGACACACACACACTCAAACACACACAGACTTACGCACATACAGACACACTCGAAGCAGGCTGTACCTAGATCTTAGAAAATACACAATGCAAAAGACAGTAACACACCAACAACGCCAGGCACGCAGGACTTAGAAAACACATGACGGCAAAGACAGTAACACTTACACCAACGACACCAGGCACGCAGGGCTTAGAAAATACACAACGCCAAAGACAGTAACACACCAACAACGCCGGGCACGCAGGACTTTGAAATAAAACCAAAGATTCTGCAGAGACACAGAGTTGAAAAACACAGAGTTGAAAGACAAGGGACATGGAGAGATGGTGGAAAGAGACACATGGCAAGTTGCCAAGGCCTGTAATGAGCGGTGAAGTAGATGGGAGGAGAGGCTCGCAATGAGCCGAAGGCGCTCAGCGCGTGGCTCTCGATGAGCACCGAAGGTTCTCAGAGGGGGCAGAACATTGCATTGTGTGGCATACAGCATTGCCAGGCTTAAAATGTTATTGCCGTCATGTTTGACGGGTAAGTCGCTAGTTTATAATAAAAGGACTAAGATACAACTCAGATTTAGCTCTGCAAAATACCAGAGGCGATAACTGTGGTGATCTCAATACTTTGGATATATTACGGGGAATGGAGATTTTAAATTGAATTCATAAAAAGAACAAAATCACCTCTCAAGATGTACTGCATCCCTCGATATCCAAAAGTAGAAATAGTAGTAGGCCAATAACAAAGGGAAGTTTTAATAAAAAAAATACAGACTTTGACAGATGAAGAGAAAAATGTTCTCTCCTCCACACACACTCCATCTCTCGTCCACACACACACCTCCTTTCCTCTCTCCTTTACTATTTCCTTCTCTTCCTCCCGCATTCTCTCGCCTGTCTCTCTCTCCTCCACACATCCCTCCTCTCTCTCCTTCATTCTCTTTCTCCTACTCTCTCATTCACACTCTGCTCTCTTTCTCTCCATCACGCTCCCTTCTTATCTTTCTCCCTCCTTCAATATCACTTTTTCTCCCTCTCTCTCCTTCGATCTACCTCTCCCTTTTCTCTCTCCTTTTCTCCCTCTCCTTCTCTCTCCCCTTTTCTCTCTCTCTCGTTTTTTCCCTCTCTCCTTTTTTCCCTCTCTCTCCTTTTTTCCCTCTCTCCTTTTCTCCTTCTCTCTCCTTTTCTCCCTCTCTCTCTCCTTTTCTCCCTTTTCTTTTTCTCCCTTTCCCTCTCTCCTTTGCTCCCTCTACACACACACACTCCCCTCCACACACATCTCACACACACGCACACTCACTTTCTCCTCCACACACAAACACACTCCCTCTCTCCTCCACACACACTCCATCTCTCGTCCACACACACACTGCCTCCTTCCACACTCTCTCCTTCGCTGTCAACCTCTCATCCCCCGTTTGTCTCCCCCCCCTCTTTTTTCTTTCCCCCCTCTTTGTCTACCCCCCCCCCCCCCCGCCTCTCTCTGCCCTGTCTCTTACCTCCATGCTGCTGGTGTTCCTCACGTCCCTGGTCTGGAGGCTCCTCCTCTAGATGGCTCCTCCTCTTCCCTGCAGGCAGAGGAGAGAGATGGGATCCGTTCAGGCAGAGCAGAGAGCAGGGGGGTGGAGAGGCACAGGGGAGAACAGGGACCGGCGATGTGTCATGGGGGAAGGGGCAGGACGACCAAGGGCAGGTGGCCGCCCCTGTAGAGACACACACACACTCAAACACACACAGACTTACGCACATACAGACACACTCGAAGCAGGCTGTACCTAGATCTTAGAAAATACACAATGCAAAAGACAGTAACACACCAACAACGCCAGGCACGCAGGACTTAGAAAACATATGACGGCAAAGACAGTAACACTTACACCAACGACACCAGGCACGCAGGGCTTAGAAAATGCACAACGCCAAAGACAGTAACACACCAACAACGCCGGGCACGCAGGACTTTGAAATAAAACCAAAGATTCTGCAGAGACACAGAGTTGAAAAACACAGAGTTGAAAGACAAGGGACATGGAGAGATGGTGGAAAGAGACACATGGCAAGTTGCCAAGGCCTGTAATGAGCGGTGAAGTAGATGGGAGGAGAGGCTCGCAATAAGCCGAAGGCACTCAGCGCGTGGCTCTCGATGAGCACCGAAGGTTCTCAGAGGGGGCAGAACATTGCATTGTGTGGCATACAGCATTGCCAGGCTTAAAATGTTATTGCCGTCATGTTTGACGGGTAAGTCGCTCGTTTATAATAAAAGGACTAAGATACAACTCAGATTTAGCTCTGCAAAATACCAGAGGCGATAACTGTGGTGATCTCAATACTTTGGATATATTACGGGGAATGGAGATTTTAAATTGAATTCATAAAAAGAACAAAATCACCTCTCAAGATGTACTGCATCCCTCGATATCCAAAAGTAGAAATAGTAGTAGGCCAATAACAAAGGGAAGTTTTAATAAAAAAAATACAGACTTTGACAGATGAAGAGAAAAATGTATTCTATAAGATTTCTGAAAATCTACAGACTCCATTTGAAACAAATGTAAATATACCGGAACAGAAGTCAGGAGAGCGCCTGCAGAAGTATATGCGAGAGAAGATAAATCTAACAGTACTGACAGTGCCTAATAAAATGTTCATTCGAGGTCAGCCCAAGTGTTTTTGAGCCACAAGATGAACTATCATTGTATTGCCTACTCTATTAATTTGCATTTTATGTGCAGTCTGACTAAAATATGTACCAGTCTGTACAAGACACTACTATTTTCTCAAAACTATACGGACTGTACCATACAAACTTAGTGCTCTGAGATGGAACCAGTTGAGGTATATTGGTATTTTCTCCCAGTCACACCATTTGGATGTAATGATCAGCTGCTATTTAGTAGTGTCCTGTAGCAATGACCAATGGTTAAAATACCATTGGTTATGTTGACTTAATTTTGTCAATAGAATCTATAGTTTGGGGCACTGACTGGTGTAACAAATATGTAAACTGAGAATAAAAAAATTTATGTTTAAAGAGCCACAGTTGTCCAAACATTTCTATTTTGCAATTTAAAGATTATATTTTAAACATTGCTCAAAAGTATTTTTGTATGAAAAATAAGTTGTCTAAGGTGTATGTAAATAACCTTACATTTTGGACTACAGTAGCCATGTACAGCACATAACTTTCCTGTTGATGATTAAGCTTAAACCAGTTTCTAGGGAAACCGAAGATTACTCTTGAATAATGAAAAAGCTGTTTTTGTTGTTTAAAGAGACATAGCATTGTTTCCAATTATGGTAGAAATGAAAAAGAATCCTATATATGGTTAGTATTTAAATATCTAAATTAGTATTTGGTGATTGATCTAATTTCTGGCAGAAATTACTTTTCGAGATTCAACAGTCTGGCTCTGGCTCTTATCTTAGGTGATTAATACTCACAGTTGAGTGGGAGATTAACAGAAAGAGCATGTCCAGCTGAATAAAAATAACCTTAGAGCCTATTAGCTGTTATACGCCTTGTGATTACTCTATTTTTACACGATTTGGGTAAAATTAATGTGGAAAAAAATATAACTGTATTTTAAAAGCGTACCATAACTGCATAATATTAGGTCTATTAAAATATTTTAGAACATAATATATTTGTCTTACTACAACTAATCATAATTTTCACCAAATATTGTTAAAATTATGTTATCACAAAAGTTTCATTTAGACACAAGCCGTGCATGATTAGGGAGTTTTGATAATGCTGATTTCAACCATTTTCAGGCAAAGTGATTTCCATAAAATTGCTATTTAATTGCAGTTAAACAGATTTTGAAAGGGTCTGTTTTGAGTGTTTTGTCTCTCTCTCGTAGGGCCCTGGGGAAACAGTTTTTTTTTCCTATCACTGTTGTCAGTCAGGATTGTGTTTGCCTTAAATGGCATTTGCAAATTGATTAACACATTAAAGGGATATGTAAATAGGGACATAAAAAGTATAAATTAGATATCAAGCACTCAAATAGATTTTTCAGCAATATATGAAGAACCACTTCAGTTCTCCCACTTAGAGGTGTATCCACTGTAGTGAAGGAAGAAAGTGTCAGGCAATATCAGTCCTGGAGTGCTGAATTTAGGCCAGGATTTTTCTAATGTGCAGCATGAATGATGCAGTCATTGTCTCGCCTATGAAGAGCAACGAAATACTTTACATTTTCTAATTATTGCAGCCCATTGGGGTTCAATAGTTAATAGGTCGTTCTCTGTGGGGAGGATATCTGAGTGCTTGTTGTTACCCAAGTGCATGCTCAATGTAGTAGTGAAATAAATGAGTGAATCAACTTGTTGCTCACTTCTTCCTACAGCTACAATGCCTTGCAAAAGTATTCACCAGCCCTTGACTTTTTACCTATTTTGCTACAGCCTTAAGTTCAATGTTTTACTAATCTGAATTTTATGTGATGGATCAGAACACAATAGTCTAAGTTGGTAAAGTGAAATGAGAAAAATATATACATAAAACTATTTTTTAGAAATAAAAAACAGAAAATTGGCATGTGCGTATGTATTCACCTCCTTTGTTATGAAGCCCATAAAAAGCTCTGGTGCAACCAATTACCTTCAGAAGTCATATAATTAGTGAAATGATGTCCACCTGTGTGCAATCTAAGTGTCACATGATCTTTCATTGCATATACACACCTTTTTTGAAAGGCCCCAGAGGCTGCAACACCTTAGCAAGAGGCACCACTAACCAAACACTGCCATGAAGACCAATGTACAAGTCAAGGTTAGGTTATGAAAAATTATCCAAATCTTTGATGATCCCCAGGAGCACCATCAAAACCATCATACGAAAATGGAAAGAACATGGCACAACAGCAAATCTGCCAAGTGAAGGCCGCCTACCAAAACTCACGGACCAGGCAAAGAGGGCATTAATCAGAGAGGCAGCACAGAGACCTAAGGTAACCCTGGAGGAGCTGCAGAGTTCCACAGCAGAGACCGGAGTATCTGTACATAGGACGACAATAAGCTGTACGCTCCATAGATTTGGGCTTTATGGCAGAGTGGCCAGAAGAAAGCCATTACCTTCAGCAAAAAACAAATTGGCATGTTTTGAGTTTGCGAAAAGGCATGTGGAAGACTCCCAAAATGTATGGAGGAAAGTGCTCTGTCTGATGTGACTAAAATTTTACTTTTTGGCCATCAAAGAAAACGCTATGTCTGGCGCAAACCCAACACATCACATCACCCAAAGAACACCATCCTCACAGTGAAACGTGGTGGCAGAATCATGCGGTGGGGATGTTTTTCAGCAGCTGGGACTGGGAAACTGGTCGGAGTTGAGGGAACGATTGATGGTGCTATATACAGGGATATTATTGAGCAAAACCTGTACTGCTCTGTGAGTGATTTGAGGCTAGGACGGAGGTTCACATTCCAGCAGGACAATGACCCCAAACGCACTGCTAAAGCAACATTTGAGTGGTTTAAGGGGAAACATGTAAATGTGTTGGAATGGCCTAGTCAAAGCCCAGACCTCAATCCAATAGAAAATCTGTGGTCAGACTTAAAGATTGCTGTTCACAAGCGCAAACATCCAACTTGAAGGAGCTAAAGCAGTTTTGCAAGGAGGAATGGGCAAAAACCCCAGTGGCAAACACATAGAGACTTATCCAAAGCGACTTGGAGCTGTGATTGCCGCAAAAGGTAGCTCTACAAAGTATTGACTTTAGGGAGATGAATAGTTATGCACATTGACTTTTTCTGTTATGTTGTCGTATTTGTTGTTTGCTTCACAATAAAAAAAAAAAAATGTAATATTTATTTTTATATTATTTATATTTAATATATATTCTGTAAATTAAATTATGCAAATCCTCAAACAATCCATTTTAATTTCAGGTTGTGAGGCAACAATACACAAAAAATGGGGGTGAATACTTTTGCAAGGCACTGTACATATAAATAAACAAGCAATGCATTGCTTAAAATAACACAGCAAGTGCAATTCTAGCCACATCTTTGTTTTCTTAAAAAGGGGCTACAGCAGAAGTCCCAGTTATTTTACAGTACCAATAAATATATATAAATAGTTGCAAATGAAAGTTATTAACAAAACCAGAACAATGAGTTCCTTTTTAATATGTCTTCTGAGGTGTCAATCTGTCAACAGCTGTCAAACTGTTGTTTGTTGTTGCTTGGTCATTCAGTCATGTCCAACTCTCTGTGACCATATGTATTGCAGCATGCTAAGTACATCTGTCAGTCGTTGCCCTCTGAGCTCCATCCTGTTCATTGCTTCAGTGACCTCATCTATTCATCTCCGCCTTTGTCATCCCCTTCTTTGTGTACCTTCAATCTTTCCCAGCATCAGAGTCTTCTGTAGGGAATTCTGTCTTCTCATGATATGTTCAAAATATTTGAGCTTCAGTCTCATGATCATACCTTCCAGTGAACAGTTTGTCTTTATTTCCTGAAGTACTGATTTATTGGATCTTCCTGCAGTCCAAGGCACTCTAAGTAGTTTTCTCCAACACCCAAACTCAAAGGCGTCAATTCTACGGCGCTCAGACTTCTTTATGGTCCAGCTCTCACATCTGTATGTTACTACTGGGAATACCATAGGTATGTGGACCTTTATTAATATTTTAATATCTTTACTTTTTACTAGCTTGTCCAAGCTGGCCATAGCATTCCTCCCCAGAAGCAAACATCTTGTCATTTCATGGCTACAGTCACCATCTGAAGAGATCTTGGATCCCAGGAAAATAAAATCTTTCCCTCCACTTCTTCCCCAGGAATTGGGATTGCTGTTTGCCATGATCTTCATCTTTTTACCGTAGAACAGCAGGCCAGCTTTTGCACACTCTTCTTTTATACTCATTAATAGGTCTTTTGGTTCCTTCTCATTTTCAGCCATCAGAGTAGTATCATCTGCATATCTCAGGCTGCTGATATTTATTTCTGCAATATTGATTCATCCAGCCTGGCCTTACATATAATGTACTCTGCAAATAAGTTGAAAAAATAAGGCGACAATATACAACCTTGTTGCACACCTTTTCCCATCTTGAACCGTTCTGTTGTCCCATGTTGGGTTCTGACCGTGGCTTCTTGGTCCACATACAGAGGCCCTCATTCAATTGCGATTTGGTCAATTGAATAGGGGTCTAAATAAGCACATAGCATATTTTTTTTAAAGAAGTTTTTAGTTAGTGAAAACCTTGCTTTTGGATAGATGTTTACTAACTAAAAACTTCTTTAAAAAAATATGTTATGTGCTTATTAAGACCCCTATTTAATTGGCCAAATTGCAATTGAATGAGGGCCAGATTGTTTAGGAGGAGCATGAGATGATCTGATACTCCCATCTCTTTAAGAACATACTACTTTTTGTTGTGATCCACACAGTCCAGGGCTTTTGAATAGTGTATGAGGCAGAAGTAAATGCTTTTTCTGGAACACTCTTGCTTTCTCTATTATACAGTGGGCAATTTGTTCTCTTGTGCCTTTTCCACTCCGGATCCCGGCTTGCGCATCTGGTAGTTTCCGGTCAATATACTGTTGGACTGGCGAGGCACATCTCCAGTGACGTGATAATACATATCAATGTTTACCAGATTCAGAATTTGTATCACCAGTGAAGCTGTGAATTAATATAACAGTTAATATGTTTCTTCTGTTAATAATTCACTGATATATTTACAGTAATACAATTAAATGTATTAAAATTATATTTTGGGGTTTTGTTACACATTGTAAATTAGCATTAGCATATAAAGGCCTCAGGCAAACTGTAAAATTGCATACTTAAAGGGCAGCAACAGAGGTTCCAATTAGGGTAGTTTAGTAAAGAACCAATAAAAAAGAAAGATTTGCAACTGAAAGTTGTTATTTTTTTTTATTTAGGATGCATGTAATACATTTTGTTCGTCACTTAGCTCAACAGGTCTTCCCACTAGATATTTTTTTGTCAGTGCCCAATTATCTCATTATCTCTATTCAAAATTCTACAAGATGATGGAGTTGAAGTATTGCTTGCCTTATGCTAGGGGTGTCCAAAGCCTGGATTTGAGGATTTCCTTCCTGTGCACAGGTGAGTCAATCAGGATGATTGAAGAAGCAATAGTCTCACCTGCTTGCAGCAAGGATATCCACAAATCCAGGCCTGTGTGTGGCCCTCCAGGACTGAGTTTGGACATCCCTGCTGTATATATTTTCTGTTATCTGCTCGCTGCACACTGTGGACTTCGCAAATTTTTTTCTTAGTTACGGTTTAGGGTTAGGATTTAGGGTTATAGTTTAATGTTAGGGTTTGGCAGATAGGTTTGTTGTTTCAGGGTTATGCTTAGGGTTTAGTGTAGTGGCAGATAACAATCTCTACATAGTAAAAGAGTGGCACCCACAGAGGCAAACAGGTAATGGGCAGATAAAAGAAAAGATCTGCCATGTCTTTTGCTGTGGGTGGGCTATTATTATTAATATCCTAGCTATACAGGGTTTAAGTAAAAGTGCTATGATAAGACATCGATCATGACATAGTACATCTTGACATACATGGTGTGGCTCACATAGCAAGGGTCACAAATATGTCAACATTTAGTACATTTTGCCCCAGGTGTTTCATAGCTTCCAAGAAACTGTGATAGTACCACCTCTAGCAACAGAACATTTTCTTCAGTCACATCAATTTCTGGATTGAACACTGCTATGAATTGTCAGCAAGAGATAAACCATACTGTTGATTTAGTCCTAATCACAACAGTATGCAGAAAAGTCAAACAGATGGGCAGGACAAACAGAAAACACTAATGAGTGATTTTGACTTCAGAACACCAGACATATTTGTGTGTGCCTTTTTAAGAAAGTATTACTATACATGAGCTATTTTTGTGTCTGTATCCACAGCTTGTGCTTCATCATGGGTTTAGGGGATGGGGGGACGAATCCCCCCCAGATTTTTCTGTGTTTGTATGTATGTATATATAAACCATTTTATGGTCTGTATATACAATGAACTGTATCCCCCTAGAATTATTCTGGCTCCTACACCCTTGTGCATCATAATTAGGGGCTTAGAACCCTAACAGTAATCCTGGCTTCCATGAGTCTATCTCTTTAAGAGCAGCCATCCCTGTCTTGTACATATTGTACGATAGCTGCTTTGTGGTTGGGAGGTAAAGAGCAGACATAAAGCACACTGGATTCATTATGGAGCATGACATCATAGTAGCACAGACTCCCTCTGCAAACAAGGCTGTAAATCAGTTCATTAACATCATAAAATCATTCCTGCTCTATACCAGAGGCCAGATTTTGTTGCCCAGACCAGAGATGATTTGTGGGCGTGAAGGAAACACAGGGTTTGGCTGACAGCAGCAGGAGCTGGGATACTAGAGGCAGACGGGGTAGAAACACAAAGAAAAAGCAGGTGCAACTGCACCCATACAAATGCTTACATCTCTGTGAATGAACAATTGGTGAGGTTGTTTGGTTTATAGACAAAAAATTGTTCATATTTATAGATATTCCTGCTTTCCACAGACTGCTATGAATCTATAGCTTATTTTACAGAAAGGGTAGTTACAGATTTCCAAGTGTTAGTGTACCCTGAGTATTAATTAAACTGCATATTTAGGTGGATAAAATGTTTCTATTATTATATTTGCGTGTATCCTTCTTCTGGATCTCTACCTTGTCGTAGTGAAGGGGCTTGTGTACCTCAATGAAGCTGCAAGCGATACCATGTAGGGTCATCCAAGATGGGCAGGTCATAGTAGAGAGGTCAAACAAATTGCTGTCCTCTGGAGAAGAAACTGGCAAACCACTCCAGTATATTTGCAAAGAAAACCATATGGATAAGCACAACCAGAAACATAGACAGATGTGCCTGGCATGCCACATCCATATGGTAACCGTGAGTCGGACACAACTGAAGGACTGAACAAGAACAATCTCAGTTGTCATTAAATATGTCATATTGGTAGCGATATAAATTTGAAATAAGAAAAGCTGTAATTACAAGGAATTCCTCGTTCAAAAATGCATAACTGTACTAAGTATGTATCATTGCAACTATGCAGTGATGTGTATTCATAGTCTAGGTAGAAAATGAGAGGTCCTTTACAATGATATCCACTATAATAGTTGTCAGCTTGAGAGTGACGCCTGCGTGACGCATTCTGCACAGGCGTTAATCACAAGCTTCTAGCGCTAGATCGCGGAAAAATGTGCAACTGCAAATGCACAGATTCAACCGCACATGTGCAAGAGAGGCACATGAGGGAGAGGATAGGAAGGAGTGAGGGAAGGGAGAGGGTGGAAAGTAGTAAGAGAGGGAGAAGGTGGGAAGGGAGAGGGTAGGAAGGAGTGAGAGAAGGGATGGGGTGGGAAGGAGTGAGAGAAGGGAGAGAGTAAGAGAGTGGGAAGGAGTGAGAGAAAGGGAAGGAGTGAGAGAAGGGAGAGAGTGGGAAGGAGTGAGAGAAAGGGAGGGAGAGGACGGAAGGAGTAAGAGAAGGGAGAGGGAGATGGTGGGAAGGGAGAGAGCAAGATGATGGGAAGGAGTAAGAGGAGGGAGAGAGAGATGGTGGGAAGGAGGGAGAGAGGGAGAGGGTGGAAAGGAATGAGAGAAGAGGGAGAGGGTGGGAAGGAGTGAGAGAAGAGGGAGAGGGTGGAAAGGAATGAGAGAAGAGGGAGAGGGTGGGAAGGAGTGAGAGATAGAGACAAGATAGAGAGGCAGTAGACATAGGGAGAGAGAGAGAGAGACAGTCAGTAGACAAAGGGAGAGAGAGAGACAGGAGAGAGAGACAGACAGTAGGCAAAGGGAGAAATCAGAGACACAGGAGAGAGAGACAGGACACATAGACACAAGACGTAGGGAGAGAGAGAGAGAGAGACAGATAGACACAGGACATAAGGATAGATAGAGGGAGACAGACAGAAGAGTAAGACACACAAAAGAGATAGACACAGGAGAGAGATGGACAAAGGAGATAGAGAGACAGGAGCGGAAACACTATATATGATACCACTATTTATGATGGGCAAGTTATTAGTTTATTCATAGTATACAATGTTACTCAGTGCTGTGAATAGTAAGACATAGAGATACTTTGAGGAATTATGCAATGTTGTGTACATTCACTACCTAACTTGTTTAATTTCCAAAGGGCAAATGACAGATTTAAACAGAAAATACTTAAAGGCATATTTAATTTTCCTGGATTATGAGTGCATCTATTAGAGGAGAATCAGTAGTGTATGAAAACATTTTTGCATGACAAAATATCAAAATAACATTATTATACTTACCCTAAAGTTTGTTAAATCTCTTGAGTTTCAGATTTAACACCCCTAGAAATCCCTGCTATAAAATGCATAACATTTATAGTTTGTATCGGCCAATCACAGGCAGATAATACATTTTGCAGGAAGGCATCATGGGATGTGTAGTCCCCTGCAAAAGGAAGTGAGAATGAGCTTACATATTGCTGTGTAGATCTCTTCATTGTACTGCTGTTGGCTTGAAGGTTAGTAAAGGGTTAAAATATGTACCCAAATGCAGTGTTTCTATTGGTGGGCGCACTGTGCCTATGTAAGCAGCTCTGGGGATGTGGAAAACAAGTTTTATTTTTAAATAAAATAAATTTGTAAGTGTATATAATGAAATAATGTAATATATGGTTTTGATATAAGCAGCATGTGTTAGATTAGAAAAAGGGAAATACAGGGAAACTTAGATATACCTTTAATGTGTTTTAAATGTTATAAAACCTTTCAATACTCAGCACTGTAAAACTACATTGATATGAAAGTGCATCAGTGTACAATTATAATGATTACATGCACAGGTCATCATAGGTGAAGTGTATCAAATACCAGACAACAGAATGCTACTAATGCACAACACACGTCTGAATATAGGATAATGTTATACTCCCGTTTTGCCTTGATATTGTCGGTACTCCTGATGATATTACTTATAATTTCCAAACACAGTCGGATGTAATATATATATATTGTAAAGCACATTGAGGGACATTAATTAGGCTACTGAAGTGGATGAGTGCGGTGTCATAGGGCTATGATCAAATAGAGCGCATTGTGCACATTGACGTTCATCGTAGCCTCTGCAATGCTTAGTGAATACCATCAGAGTCAGAAAACGCATCTAATATTGGGCATTGCAAAGAGTACCAAGCCTCATAATGTAAAAATCAATATCCCTTTTTGACTGATGAACAAATAACAACTTTCTGGAACAAAGAGGCAGACGTCTGCGAATATTCATGAATGGGAAGAAATTCAACAAACCAAGCAGAGAGAGCCTGTGTTATAACCAACAATGAATCACACAATCCATTCAAACAATGCTGATATTACCCCAGCAGGTAAGAAACTTATGAGAAGAGAAATAGGGATATGTTAGTTCCACCTATAGTTGTAAACAATCATTGCAGCAACATTATTCCTATTGTCAGTGCTTGACTCAGTCGCTGGATATACTGTATCCTGAGATATCCTTACACTCAAGGAGGCTTAGGTATCAAAACCGGTCTTGTGACCAGGCAGCAGCAGAGGAAGCATGGTTACTATTCTCCTGATGAAAGTGGGAAATTACGTTTTATAGCCTTCACTTACATTTTTTAAGTTTTGTAACCATATTCCATATATTATTTATATAGTGATCTCCTCTGGTGATAAATCATTATTATTTTCATGGATTTTAAATGTATTTAGAGACAAATAGATAAAAGAGTTGATCTTGTTAATACTCACACAAAGTAATTGTCATTTATAATTACATTTATACTTGGTGACTCCAGGGTTACGTTATGATATTGTAGAAACACTGATCCTCAGTCGAGTTTGAGTGTAGAATGAAAATGCTAAACCTCAGCGTTTTATTCAGACAAGTAGAACCTTCAATGTGGAGTCTTTAAAATATTCCAAATACAAATAAAACGTCCAGATGAATGTTTAACCAGACCTCCCAGCTCCTCTCTTCCTCTGCTTTCCGATCCATGTGCAGTTCATCCATCACTGTACAAAGGACTCGATTTGGATATCTAGTTATAAGAATATGGTCATGGCCAAGGTACTTAGCTTTAGTGTAGTTTTTGACCAAAATTAATTAGAATTATGATCACAAACTTTTGATGTTATGTACTTTTCATTAAACAATATTCCCTTTAATAAAGCTGGATAAAAGAAAATGGGGTACAAAAATGATGAGTTATTATTTTGGATATTTACATAAAGTATCTACATTGTGTATATAAAGGAACACTACCACTATAATTAATCATGCACAGAATAAGTGTGATGAAGTATGCACATCTATAAATAAAGATACATTTCATCTATATTTTGCATATTACAGCATTCCTGCATTGTTTGAGAGTATCAGGTTCTTCTCCCCCCTCATCACATTTCAGGGTTACGTTCTAAAAGTGACTTATATGCCTACAACAATGACACAGAAAGCATTAGTGAGTGCTACCTCATAGGTGACATCAGGAAATCATTATATGTTGTTGTTATTCATGACCGGTGAATAGCAGAACTCATAGGACATTTGAAATCAGTACATTCATTGGTCTGCCCAAGCTTCTAACTAGTCATGAAGAAATGACACAAAAAACATAGGAGCACTGGATAGCTCTCCACTCTCAGTGACTTGAGTTGCAACACCTGCGTCGGCCTTATTCACCCAGTGAAAGTTATGGAGTCTTATGAAGGATAGGAATCAAAGATGAAGCAATACTGCAGAGGGCAAAGCTAATAGGGCTATCATTGACTCATGCTCCGCTGCAAGTGATTTAGATTAGAGTAATCTTTCCCTAACTGTTTATCTTTTTTTTATTAACAGATGTGTTGTACCATTAAAGTCAGTTTTGTTTTGCTTGCATCAGAGATTTCTTGCATAAGATGAGTTATCCAGTGTCTCCATTAATGGACAGCAACTCCGGGTGACTTTAAGTCCTACCCTCATAGACAAGTGATACAGGCTCATTGATATATCTTGTGATATTACTTTCCAGGGATCAAGGAATTGCTTTGGAACAATCTTTCCACCAACGAGCTGCTATTCATTTCTGCATTGCTTTAATGGTGAATGCCGTGACTATAACCTTTAGATTGTAAGTAGCGAGTTTCCAATCTTGTAGGGTGCTTTGGAAAAAAGCACTTTCTACAAAGCTTCTAAGCTCAAAACAGGGCCCTCCATTGTCTTCAGTTGTTAATATTGTATTTTTCCCTGTTCTCTTCCCCTGTACAGCGCTACGGAATATGTTGGCGCGTTACAAATAAAAGTTAATAATAATAATAACAATAATATATTGTTTATTTTTCACACCACTGTTTTACAAATAGTTAATTAGATAAAAATCACCCATTGAATGTTATTTTAAGAAGTTTTTATTTTCAACATAATATCTTGCTTGTATTTTTCAGAACTGGATTGCACAGCAAGTCATATTCTAGATAAGAATCTGCAACTGCTGTTTTTTACTCACTTTCCTATAGACAACTGTCATTGCAGCTTCAGAGAAACCTAGGGGATTTATGACCTAGATGTTCAGTTTAATGGTAAAAGTATTATTACCCACTGTAGAACATATTATGTGCTCTTAGAAATGTTTAAAACGAGAAACATGTACTTATATTAGGTGTACTTAGCTTCCATTACTCAGTGTTGTGTGAATTTAATTGTCAGTACTCAATGTCAAGCATTCAATCTATAGTGAAGCAAAGTGTTCACACTCGCCATTGCGTGGTATGTATGAAATCATTTAACACAAACACATCATCTAAACCAAACACATTTATTGAAGCATTACTTTTAAACTGTGTAGCAGGAATTTATAAACCTCTCCACTGAATTAAACATTTTAAACATTTGTTCGAGCGGGAGCCATTTTTGCTGAGGCCACTGATCAAACTTGTAGTCTGAACACTCCCTACTAATGGGAATATGTTACAAAGGGAATGATCTACTCATGTGATTAGTGGCTGGTTACTTCAACTGCAAACAAGGAGTTCTTGTAGTTTAGTCATTCATATTGGACTCTCCGTCACCTTATGGAGTGCAGCAAGCCAGGCACCCCTGTCAGCCACTGCCCCTCTGAGTTCCATCAAGCTTATGCTTATTGATTCAATGATCTCATCTATCCATCTCTGAATACTAGGCTGTAAAATATACTCTAACAAGGCAATTGCAGGGTATTAAGTGGCAGCACTGTCTAAGCAGCCTTGCAGTTCATGAAGGTGCTGTTTTGCAATCCTTTCTACACAGAATGTTTATTTGTGGAGAAATGTTTCTTCTCCTGTATATCCTTCCACAAAATATTTTCCTAATGGTAGAGTTGAGAAATCTAAAATGTATCATATTGACAGAGACCTGTAGATCCATCAATGTAGCTTTGAGGTTCTTTTTCATCCATAGAAGCAACATGTGGTTCAATCTTGGAGTAAAGTTGCTGGGACATACATTTCTAACTTGTCTCCATTTGTATATAATTTTTCTGTGGTTAAGATTCAGTGCATTCAACACTGCAACCTGGGTTAAATTCAAAGTCAGGGAACCAAGAGGTCACACCACCCTGAAGCCATGCAGGGTTGGGCCTGGCCAGTACTTGGATGGGCCCACTGGAGAAGGTACTGGCAACCCACTCCAGTATCTCTGCCATAAATACCAAAGTGGATCATAAACATAAAGTTATCCTGGTGTGTTATGTTCCACAAGGTAATGGAGAATTGGAAACAACTGACGCAAAAAAAAACACCATATTATCTTAAGAGGGTTACAGTCTTTTTTTCGCAACACAGTTATACATTTTTAGATTCCCAGCAGTCTTATTGCACATTATTTGTGCCTCTACTTAAAATTAGCATTTTTATATATAAGCAACATAGTAAATAACATGCTTTTTATAGTTTGTTTGCAGAAAACCTACTTGTTTGCTGAGATAGACAAAGAAAATCAAAATATTCCACTGTATTTTTCCTTGCAAAAATAAATACAACCATATCTTTGAAGTGTATTCTTGTAAACAGGAATGCATAAAAATACTTTTATTCAAAGGTGATATTAGCAAAATAGTTTTTTAAGAGCACCAGAAATTGTACTTCTAATAGATTAAATAACAATAAATACCTACAGAGTTGCATCAATTTCTTCATTTTTTCAGCTCATGCAAAAGTGTTTCCCCAACACAAAGAATGTAGCCCTTTCATTCTATTGATAAAGAAGCATGCTGTTAATATGATCCTGGCGCTTAACATTGTGAGGAATACAAAGGCTCCCTGATGCAGCTCACACAGTGGGACAGGCGGTTTGGAAATGTCAGTCCACCTCCACACTGCTGCAGCTACTCTGAAACTGTTAATTCTGACATCTGGCTCCAGTAAGAGGCTGGGATATTTTTGTAAGATTTTTTTTTTTTTGCATTGCTAATACCTGCTGACACATACGGATCCTCATTGCTGGGAATCACAAACCACTAGGAGTATACATGTCTGTGTTTACACAGCAGCAGGAAACCAAAAGACAAGGATGACCCTTGTTAGTGTGTGTGTTTGAGGGGGTATCCTATTCCCATTCCGCTGGCAGTGAACCTACACATTGTCTTTGCACTTATTTATTTATGTATATATGACGTTTTTTGAAGGCACTTTACGTAGTTATAAAAACAGTACATTAAGGTTTTGGGATATAAAGTAGTACATGCAGAAAAACAGTACAGAGCATAGAGTGATGTTTGGGTTTGTTGTTGAAATGATACAACATATAGGAGATAAGGTCAGGGTCATGGGCACAATACAAAATAGACAAGCCAAAAAGAGAAAGTTACAGTGCTTAACCCCCAAAAATAGGTAGATACCAAATAAAAAAGGGAATAGGGCACTTTATTTCAATTGTTGTTAAAATATTAAAAACACTGGAAACTGGATGGCATACTCAAAAAAAAGTATATATGAGGATATAGTCTTCATAAAGGTATGAGGTAGATACTATGTTTAACTTGTGGAAGAATTCAAGGAATACAGCATAGTAAATTTGGGATCAAATATGCCTTAAATTAGGAGGTTCCCCAAAAGTGGGACATAGGCCTTGTGTGGCTGCATGTATATTTTATGTTACAAGGACATTTTTTCACAAGTCAAACATATTATCTTCTGTCATGATCTGCTACTTCAATTGGACTTGGTAAGAACCTAGTTCAAACCTATTCAGCAGAATCATGCGGTCCTTGTACACATCTGATAGCAGAAGATGGACCATACACAGGAACCACGCCCAGGAACTTGCTTTAGCAGACCAGAATATCGGGAACACCTTATAATGCCTTAGAATTAGGATTAATGCACAGAATGACACTTACACCTTGTCTATGTAAGTACAGATACCACTGACATACCTTTATTAATTGTTACATTTTATACTATGTTCTGGCACACCAGCTGGCCAATCATAGTAAGCCCCATCCCTAAATAATATTCTGCTCCCTGCTTACTTGGATACCCTCTACCTCTGATGAGATCAGATCTTTAATCTCATCCTCTTGATTATATTTAGGTGGGCTGAGAGAGTTATCACCAGATAACAACATTGTAACATAATAGGCTGGTGCAATAGCATGCAGACTAGCTAATATGTTTCTTTACAACAATTCCTATAACATGAAACATAATACATAAACCAACATACATACAGTATAACAGTGTAATCATATTTTAACCATAAGCACTAAGAAATACATAACCATAATAATAAAAACAGAGTAACTCTGACAAGTCAGGCCCAGTCCATAGTGTAAAACAGTCCAGTCAGGCCCTGCGCATGACATCTCCCTCATAACTTTTATGTATACTTTGTCAGTGTGCCATCTAGCTTGCAGTATTTTTATTATTTTAACAAGAATTAAAATAAACTTCCCTTCTCCCTTTTTTAATTTGGTATTATGGGCACAATAGGTCATTGTGAGAAATCAGGATAGAAATGTTATATTATTTAAAGGGCCAGTGTAAGGACTTTTCATGTTATATACATTTTAGTTCACCATTAATTAACATAAAAATCTACTGAGATTACAATTATTTGGCAGGGTAGGTAACCTGCTCTGTAGGATAAAGGGGGTAGAGTTACAATCCCATAAGCCTCTGCATCTCCAAAGTGAGCCTGCTCCAGATTACCCATTACACCTATCTCTTTCAGCAGTGCTCAAGACAGTTATAGGTGAGAAAGGCCATTAATTAGGTAAACTGTTTTGTAAATGATATTTTGAGGTCAATACTTTGCTCTGCTGCTGTTTGCATATATAAGTTTTACAGTGGAATTATAAAATGCATCAGGGTTGGAAAGAGAAAGTGAGTCCTATTTAGATTAAGTTGTTTTTAGAGTATTGACTGAGAGCACAATCGGGTGACTTGCTGTTTTTTATAATGATGCTGAGTAGCCACTCACAGAAAGTGCTGACTGTCAAAGCATACGTGAAACAGTACTTTAAAGAAACAGACCATAGTAACCTGTGTCCTGGTGATAATGTATTGATCATTGAGTCCTGTCCAACAGCAGACTGATATTATTCCTGTCATTTTCACCACAGTGTATTACAAACAATGATGTGTAAGGAAGTCTTAATCTGAAATCATGATTAGTTTTAAGTGCAGTTCTTTATAAAGAAACTGTTAGCCTGTAATTCCTTGATATGAATAATGTAAAAATGCTAATAGGAAGTGTGGTTAGATTGTAGATGTATGGGACAGAAACCCCTTCCTCATTAGCTTTATATAGGGGAGTCTAAATTATGGTAGGAAATTACTAAAGATTAGCCCATTTGGGCATTTTTTTTACAAAGGTTTAAAGAAATAGTTAAATATAGCTCTTAATGTTTTAATGGTATATTCAATCTTACTTTAATGATGACATGTGTTTGATTTTGTTACTAATAGGACAAGACAATTTGGATTCAAGTAACATCTCTATTCAGTTTTTTAAAAGAATGACACTATGAATAGCTACTGTATAGTGGAGGAAATCAGAGTAGGATAACTGTCCCTGCAAACAAACTAGCCATCCAAGACAGAAGTACCATTGGCACAAGCAAAGTTTTCTAAATTTAAGATTTTCTCTAAAAATGCTAATACGTTTTTGGCTTACGCTACTGCTCATGTTGATAGTTTGTTACATTTTCACTGAAATGTAATCCCCCCCCCCCAACCACAATGACCCCGTTATTTGTACTTTCCAGGTATTCACAGATAACACCTCTCAAGCCAGGTAAGGCATTCTTCATACTAAACAACCTCAACCTAATTTTATTTAAACTTTGTGCAAACATTTCTACTTAATCAATATATTTTTCAACTCACTCACTGCACTTTTTAAAACTATGTGTGTGGTCCCTTAGACCAGAACATCTATTTGCACTGCTTTTAAATCTTATTTAATACTAGATTCAGTTTAACATATTGATCTTACTGAGCTATTGCCTATTTGTTTCTCTAGAAGCTAAACTTTACAGGTATATTTTATTCTCTCACTGTTTTGGGGAATTTCAGTTACACCAACCCATTGTCTTAAATGTTGCAGTCTCTGAACTGCTCTCTGTAAAATCCTAAATCATGCATTTATGTTCCAGAAAATAAATAGCACTGACAGATAAATATATAGAGAATCAACAATCTTACTGATAAAGACTGCACCTCTACAAAGATGCCTTTGGCTAGTTCATTACGATATGACGGCCTGTTGGCCCCAGTATTTGGATGAATGTTAAATATTATGGGCCATATTCTATTAGCTACCTGCAAATGCCTTGAACTCATACATTTGGATTTGGGTGTTTTTTTTAATAAATGTTTATATGCATTCTATTGACTTAAGAATTCATTTGTGCAATAAGTAATATTTGCTGAATATGTAGCAATATTAAGAGGGATTTTAAGTATGTATAAATTTACGAATTGGGCAATAGAATATGGCCCTATATTAGGTCATAAAAGTAATATAATTCAGAGAGCTGTGTGTAGTAAACAAATATGGAGGCACTGCAGATAGATTGCAAGCTTTTTGTGCATGATTCATGGTTCATTACCATGTATATTGCCAGTGCTAAATGCTAAGCATTTCTGTTATTATGTGGCGGTGCATTACACACCTCCCAGGACTGCAGTATTCCTTCCAATCCAAACACAAACGCCTAATATTTCAAGGCGGCAGCTGAGCCTTTAGGATATCTGGTAACAGGAAGGGATTAGAGGTTCCTGCACTTACTGATCGGATTGGTTTACTAATGTCAGCAAGGCGAGAAGGGGAGCGTGAGCTTGCTCTCTTCTACAGGAGAACTAAGCAAAGGCTCTGACTGCAAGAAGCTGACAGCCAAAGTCAACAGCCCTCATTCCCAAGGGGGAGAGATGGAGAAGGGGAGGGAAGCAGAAGCCCATGCAGAACATGTTTTAAAGCTGAAACCCCACATAGGAACATCTAGTAGGTTTGCAATGAACTGGAAGCAGGTGGTCATCACCTTGTCCAGTGTATTTAACTGTTAGATTGCCATGCATTATGCATTGCTTTGCTTCTCACTACTCTGAAATGTAAAATGTTGGAATAGGAATTATTGAATGATATAATCAAGGAAGTATAAACCACTCTGAAGAGGTCATTAAGGAAAGAGTTTCAGATTTATGCTGCTAATATTCCCATCCAGCTGGAGCTCACCCAATGAATGAACAATATAGTATAGACACATCATGTAAGCTTGGGAACCTGGCAAGCTTCCTTTCTCTAAACAGATAACATACGTTCAGTCATTGTTGAGTGAGAACAAGATCATTAATCATTTTATTTTCATACAGTCAGTTTTCCCATTTCTTCAAAAAATATTATCAGTGTTGATATTACTTGATAAGATGCAGTTCTCTTTTTCAAGTAGATTGCAATTCTAGTAGGCAAACTGGTACAGTATGGGGTATGAAAAGCTCTGCTTTTCATCACACTGGGGGGTGCTTGCCTTCACACACTATTCAAATACTACAAGTATGAGCCAGTTGTGGGCAGTCATTATAAGCCTCCAGTGTACTTAGACTTTTTTCCTTTGTATTTTATAGCCAATTGCAGATCACATGCAATTTTCAGGAGGTAGTTCAAGATTCTAAAATGCTACCATTTACTGGAAACTTAAAGGCATCAGATCAATCAGGTTTCATGCAAAAGTCAAACTTTTGCAGTATTAAAGCATTTTTACAGGTGCAGCTTGCAGCTGTCACACTTTTGAATACCACTGGGTGTATTTAATACCATGAAGACCTTACCAGGAATATTGTGGTTTTGTTTTCTTGCACCCCTTGCACTTATTCATATATATTGGGATATTGAAACATGTAACACAGTTTATGTCAATTAAACATTAACATGCCATTATGTATGTGCTGAAATCACAATAATAAACACAAACTGCCATGTTAAGCATCATCTTCTTACAATACATATACATGAGAGATTTCAGATCAGCCAATACATGATTTTCTACAAACTATCTTGCTTCTCATCTCCAGCTGTCTTTTATTTGTCCCTTTACAGTCTCCTTCAAAAGAGGTATTTTTGCTGTGGTGGGTCAGTTCAGATTTGTACTCCTTTTGCCCCTAGATATTCTTACTTTACATAATAAAACAGTAACATGTATTAAAAAATAATCCCCTCTGACCCTTGTAATATGAGGATTAATTGTTAATTGAACACGAGGAAGGCAAATAAAAATCCCAATTGAAACATTTCCATTTGTCTCATACAGTGAAAAAAATCCATTCTGATCCCAGAATTCTGGCAATTGGATTACAATCTGGATCAATAACCCTCCTTCACTAGTTATTCTACATAACCCGTATGCCATTTGTATTCAAAAATAAATCCAACCCATTTTTAAAGTTATCAACTGAATTTGCTGTCACAACCTCCTTTGAGAGAAAGTTTCACTATTTGACCTCCCTTACAGTGAAGAACCATTATCTTTCCTTAAGATGGAATATTTTTCTTCTAACCTCTTGTCAATTGATAACCTGTCAACTGAAAAGCTCCCTTGACAAAGCCTGATATTGACCCTGGACATATTTGAATAATGTAATCATATCTCCTTTAAGCACATATTTTACTAGAGAAACAATTTTTTTTCATAGCTTAGTCCCTTCATTTCTCTTAATAATTGTATTGCCCTTCTTGTTTCCCTTGCCTCTCTATACACATCTTAATGCATACTAATATTTTACTTGCTTTTGTAGATGCTGCTTGTCAGAATGGGTAGTTTGCCACAAGCACTCCTAAATCCCAATCTATCTCTGATACCCATAGATTTGTTCCATTTAGATTATAAATTACATGCTTATTTTTTCCTTCCCAGATGCATGAATTTGTATTAAACGTCATCTGCATCTGCTATTTAGCTGCCCATTCTACTCATTTATGTCCTTTGCAGTGATAGTACATCATTTTATATTTAACTACTTTGCACAACTTAGTGTCATCAGCAAATATGGAGACATTACCTTCCAGTTCTACTTCTAAATCATTAATAAATATGTTAAAAAGAAGAGGATCCAAACTGAACCCTGTGGAACTCTACTTACTACATTAGTACAATCTGAGGGCCTCATTCAAATGCAATTTGGCTAATTGAATAGGTCTCTATATAAGCACATAATATATTATTTTAACAGAAGTTTTTAGTTAGTGAAGACCTTGCTTTTGAATAGAAGTTCACTTACTAAAAACGTCTGTTAAAAAAAATATGCTATGTGCTTATATAGAGCCCTATTCAATTAGCCAAATCGCATTTGAATGAGGCACTGAGTATGTTTTATTACAACAACCCTTTATTGCCTGATGTTTAGCCAGTTTTCTATCTATGCATGTATATTTAATGCAATTCCAGTATCCCTTACTTTGTGCAATAGCCTCCCATGCGGCACTGTATCAAAAGCCTTTGTAAAATCCAAACAAACTTCTGAATTGCCTTGATCCAAGTTACTACCTACATCCTGATTTAAACTAATTAGATTTGTTTGACATTACCTTTATGTCATAAATCTGTGTTGACTCTGACTTATCTTATTCACAAGATTATATTCCTGTGTACTTTCCCTTAGCAACATTTCAAAAAGCTTTCCCAAGCTAAGCAATGCCTTTTATTTGCTTTATTTTACTTGCCAGTTCTTTGTCCCAGTTTATATGCCATATTGCTGCCCTAAGAGATTTTGATGGCCCCTTATAACTAAGTTTTTGAAACTCAACTTCAAATACTACTGTGTAATGATCACCGTTGCCAAACTTCAACATGTGATATTATGTCAATATTATTTGTAATGACTAGATGCAAGATAGCCTCATTTCTAGCAGGTTCCTGTATAATTGGAAACAAATTCCTTTTTTTTACATGGAGTTTATTTTCTGTAGTGTAGGGCCACCCCTTCTTCCCCGGCACCCCCTGGACCCCCTCAGCCTCACTAATCCCGTCCACTCGTGATCTTGTTACGATGATGATCAGGGGGAGTTCATTCCTCGTCCTCTATGCCTCCCCTGCTGGTGCGTTTTTCTGCAGAGGCAGGCAATCCCAAATTACGTCACATGTGTGAATCATTGGGGATTCCCTGCCTCTGCAAAAAGACGTGCCAGCAGGGGATACATAGAGGTAGAGTCATGAACTCCCCTGGATCATTGCACGGTGAAGGGAGAGGGAGGGAGAGAGAAGGAGAGGGAGGAAGAGAAGGAGAGGGAGGGAAAGAGAAGGAGAGGGAGGGAAAGAGAGAGACAGGAATGGAGGTAAGGAGAGAGAAGGAAGGAAGGAAGGAAGGGGGAGAGAGTGAGAAGGAGAGGGAAGGCGAGAGATAGAAAGTGAGAAGGAGGGAGGGAGAGAAGGAGGGAGGGAGAGAGAAGGAGGGGCGGAGAGAAGGAGGGGAGAGAGAGAAAATGAGGGGGAGAGAGAGAGAAGAAGGGAGGGAGAGATAGAAGGAGGGAGGGAGAGAGAAGGAGAGAGAGAGGGCGCACAGAGAGAGAGAGTGAGTGCAAAGAGAGGGCTCACAGAGAGAGAGAGGGTAAACAGAGAGAGGGTGCACAAAGAGACAGAACACACAATATTTAATACAATATTATACCATCATTTTTGACGGGCAAGTGACTAGTCATACATATCTTCTCTGACTGTAGGCTTTAAATCAGGTTTATCATAATGCCATACTCCCCCTCCTCTTTTACCATTGCTCCTATTTATTCCTAAATAGGTTACAACCTTCAGAATTAAAGGGCCAGTCATGAGAATAATCTTATTATTTTCCAATAATGCCTATCAAATCATATTTCTTATTTACTGTTAATAATTCTATATCTCCTATCTTCTGTGGGTAGCTTCTTGCATAGCGAGCATATACTTTACATTGATAATGTCTCTACAGATTTGTAGTACTTGCTACTATGTTCGAGTTACTTACCATGAATTCCCTGTTGACTATTCTCAACCTCTCACTCTCTACACTTTCTGTCCCTTTACTTCTACCTAGCTCCCTCCCAATATAGTTTAAAAATCCCCCCAGCCTTTCTACCATGCTTCTCTCAGCATACAAACTTCATTAAGGTGAAATCCATCACTGCTACAGAAATTGTACCCAACAGAGAAGTCAGCCCAGTGCTGTAAAAACCCAAAAGCCTCTTGCTACTCTTACATTATATTTCACATAAAATCATATTTGTATGAGTTTTAAATATGTACTGCATACAATATATATGTGTTATATATAAATATGTACAGGCAGATATGTCACTGCATATAGGTACTTCTGTGCATATGCACACATTAATCTGAATCACTGTACAAGCAACTTGAGATAGCCAAATGCTCCCTGAAAATGTGCTACTCTTTGAGCCACATTCACTTGCAAGCCTGCAGCACGGTTGCTGTAGGTCATATGTATGCGTGTTTGTTGCGGGCTCCCGTTCGTCTCCGATTGCAATGCTATTCAATTACTTAAGCCCGTAAGTTACTGTCCAAAAGCCGAAACCATAAATTATGCACTGGTTCGTAGCAGTTCAGGGCTGGAACATGATCAATTAAGCAGGCCGTAACCTCCCATTTCGAATAAGCCAATAGAAAATGTGACATCTATTACAGTAGTAAAACATGGAGGTTACATGTCAATCAATTAGTTTCGGGGGTCCGATATGCGATCAGACTTGCAAACCCGCAGAATAAAGAATTATAAAAATGAATGCCAATACAGTTCTAGTCCATATGGGTGGCCTGATATGTATTAACTCATTGGTACCCGAGAACGATTTTGCCCCGAAAGGAAACATAAAAATAAATGTAATTTCCTGCCGATTTGCGAGCTTGAGACTGTTGTGCAATTAATTCTAATATCTATCATCGCTTTGCCAGTATTGATTTTTTATTTGCTTTTACAGTGCTACGAATAGGTACTTAACCCCCTTGCGAGTCCTCTCTAGCAGTTGTAGGATTTTCTCCTTCTTTTGTCATTTACGGGTATAAAAACATTTGCGGGCTTGGGGAAGTTGAGCAATTGAATAGCGATTTGCGATTTTAGCCATCGTAACTCTTGTGAAAGTGAAAGATCGAAGGCTTCAGGAGGCTGTAAGTTACAGGTTTAACCATTGGCATTTTTTCAAGGCCGTAACTCGTAAGCCGTTTGGAACCCGCAAAAACAATTGAATAGCAAATTAAGTTGCGACCTCACTTATTGGGTTACCGGATCGTCCGAAACCTTAATTGAATGAGGGCCTTTGTCTGTACATTGTTGAGACACAAAAAGATATCAGTCTCTCAAGCAGTGTCCATATTTAATATTTCCTATGTTAATCACTTTCTCTCAGCTATCCTTTACGATTATGTCTTATACCCCTAGCCTCTCTCACACACACACTCAACAGTTTTGCTATCTTAGCTTCCATATGACAGCAGTCTCTTCCATTAATAATTCATGCTCTAGTCTCTTCCCAGTCATGTCTCTCCTGTGTCAAACAATTCCCTACCTCAGGGTACTTCTTGCCCAATCCAGGCAACAGGAAACACCCTTTTTCAGTATGTTTTGTTCAACCATCCGAGGGTTATCTTCCAGGGACACATATGGCTCAGAAAAGTCCCTAGAAAACAAGACAGAAGTCAAGTTTCTGTGCACCTGCCTGAATGTAATATGATATAAGATCATGTATTAGGATAAGCCTTATATTTAGGGGATGTTGTTGTAAAAAAAAAAACTTGACTTGATTACCGGCATAATGTTTTTTTTTTTTCTCTTTATGTCACCTGTAATATTACTCAATTCAAGAAGATCTAGGGGTTTTATATAGGCCTATTTCTATTTATTATATCTCGTTTTAAGTTTTGACTATTTTGTATTGCCCAATAAAAGTTAAAGGCATATTTATGTTTCCTAGGTTATGAATGTATCTGATAAAGTAGAATCAGTAGTGTATGAAAACATTTTTGTGCATGAAAAAATAACCAAATAAACATAAGAAAATTAACCTGATGTTTGCTAAATCTCTTGAGTTTGCGAACAGTTGATTTTGTGAATTAACACCCCTGGATATCTCTGCTAAAATTCATAAATTGTTTTGGCCAGACAATACAGCTAATACATTTTAATACATTGTAACAATCATTGATCTGTAGATCTCTGCATTGAGCTGCTGCTGACTTGAAGGTTAGGGTTAAATTCCATACCCAAATTCAGTGTTTTTATTCGGAGGCTCACTATGTCTATGTAAGCAGCTCTGGGAGTGTGGAAAACAAGTTTTATTTTTAAATAAATCTGTGTGTGTATAGAATGACTCGATGTAATGTATGTTTTTTGATATAAGCAGAATGTGTTAGATTACAAACAAGGAAAAACAGGGAAACTTAAATATGACTTTAAAAAATTTTTTGAGCATCCTTTCAAAAAGTGGTTCACAATGCTACAAAATCTGGCACCCCGACCATCGGGCGCAGCTGGTTAGCGCACCGTTATCGGGCGCCAAGCACTGCGCTTTGATGGCGCTTTCCAAGGCAAGCAGGGTTTGCTTCTCATGTGAGAAGGTCGGGGTGCCAGATTAAACACTTCTGCCAGGACTGATCCCAATATCATGCACCCCGTAACTATACCATCCAGTGGCAGCTCACACAGCGCCAGACAGGGGCAGCACACACAGCACCACACAGGGGCAGCTCACACAGCACCAGACAGTGGCAGCTCACACAGCACCAGACAGTGGCAGCTCACACAGCACCAGACGGGCAGCTCACACAGCACCAGACAGTGGCAGCTCACACAGCACCAGACAGTGGCAGCTCACACAGCACCAGACGGGCAGCTCACACAGCACCAGACAGTGGCAGCTCACACAGCACCAGACAGTGGCAGCTCACACAGCACCAGACGGGCAGCTCACACAGCACCAGACAGTGGCAGCTCACACAGCACCAGACAGGGGCAGCTCACACAGCACCCGACAGGGGCAGCTCACACAGTACCACACAGGGGCAGCTCACACAGCACCACACAGGGGCAGCTCACACAGCACCACACAGGGGCAGCTTACACAGCACCAGACGGGCAGCTCACACAGCACCAGACGGGCAGCTCACACAGCACCAGACGGGCAGCTCACACAGCACCAGACGGGCAGCTCACACAGCACCCGACAGGGGCAGCTCACACAGCACCACACATGGGCAGCTTACACAGCACCAGACGGGCAGCTCACACAGCACCACACAGGGGCAGCTCACACAGCACCACACAGGGGCAGCTCACACAGCACCCGACAGGGGCAGCTCACACAGCACCACACAGGGGCAGCTCACACAGCACCAGACAGGGGCAGCTCACACAGCACCAGACTGGGACAGCTCACACAGCACCCGACAGGGGCAGCTCACACAGCACCACACAGGGGCAGCTCACACAGCACCACACAGGGGCAGCTCACACAGCACCAGACTGGGACAGCTCACACAGCACCCGACAGGGGCAGCTCACACAGCACCACACAGGGGCAGCTCACACAGCACCCGACAGGGGCAGCTCACACAGCACCACACAGGGGCAGCTCACACAGCACCAGACAGTGGCAGCTCACACAGCACCAGACGGGCAGCTCACACAGCACCAGACAGGGCAGCTCACACAGCACCCGACAGAGGCAGCTCACACAGCACCAGACAGGGGCAGCTCACACAGCACCAGAGAGGGGCAGCTCACACAGCACCAGACGGGCAGCTCACACAGCACCCGACAGGGGCAGCTCACACAGCACCAGACAGTGGCAGCTCACACAGCACCAGACAGGGGCAGCTCACACAGCACCCGACAGGGGCAGCTCACACAGCACCACACAGGGGCAGCTCACACCGCACCACACAGGGGCAGCTCACACAGCACCACACATGGGCAGCTTACACAGCACCAGACGGGCAGCTCACACAGCACCAGACGGGCAGCTCACACAGCACCAGACGGGCAGCTCACACAGCACCCGACAGGGGCAGCTCACACAGTACCACACAGGGGCAGCTCACACAGCACCACACAGGGGCAGCTCACACAGCACCACACAGGGGCAGCTTACACAGCACCAGACGGGCAGCTCACACAGCACCAGACGGGCAGCTCACACAGCACCAGACGGGCAGCTCACACAGCACCAGACGGGCAGCTCACACAGCACCCGACAGGGGCAGCTCACACAGCACCACACATGGGCAGCTTACACAGCACCAGACGGGCAGCTCACACAGCACCAGACGGGCAGCTCACACAGCACCCAACAGGGGCAGCTCACACAGCACCACACAGGGGCAGCTCACACAGCACCCGACAGGGGCAGCTCACACAGCACCACACAGGGGCAGCTCACACAGCACCCGACAGGGGCAGCTCACACAGCACCACACAGGGGCAGCTCACACAGCACCAGACAGGGGCAGCTCACACAGCACCAGACTGGGACAGCTCACACAGCACCCGACAGGGGCAGCTCACACAGCACCACACAGGGGCAGCTCACACAGCACCAGACAGGGGCAGCTCACACAGCACCAGACTGGGACAGCTCACACAGCACCCGACAGGGGCAGCTCACACAGCACCACACAGGGGCAGCTCACACAGCACCCGACAGGGGCAGCTCACACAGCACCACACAGGGGCAGCTCACACAGCACCAGACAGTGGCAGCTCACACAGCACCAGACGGGCAGCTCACACAGCACCAGACAGGGCAGCTCACACAGCACCCGACAGGGGCAGCTCACACAGCACCAGACAGGGGCAGCTCACACAGCACCAGAGAGGGGCAGCTCACACAGCACCAGACGGGCAGCTCACACAGCACCCGACAGGGGCAGCTCACACAGCACCAGACAGTGGCAGCTCACACAGCACCAGACAGGGGCAGCTCACACAGCACCCGACAGGGGCAGCTCACACAGCACCACACAGGGGCAGCTCACACAGCACCACACAGGGGCAGCTCACACAGCACCACACATGGGCAGCTTACACAGCACCAGACGGGCAGCTCACACAGCACCAGACGGGCAGCTCACACAGCACCCAACAGGGGCACCTCACACAGCACCACACAGGGGCAGCTCACACAGCACCAGACAGGGGGAGGACACACAGCACCAGACAGGGGCAGATCACACAGCACCAGACAGGGACAGCTCACACAGCACCAGACAGGGGCAGCTCACACAGCACCAGATGGGCAGCTCACACAGCACAAGACTGGGGCAGCTCACACAGTACCAGACAGGGGCAGCTCACACAGCACCAGACAGGGGCAGCTCACACAGCACCAGACAGGGGCACCTCACACAGCACCAGACAGGGGCAGCTCACACAGCACCAGACAGGGGCAGCTCACACAGCACCAGACAGGGGCAGATCACACAGCACCAGACAGGGGCAGATCACACAGCACCAGGCTGGAGTGCTGTGTGAGCTGCCCCTGTCTGGTGCCCATAATCCGGCTATTTCTTACTGGGCAGCTGAGATGGTATAGTTAAGGGGTGCATGATATAGGGGTCCAGGCAGAAGTGTTTAATCTGGCACCCCAACCTTCGCGCACCATGACCTTCACGCAAGACCCTGCTTGCCTTGCAGAGCATCATTAGAACGCAGTTCTCTGCGCCCTGATGACGGCGCGCTATTCAGCTGCGCGCGAAGGACGTGCCACCACAAAATCTTCCTCCTCTGTCTTATTCCTTATGCTTTGTCCACTTAATATGTTATCAGCCGTCACGCAGTAACTGTTATTCTTAATATTGATTAGCGCCATCATCACTTGTTCTTTGTATCTAAACAATAAAACTGTCTGGAAAACCTTTGCTACAGTGCAAACCTACATAGCTGTCACAATATAAACTAGTATGAAGATATAGAAAACAGATGTAACCCCTTGGAAAACACATCTTACTTGTAAAAACACATTGTTCTATATGAAGGGGAAAATGTGTAAAAAGTGAGTATCCATTACTTGGACAGCTCGGCTGGTTGTTTCCATAAGAGAAGGCATGCCATTAGGTCGGTATTATGCCACATTTCCAGGAGATATTTGATGAATACAGATGAATTAATCAGCAGCATAATGATGTTAATTACTTGACTGTGTTGACACGAGAATATCATGAAAATGTGGCCTGACTAGGGCTCCTAAGGGCTGAACTTGACAGCTTGGATTATATTGACTACACCGAATGGTTCCTGGCTGGTCAGGTAAGACCTTTCCAGTCTATTATTATTCCCTTCTTCCTTTTCACTTAACTTTATAGCAACATCTATAATCTGCAAATAATCTCCATTAAATAATATGGGAACTGCAGCATTCTCACCTTGGTTAACATATGCCATTATCCTTGTAGGACAGTGGGCTAGATTATAGTGCATTTTTTGTGCTTTGCAGTTGTATATGAACCACACTAATAGCTCTGCTGTTTCCTATGAAATAAATATTAAACATATGCAGGACTGTATGCATATAATTTCAGTTCTTCAAACTTCATCACATTTCATGTCCTACAGCTTTGATGCTAAGTCTCAGTCATACAGTTCTAGGCAGGCACTCAGTGTGTATGGCACATGGATGCACTCTTTTGACCAGTCTCTCACAGTATTATCAACAACTAAAATTCTTACAGAAAGTATACGACTTCCTATATGGTAGTATAAATGTATCTTTTAGGAACAGTGCATTAGCGCATTCTATATTGTCTGTAAGTTTACATTTTAAATTCTTTGCTTAAAAGATACTCAATATATTTTTACACCCATACCAACACAATTGATAACAATGCCTGGTAGGACCTTAACGTAAATTGTTCCTTTTATATTGTATAACATTGTTTCTGGATTTATAGCAATTCTGATACTCAGGTACATTGAATATCAACCTCAAATTTGATTAGAGCCACCATTGTGGTCATATATTTAAAATATACTCTTTTGAAGAACTACGTTTGAAAATTGGCATCATGTTTTTAAAATGTAGAAAAGGAAATAATACAGCCTTTAATTTATTACTTTTACTACTTTTATATGCAGTTATACTGTCATGGAATCTGCAATGTTAGTTTACAGTGATCTACTTTCTGGGGTGGGAGGAGACTTTAAATGTTGAAAGGAAGCTCTATCTTACAATGGAAAAGTAGCGGCTACAACAGTCTGTACTCTCATTAGTGTTAATGCAAGGCTCATTAATTTACAAGGTCATACCTTGTTGATATTGAACGTGCATGAAATAGCCTAGTAAATAATATGTAAGCCTGCATTAAAGAATAAAAGTTATGTTTATTTATATTTCTTGCTAAATACATTTTGCCCAGTATCAAATTTAGTTATTCAAAATACCATATAGAAAAAACAATCAACCAAAGTGGTCCTTTAAGTCATCTGCGCCTATAGAGCTTCTAATCGAGGTGTTTATTGTAATGTCTGTTTAATTTACTTTAAGCATACAGGGCAGATAAAACTCACTCCAAGTGATGATAAGAGCTTAATACTGCAATAACTGCTATTGCAGGATCAAGCTCCGCTCCACTGACCCTATTATTGCAGCATCATGAATCCTCCAGTATCAGATAACAAATATATGTGTACCTATCTCTAGTCCCTGAATGAGACATGTTGTGTGCGTGTTATGCGTGTATGAAATAAAAAACTAAGACCTAAGAGACCTTAATATTCTGGAAGCGTTGCACATATGTAAATATTTCCAGTGCTATCTTTACAAGGCCACTGGATTTCAGATATTAAGTCATATCTGATCTGAAAATAGCAGCGGTAACCCTGGTGTTCTGCTGTTTCACTTTGCTGGCTGTTACATTCCTCTCACGTGGCTGGGATGAAATGCACTACTGTAAGCAAAGTAATGGGAGCTGACAGCTAAAATTTAAAGGAAAGCATGCTTATTTTCAGATCAGTTCATTCAGCAGTTAGTCAGCTGGAAATGTATGTGCTGTTAGCAGAGGGAGAGACAGACATTACAGGGCTGCAAAGCAACAGCCTGATCTGCTCTACTTTAGGCTGTGCAAGCTGCATTCATATTAACTCCTTGCTAAGCAGAAGCCTATAATGCATTACAACAAGCTCATAAGGAAATGACTTTCTCTGAACTTATTGATACAGCTCTTCGCCATCATGCAGAGCAATCAAAATAAATACAAATGTAATGTTCTTTTCACAGTTTTATAATTGTTTTTAAATTGTGCATATTAGCTTGTAAAGCTTTTAAAGGCTTGGGAATTATTTCCTGCTCAGCTGCAAAAGCCAGTATATTGAGCTTTTTTGTTGCAGATACAAAGAGGGTAGGGACATATGTTTGTAAGTTTGCAAGTTTTCTATTTTCCTAAGTACTTTAAGGAAAGTACTGCATGTGTTTCATTTTAAGCTCGTAGACAGAGCCCTCTATCCTTTTCGATTGTGTGAAAATTGTTTTTGACTTGAGCTTACCCCTATAGTGCAATAGAATATGTTGGCTCATAACATTATAATTATTTTAGACGGTACTTGTGATTTAATGGCCTTTCTGGTTCTGCAGAATCAAGTTTTCAGACGGCAGTGAAGGTAGGCAGCTGGGGGAATAATTGGGTTGTATAACAACTCTTAAAAATAGTGAAATATTCATAAAGGTTTAATTTAGTTAACTTAGTTTTCAGGGCTCTTATTGATGATGTAGAACAGTATTGATACATTTCATGTCTCTTTAAAGTAACAACTTTGTGTGTGTGTGTGTAGAGCTGTGAGTATCTAGTTATCTAGATGAATATTCAGAGTATTGCAGTATATAGTGGTACCTTTTTTTTGGAAAAACTTATTCAAAATATAGCGACGACCTTTCGAGAGATAACCTCTCTTTATCAAGTCAAAAATCAATACTGATAAAAATATGTAAAGGATTAGGAAAGTGGATTGAAATAAAAGGTTAAAAAAATCCATTGGGCAGAGATAAGAAACACAGACCAGCATTGTTTCCTGATAGGTCAGTATGTGAGTTTGTAGATTAGGTTTTAGATAATGTTGGAGAAAAAAACCATACCCACAAACCACATTTTACTCCGAAACCGAGTCATGAAACCCAAAACACAGAGGCCTCTTTTTGGTTTATTTGGAAAAAAATGAATTAGCAACAGAAGACCAGTTACAATTGTCCTCTGCTACTGGCTCACTGGACCACTACCCACAAATATAAACAAAACACAGCTTTTATAATGTTGACATAAAGATAATGGGATAATCCATTCTCACCTTTTAGAAACATGGTATAACCCACCAACAACCAATGAAAGATTATTGATATTAGTAAATACCATAAAATATAACACAAGTGATCAGCGCTTATCAAGCATGTCTTGGTATGTCACACTAGATGCACAAAAAATTCTTTAATTTATTATCTTCGCATAGGGTAAGTTTTGGCCTTAGTGATCTACTGAAATACATATTTGTTTAGGCTAAATAATAGCTTACTGTCTCTTGAGAACAATTTATTATGAGAAATAGGGATTTGTTTATACTTCTAAAAAAGTATGCGTAATTAGTTTCGTACCTTATAGCCTACAATGGAAAAATACAGTTTTCGGTAATAAAAGTATAATATGTGTATATTATATGCTAAATAAATGTATGCATATTTGTAATTCTTCACAACAATAAGAACAGTCATAATTTAGAGCCATAAATTCCACCACAGTTTGTGGATTAGAAAATCAGCAATTGAATGTGAATATGAATTATAAAACATGTTGATAATGGGATAGAAAACATAAATCAATATTGAGTCCAGTGTCCTTCGTATTAAATAATTGAATCCTTTTCATTTTGGACGTTTTTCACAGTTGGATAGTTTTAAAATTCCCACTGAGTATTCTGATTTTTAAGTTTTGGATGGAGTGGTTATTCTCGGTGAAATTGTGCCCAACTGGTGTACTGTCTTCATTGTGCTTTTTGATGGAAAGCCTGTGTAGATTCATCCTTAAGTGTCATTTTTGACTGGTTTCCCCAATATAACAGCCTTTTTCACATACAGTAAATTGTATTATCTACACTACATTGGATGATGTACATGAATATGACCCTCTGATGTTATTGTTATTATGTGTGACTGTGTCATCTTTGCGGATATGTTGACATAGTTTGCAGTGTTTTTTTTTTGTTTTGTTTTTATTGCAGGGATTGGTGCCATTGTCTTTGTTATGCTGTTCATTGGCCAATCTTCTGTTCACCAATGTTTGTCTTAAATTTGGTGGTCTAAATGCAAGAATGGGAGGTTCGGGGAATATATGTTTCAAATCTGCATCCTCTGTGATGTATATATCTTTAGTTGTGTTTTTTACCTGTAGAGATTTAGATTTCCTCAGACAACCTAACAGTGGCTGGAGAATGCTTTGAGGAGCACTGACTTGTTAGCTATGTCTACAGGGCTAATGTCAGTGCTATTAACCGTGCCCAACAACCAGTACAGGACTACACTTACTTAAAATGTAATCTCAGAGGAAACTACTTCTGGCTCAAGAATTAATTAATTAGTTTCTGTCCGAGACAACCATAATTTAACAGAATGATATGAAAAAATACATGTGAAATTGATTGTTTTATTGATTGTTCAGGTGTCCAGGGGATGGGAGTGGAGGTGCCCAGGAGGAGTGTACTGATAGAGGTCTGCATCTGTTGCCCTCATAAAATTGTTTATTTACTGTTATCTTCAAAAAATATTTTTTTTCCGAATCAGCAACTAAATAAACAAATTAAACCCTTTATATGAATTCTATAATGAATGGACTTTTTACAATACAATTGCTTTGTGAAAGTAATTTCTGTGCATATTTATGTAATTTTTTTATTCCAAATCCCATTCTTAAGAACAAGATTTACACATCATAAGTAAAACAATAGGCAACAATTTATTTATATTTATCTTTTTTACCTTGCAATAATATATATGGAATCAAGAAAAAAAACAGATTCACTGTTTACCAGGGAAGCAGAAAAATTACTTTGTGACATGAATATGCCGTTTCTTTAGAATTAACTCCCTATGGAAGAATAATGAAAAATCCATAGATTAAGAAACTCAGTGCTGAACTGGCCATTAGCTAAAGATTTCTTTAGAAATGTAGAATGTAGAAAGGTAGGACAGGTACATTTATGGCATGCATGACTCCTGTCATGCTGTCAGTAGCGTAGGAAGGGGAGCGCTGTGTAAGTGTCAGCATTGTGTGCAGTGTGTAGTGTAAATAGTGTGCGTGCGCGAGGAAAATCCGTTAGGGTAGCTTTGTACTTCCGCATTGTGTAAGTTAGTGTTGTAAAATGGTGCCTAATGTGTGTAGTAGGCGGCTGTGGCTGATTTAGCATACTTGTTCTTGGACCTCGTATGGCTTTTTCGAAAAATCTGTATGTGTTTTGTGGTGTTTTGCGTGTTTAGAGTCCTGTAGCCTCATTTTCATTTTTTTCGGCGGCCATTTTTTTCTCGCTTAGGGGATTTTCAGGTGTCTAAACTCTTGAATTTCTTCTTACATTCAAGTGCAACTTCACTTTTAGAGGTGCTGGGTGCCCCCCCCCCCCCCCCCCTTGCTGTAGGTAAGCTTTTTATGTGTTTATTGTGTGTATTTATTGTGTTTTTAATGTTTTCATGTTTGCAGGTTTAGGTCGCTAAGGTCTTATTTTGGCGAGTTTGTAATGTTTTTTTTTCTAAGTCCCGCGGTTTGACTTTGCGGATGCTAAGTCCGTAAATATCGCGGTCGCGCTTGTGGCCTCCACCTCCCCAAATGCGGCCCCACGACTTGCGAGGGTCTGCATTTGCGGGCCTAAAGTTTGCAGTTGCTGGCAAGGAGCGCCTTCGCGAGGGCCGCATCGTTAGCAACAACTTTTGACAACCAGCACTGCGGCCAACATTTTTATATATATATATATATATATATATATATATATATGTGTGTGTGTGTGTTTGCACTGGGGGGGGGGGGGGGGCGGCAAACTCTGCATGCAGTGCTTTATATTCCAGTGGATGCTTCTTCTTGTCAGTGCTAAATTACCATACTGCAAAAATGTTCCTGTATATCTGCTAGTCCATATGTGTGTGGAACATTTAATGGATGGAGAAGAGAAATGCTAAGATTCTAACTGGTCCCATCAGGGACTGAGGACTTGAAAACAACAGTAGGAGTTCTAACATTAGGATTTTAATAAATATATATAAAAACAATATGTCAGACAGTTTACTTGCTGATAGGGAAGCAGTCTTGCCTCACAGGATTACTTTGCAGAAAATTGCTCTAAAAATGGTACAGGTCCAATACTCATTTTAGATATATGTCTGAAATATCTGAAATATCATCTGAAATACCACTACACTGTCTGTACTTTATATAAATAAAATCTTAGAGAGCATTGAATAATTGATATATATTTTATACTGAATGACTTGTGCTTGTGAGGAAGCAACATCACCTCACTTTTTTTTTTTTTTTTTAAATCATCAGGGACGTCATCAAGGGGGTACAGTGACTATGTGGTGCACAGAGAAGAAATGAAGAGGGAAAATGAGAGAGGGTGATGAATAAACACAGTAGTGAAAAATAGAAAATACCAAAGCAAGGCTGAACTAAGATAAAATATATTGGTAGGGGGAGGAGAAATACTTAAAGGGATATCTAAGCTTGCTGGATTAATACATTTCTGCACTCTATAGGCAAAAAGCAGCCTATATGTATAGAGCACGTCTCATTTTATTTCTATTAATATCTAAAAAATCTCTCTAATGATTGTGTTGACACCCCCAGGGGTTGTCTACACAACTTCCTGATCCCCAACCAATCAGCATGCAGCATCCGGGGAGCAATATTAACCCACTATTTACCTGCTCTTGCTTGATCAGCCAATAGTAGAGCAGTGTTGTCAACCTCCCAGTCACTGCTGGGATATGACTCATCCCTGCTTCCTGTATCTACTGTGTTGGGTTGCCATAGCAACTAACATAGTGCTATGTCTCAAATCTTTTATCTAACCGGATTGGCCAAAACAAATGATGGAGGGGGTGTTAACCTTAATTTTAAACTGTCAGAAATTACAACAGATTTTGCTAACTAAAGTGTTTAATTGTTTATTTTGGTATTTTTTCATGCAAACATTATTTCATACACTATTAATTCTCCTCTATCAGATACATTCATAATCCAGGATACTTACATATCCTATTAAGACACAGTAAAGAGGGAGAGGGAATACATAGGGAGAAACAAATAATAAAATGGAGAGGAGAATTTAGAGAATCCCCCTCCTTGCAAAGACATAATAAAGGGCTTTCCTAATCTCAAAATGATCCAAACCATGTTTTTATATTCAATATATAGCTTTGTTCTGCCACAAGGTTTAACTAATTGTAGTACAATCATTTAATATTTGCAAATTGGGAAACTGCTCTACACTTACCCCATCACTTTTAAAAGCTGTAATTTGAAGGAGCACTGAAAAAAATGTTTTTTAAAACCATGCACAAATAATAGAAAAATAATAATAATAATTAACACAAGTTTATTTTCTTTTAAAAGTGTGTTTTTGCTTAATGATTAACTTCAAGATTGTAGAAGCCTCTGCTATATACTCCTGAGTACCTGTGAGAAGTTTTGTGTAAGTGGTGATTTTAGGATTATTTGCAAATCTAAATCTTGAGTGAATGATAGTAGGTAACAGTACAGTTACGGGTTTAGCCTGTGGAGCAAAGTACAACTACATTGATGCGAAAGTCAAGTTGTGCAAGGGAAAGGACAACGGTGTACGTCTCATCATATATGAATTAATTTGAAGTCTGTGCTGGTCCGCTTGCTTCTTTGATTTAAAAAAAAAAAAAACTGGTTATGCCCTGAAGAAATGAAGGTTACTCTGCTCTTTAGACATTAACATAAATACATATTTATCTGTCTATATATACATATACAGGGCTGGAAATTTCCCAGGCGCCTGCTAGCAGCCTTCTAAAATTTTAACTACTGGCTCCTAAATAATTTTCTGAAGTATAATGTATCTCTATGAAGAGCTTTCATCCAGGCTCCTGACACCTAAGTGTTAGATATTTTGTCCACCCCTGTATATGTATCCACCGTATATGTATGTATATACCATTCACATTTATAGATTACAAATACGAATAGCTGCAGAAGCTATCAGCCATTTTGTACAAACAGAATAAAAGAAGAGCTTAGGATCTAATTATTACAATATTGTCT
The DNA here is from genome assembly GCA_027410445.1 of Discoglossus pictus. Classification (NCBI taxonomy): domain Eukaryota; kingdom Metazoa; phylum Chordata; class Amphibia; order Anura; family Alytidae; genus Discoglossus; species Discoglossus pictus. The sequence continues at coordinate 425,614,417 of CM050163.1, read as the reverse complement.
ATCTTATATAATTAAACAATGATATTTAAATTAATTTGAGCAGCTTGCTCTCACAGGATTTCTGTATGTATCTTTAAATATAAGCCATTTTGGTATTAATGCATTCCATTCACATAATTGCTGTTTTAAGACATATTAAAATAGAAATTTATAATTTTGAAAAATTCTTTTTTTGCGTGAAAATCAATGGCTTTTTTGATTTTACTTAACCAAAAGTTATATTTAAATACTTGAAATAACATTGCGAAGAAGGTCATCTTTCCTGTTCTTTTTTTTGTGTGTGCAAAAATAAAGATAAAAAAGTCCTGATGCTTAGTTGTATTTTTCTTTATCCTTAAATGTTTCTTTCCTCCTCCATCCTCCTGGCTAGATCTGGTACAATAAGAATCCTATAGATTTCCTTTGGGACTCTTTTTATTCTTCTTTCCTTATCTTTCTCTCTCTACCACCCCAGAAAGGACCTTTTATTTCAGTTCCCTTTACTAGGCTATATTACCTAAGGCGAAAGCTTAGAGAAGGAGAGACCTTTTCACTTCATTTGCTATTTTAGTGAGTTTATTCCCCAAGTGTGAAAACTGTGAATAGAAATATATGGGACCCAGAGACATCTTCCCTTGTGAGAAATGACTAACCCAAGTGAACATAGGCTTTCTTTTCTCAAAACATCCTTTCTGTGCACATTCATGATGCACACAAGGAACCTCTCACCTCTTAACCACTTACCCTTTCTTCTATAGCCTTGTTTTGAGGAAATATGTTGATTCCTTATCACGCTTCACTCAAACACTCACTCTACCTCTCACTCAACAACTGCTTTCTCTTTATACTTACTGCTAATGCTACACCAAATTACTCACATAATCTCCCATGTATTGAAACTCTTTTTACTCTGCTTCCTCAGGCCCTATTTTGTTAGACTTCCAGTGTAAGCACTTTTCCTGTTAAACCAATTTTTTATTTCACTATATTAAAATACAAGTTAAGCTTTAGCAGAAAATATAATTTAAATAGGAATTAATGTCCCTTGTTGTACCCCCCACCCCATTGTCCTGCGCTCTCCTGAAAGGAAGTGAAAGGCTTCAACTGATATAACAGTATTCATGAATTGCCAAAACAGTCTAATCCATGTTATCTCAGATGAAACCTTTCACTTCCTTTCAGGACTGCACAGAACAATGAGACTGGTGTGGATAGCTATAACAGTGGCCGTTAATAAAGTAAACCGTTTTTATAAAATACATTTTCTAGATAAATGTTTGCTCTGCTTCTGTTTGCACATTATTGGTGAACTAACAAATATGTTTAACATTAAAAGTGCACACTCTGGCCCTTTAAGGTCTCCTTAATTGCACACACTCTTCATTCCTTGGGGCAACTGAGATGTAAACCCAGCCCTGTGTGACATCTTCTCTCATAAGAGTGTGGGGATCTTTCTTTTTATGAGTACTCCAGCAGTGGCAGCAGCAGTTGCAGCAAGGAGCTTCTAGGTGGCACTGCCGAAATTTTACACAGTTTTTTAAGCGCTGCTTTGATCGTACGCTATTTCCTGGCTTAAAATATTACCATTACACTAACCCTTAACCTAGCCCTAACCCTAAAGCTATGATATTGCAGCAAAATCTTGGCAGTGACATCTAATGGATGCTCACTGCCACTGCTGCCACCTGTGCTGGTGGTGTGCTGGAGTACTCATTAGAGGAATGGGCAGAGGGAAGTCCAAGTCAGAGCTTTAGTTGGTACTAGAGGGATTTTGTGGGCTACTCTTTCTGCCCTGCCAGAGTAATCACTCTGGGAGTTAAGTGCAAATGATGGTATGAGAAAAATCTAAATAACAATCAGAAACTGGAAAAGTGAAGAAGAGGTAAATGGGTTCAAGGGATAGAAGTGTGGGTAGAGAAAACTGTAAGGCAGAAAGAGAGATTGAGAAAAAGAGGAAAGTCAAGAATAGACTAAAGGGGAAGTGAGAGAATAAAGGAAACAGGGGTTGGATTAATGGGGACAAATGGGCAGCGAGCAACTGACAGCATAAAATGTGTAGAGTGCAAATGGAAGAGAAAAGATAAGAGAAAGGGCAAGAATAGCCGTAGAGTAATAGTGTGTGGAAAAAGTATAGTGCTAAAAGACAGATTGAGAATATCACCTTAAATTCTACGTTTCAATCCCTCTTCTTTCAATGGGAGTTTATGTCTATGTTCCTTGTCTTTCTATCCTCTCTTCTACTTATCTTTGATCATGTCTCCTTCGTAGACACTATTACTCTTTTTGCACATTTACTTTCACTTTCATTCACTCTCGCCTCTAGTCTCTCATTGTCTCCTGTCTCTAACGTGCACTCTTTATTAGTGATATTCTGTCTATACCAGGGATATTTTTTTTTCCTTCCTGCAATTTAAAGGAATATAGAAGGTTCCCTATGTTTGATATTCAAATAAAAACCTAAGTGTTTGTTTGAATATCTAAACATTAATATATTAACATGTGCTTAAAAGCTCAATTTTTGCTCACTGAAACATTCCAAACAGTCCCTAGAAAGGTTTCCCCAGCAGCTCATCCACACATTGATTCTATTGGCACTAAATGTACAGACTGTTTCTCAATAGCATGTTTTGAAATGCAGATGAGAGACAATGTGTAATTGGTTAGTAAATCTAGTACTACAGAGACACTGTGTGCATGAGTTACAGTAGGTGGGCATATGTTGTAATATTTGGAAGTTTGTAGCTTTTAAGCACATGTTAATAAAGTGATATTTAGATTTGCAAACAAACACTTATGGATTTAATTTTAATGTTAAAACCAGGGTACCATACATATCCCTTTAAACAAGGTTTATATTTCATCCTCACTCTTTTTCTCCCATGCTCAATCAAGCAGTATCTGCTTTTGAATTCATTATGATCCTCTAAATACCACCTGCTCACATAGGTAGTCTGTTCCAATGACTCCTTCTATCCCTCTGAATTATTATATTCCTATATATCAAAGATTGCTATCCTATTCCAAATCATTATTGTTTATTTGTAAGGCACCAACATATTCCGTAGCTCTAATTCATAGCACACAAACAAGCTAGATCCCGAGGTGCTCCCGTTCTGCTGAGAGATTATGGAAAAAATCTCCCACTTCGGCAGACTTCCTCCATTACAAGTTTATTTTGCGTTCCTACTTCACTGTCCTCAATCTCAATCTTGCCAAACAGCAATACTTCTCATTTCTAATATAAAATCTGTTCTCAAACCCCAAACATGTATTCGCCACATTCAACACTCTCCTCTGCCCTCCGCCATCTCCTGCCCCTTCCTTTCTCACAGCTGAAGACTTTGCCAGCAACTGTAAAAATAAAATGTAAATCATCTGAAAAAACTCTCTTTTCAACATGTCCCGACCATCCCTCTCAACAAACCGATAAAAAACAGCCTTTACCCTTCCCCAATTCTTTGACCCTATAACTGAGAAAGAAGTATCTAGTCTACTATCAACCTCTCGCCTTACAACTTGTCTACATTATCCTATTCCATCACAGCTAATTCCTTCCCTCTCTTACCCCAGCTCTCACACATCTATTCAACTTTTTCCTAAAGACTGGCAGATTCCATCATCTTTAAATACGCATTAATTACACCCATTCTTAAGAAACCCTCCTCTGACTCAGCTTCTGCCTCCAACTATCGTCCTATCTACTTATTCTGGCTTCAAAACTGTTTGAGCGACTTGTCTACAATCTCCATAACCAATTTATTTCCTCCAGGTCCCCCATTGACATCTTCCAATCTGTCTTCCGACTCCAACACTCCATAGAGACAGCTCACTGCAAAGTTGCAGCGTCACTTCTCTATTCTAATTCTGCTGGATCTCTCTGCTGCCTTTGATACAGTTGACCACCCTCTTCTAATCCAAATTCACTGCTCTCTTGACATCCACAACATAGCTCTCTCATGGTTCACATCATACATAGAAGATCGAACATTTAGTGTCTCCTTTTCTGGCACCTCTTATCCGCCTCTCCCTCTCACTGTTGGCACATCCCAAGGCTCAGTTCTAGGTCCCCTCCTCTTCTCCATCTATACATCCTCCACTGGGTACCCTAATAAAAACTTTTGAATTTGAGTATCATCTATACAGGGAGTGCAGAATTATTAGGCAAATGAGTATTTTGACCACATCATCCTCTTTATGCATGTTGTCTTACTCCAAGCTGTATAGGCTCGAAAGCCTACTACCAATTAAGCATATTAGGTGATGTGCATCTCTGTAATGAGAAGGGGTGTGGTCTAATGACATCAACACACTATATCAGGTGTGCATAATTATTAGGCAACTTCCTTTCCTTTGGCAAAATGGGTCAAAAGAAGGACTTGACAGGCTCAGAAAAGTCAAAAATAGTGAGATATCTTCCAGAGGGATGCAGCACTCTTAAAATTGCAAAGCTTCTGAAGCGTGATCATCGAACAATCAAGCGTTTCATTCAAAATAGTCAACAGGGTCGCAAGAAGCGTGTGGAAAAACCAAGGAGCAAAATAACTGCCCATGAACTGAGAAAAGTCAAGCGTGCAGCTGCCACAATGCCACTTGCCACCAGTTTGGCCATATTTCATCACTGCAACATCACTGGAGTGCCCAAATGCACAAGGTGTGCAATACTCAGAGACATGGTCAAGGTAAGAAAGGCTGAAAGACGACCACCACTGAACAAGACACACAAGCTGAAACGTCAAGACTGGGCCAAGAAATATCTCAAGACTGATTTTTCTAAGGTTTTATGGACTGATGAAATGAGAGTGAGTCTTGATGGGCCAGATGGATGGGCCCGTGGCTGGATTGGTAAAGGGCAGAGAGCTCCAGTCCGACTCAGACGCCAGCAAGGTGGAGGTAGAGTACTGGTTTGGGCTGGTATCATCAAAGATGAGCTTGTGGGGCCTTTTCGGGTTGAGGATGGAGTCAAGCTCAACTCCCAGTCCTCCATCACACGCGTCCAAGTACTCCACATCGTGGCTGGCAAGAAAGGGTATAAAAGAAGAAAATCTAATGACATGGCCTCCTTGTTCATCTGATCTGAACCCCATTGAGAACCTGTGGTCCATCATCAAATGTGAGATTTACAAGGAGGGAAAACAGTACACCTCTCTGAATAGTGTCTGGGAGGCTGTGGTTGCTGCTACACGCAATGTTGATGGTGAACAGATCAAAACACTGACAGAATCCATGGATGGCAGGCTTTTGAGTGTCCTTGCAAAGAAAGGTGGCTATATTGGTCACTGATTTGTTTTTGTTTTGTTTTTGAATGTCAGAAATGTATATTTGTGAATGTTGAGATGTTATATTGGTTTCACTGGTAAAAATAAATAATTGAAATGGGTATATATTTGTTTTTTGTTAAGTTGCCTAATAATTATGCACAGTAATAGTCACCTGCACACACAGATATCCCCCTAAAATAGCTAAAACTAAAAACAAACTAAAAACTACTTCCAAAAATATTCAGCTTTGATATTAATGAGTTTTTTGGGTTCATTGAGAACATGGTTGTTGTTCAATAATAAAATGAATCCTCAAAAATACAACTTGCCTAATAATTCTGCACTCCCTGTATGCTGATGATCTTAGATCTACTTCTTAGCACCGGAACTACCCCCCTCTCTTCTTGCACTAGTTGCCAACTCCCTCTCGAGCATATCCTTCTGGATGTACATCCATCAACGCAAACTCAAAAAGTCAGAACTGAGCCACTAATCTTCCCACCCTCTAGTACAGGTCCCACTCCTGAAATATCACTCACTGTTGACAATTCTATCATCACTCCCACCTCCCAGACTCCCAGGTTATCTTGGGGTTCTACTGGAACCTGCCCTCTACTTTAATCCTCACATACAATCAATCCATCACAAAATTGTGTCATATTCATCTAACAACATCTCCAAAATACGTAATTATCTTACACAATACACAACTAAAATTCTAATCCATTCTCTCATCATATCTTGCCTTGACTATTGCAACTCTCTCCTTGCTGGTCTCCACATCACCCGTCTGTCTCCACTCCAGTCCATAATGAACGTCTCGGCTAGACTCATCTACCATAATCAATATTCAGCGTCTGTGGGACCTCTCGGTCAGTGATTCCACTGGCTTCCCATAGCATACAAAATAAAATGTAAAATTATGACCCTAACGTATAAAGCCCTCAAAAGCAGTACACCACCTTTGCTATTGTCTCCTGTACCACACACAAATTATTTAGATTGTAAGTTTGTACGCTTTCAATCTTGCAGGGACGGGTCCCTCCATTCTTTTAACGTGTTAAAATAGCTTTTTCCCTGCATAACTCTACATAACAGGTTGGCTCCTTACAAATAAAAGATGTTAATAATAATAATAAAAATAATACCACTCAACAGTATACAGTTCCCTCTTTCTTACACCCTCTCTGCTAACACGACTCAAAGACACTTCAGACTGCTTTTATGAAGACCTAAGTAACCTGCTGTCTAAGGCTCCATAGGAGATTACTCTTTTTCACTCAAGCAATTTGTGTGCATTGCTTCAATCTATACTGAGACAGAGATTCTTCTCCTATCTCTTTTGTATAATATAAAGGCAGCATGTCTTCGTTCTCACAAGCAAGAAGCTTATGTTCATCTCCCTCTTCCTCAAAGAGGCTGCCAGATCTTCTCATGCTCACACAAGAGAATCCATGGCCTGGAAGTTCTCCCACTACCCCTCTTACTCACACAAGTTGGCCCAACTCTGCCCTGCACGATCTTCTATTTTCTATTATGTCAGGTACTTAATAAGTGTAACTGTGTCCATATTAGGACATGGTTTCTATCTTCTAGGCCTCCACTGCATTGTAACATGTTCCCTGTATGCCACCTGAAGTAATCAAAATCCTTAAATACGCAAATAATGTATAGACAAACATCTATATGCAGATACATTTATACACATCTATATATCCAAATACACATAAACACATTCAAACATACTATTATACTATATGCAGACAAAACAAATCCATTTTATATATATACTAGCGAATTGCCCGTCAAAAAATGACGGCAATGAAATTGTAAGGTAGCTAATGCTGTTTGGTGTATAATAATGAAATATATAATACATTAATAAATGATTATACTTTACCTATTTTGAAGCATTGTGTTCAAGAGCTGGCAATCTGTGTTGATGTTGCTGCAGCATTAGTGGTGAGGAGCTGCTGTGTAAGCGTGCTGAATGTGAGCAGTGTAATAGTGTGCGTGCGCGAGACCAGACCGTTAGCGTAGTTGTGTACTTCCGCATTGTCGTAAAATGGCGGGTAATGTGTGGAATGCGTCTTAGCGGAATATCCGTAGGTCTTTTGTGGTGTTTTGCGAGTTTCTTGTGATGTTTTACGTCTTTAGACTGCTGTAGCCTCATTTTCGTTTTGTTCGGCGGTCATTTTTTCTCTCGCTTAGAGAATTTTCGAGTGTGTAAACTCTTTTATTTTTAGTTAAATTAAGGTGTAACTTTATTTTTTGAGGTCCTGGATGCTCCCTCTTGCTGTAGGTAAGCTTTTTATGTATATGTTGTGTGTATGTATTGTGTTTTTGATTTCTTCCTGTCCGCGGGTTGTGGGCGTTTTTTGCGAGGTCGTTATGGGTGGTAACGTGTCTCGTATGTGTTTTGTGGTGTTTTGCGAGTTTCTTGTGGTGTTTTGCTTGTTTAGAGTGCTGTCCTCGTTTTCGTTTTGTTCAGCGGACATTTTTTCTCTCGCTTAGAGAATTTTTTAGTGTCTAAACTCTTTTATTTTGAGTTAAATAAAGGTGTAAGTTGCTTTTTTGAGGTCCTGGATGCTCCCTCTTGCTGTAGGTAAGCTTTTTATGTATGTGCTGTGTGTATTTATTGTGTTTTGAATTTTTTCATGTTTGCGGGTTGCGGGCGATTTTTGCGAGGTCGTAATGAGTGTTAACGCGTCTCGTATGTTGTTTGCATTGCGACGTAAAGTTTGTGAGGGTCGCAGTTGCTGTGTCGTGTTGTTTGCGTTGCGCCGTAAAGTTTGCGAGGGTCGCAGTTGCTGTGTCGTGTTGTTTGCGTTGCGAGGTAAAGTTTGCGAGGGTCGCAGTTGCTGTGTCGTGTTGTTTGCGTTCCAACGTAAAGTTTGCGAGGGTCGCAGTTGTTGGCAAGGAGCGCCTTTGGCGCTCCATGCCAGTAACTGAGGCCCTCGCTTTGCCAGGGCCGCGGCTCGCTACACGAGCCCGCAAGCGTTAGCGACAACTAGTACGCTCAAAACTATATATGTGATATATATATATATCAAAATGGATGTGTATAACGTTAATCTTCATAAAGTTTGTGAACCACTAAATTAAAAAATATATAATTGTTGCAAATAAATATCTAGGTAAACATGTACATTGGCTATGATAGATGAGCTTTGTTGTGCTATTCTGTGGAGCTTTGCATTAAAATATGAGAGATAAGAAAACTTTAATGTAGTGAAGATGCTCATAGAGTAAGATTGTAAAAACTACAATAACTGTACTCTAACAACTGGCTGTGATCAGATATCTCAACAACCTTTTTTTGTTTCTGCACATTCAAAATCACAGCACTACAAATTTGCATAAATTGGCAGCAACTGGAAGAGGACAAATACAGCACATACTGAGATATATTCAATATGTTTTTTTTATTTGAAAAGGTTCAGAGTGCATAGTGACAAATGTCATAATGTCAATTTAAAAGTAGCAGTTAAAACAAAGCAAGAGAGACAATAAGTTCATGAAAAGTGAGTAAAGCCATATGGCTCTACATAGCAATGATTTATATAAAATGAAAATTAAAAAAGTATAATATTTCCATTTTTTTGTGAGAGAAGATACAGAAAAAGAAAATTCCAATTTTTAAAAGTGGTGGCAATAAAAACTCCAACTGAATGTTTCTATTGATCCAAATAGTTTTCCATACCTTTCGGTCTTAGTGATGTAACATAAGGAAAACATTTTTTAGGGAAAAGCTAATTCAAGTAGGTGCCTGTCTCCAGCAACATCTTTGGCAGGTGCCAGGTACTCTGTAGAGGCAGCTCCGGTTAGTTATCAAAAGCAAAGGAGAAAATGTCATGGAAATAACATTTTTATCATGCATTTGGTGCACTTTTTATAATAATAGTACAGAGGATGCTGTGTTATAATGCTCAGGGTGGGGACATGTTACTCCAGATCTTGAGGTTTTTTTTCATAAATATACTTGGACTTTTATGAATTTATAAAATAATTGACTAATCTGTATTATGCTGACACAAGCAAGCAGCCACTGCTATATACTTTCTTCCTCTCTTGCTTTTGCTCATACAACCATGCAGCCTGTGATCTATCACTCTTTCTTCCCATTTTCCTCACAACACTATCTTGGAGGTCAAAAGGACTGTCTTCCCCTTTCTCACATAAATATCTAGGATATGTTAAAGGACTATTTCTTCTGTTTCTTCCCTTTTCACTCTTGCTCAGTCATGCAGACAGACTGTGTAATGGACTCCTTCTTCCCCTCTCGGTTTTGCTCAGACAATTGATAGAGTGCCTTTGGGGATTCTTTCCTTTCCTCACTCCTATCCATCTATGGAGTCTGTGATTATCTCTTGCCATCTCCCTTGCTCACTCAGCCAAGCTGAGTGTGCTAAGGACTCTCTCTCTCTCTCTCTCTTGCTTCCACAAGTCTGCCATGGTGATTCTTTCATACTCTCCTTTCTGTCTAGGCAGACTGTAAGGGCCTCATTCAATTGAGATTTGGCCAATTGAATAGGGCTCTAAATAAGCACATAGCATATTTTTTTTTAATAAGTTTTTAGTTAGTGAAAACCTTGCTTTTGGATAGATGTTCACTAACTTAAAACTTCTTTAAAAAAAATATGGTATGTGCTTATTTAGAGGCCTATTCAATTGGCCAAATCGCAATTGAATGAGGGCCATAGTATTTATTTCCATCTCCCTTGCTCACACAAGCATACAGTTTAATCCCCACGTGCTCTTGTTTTGCAATAAACTCTAATCTCTCTCATGAACCTGGTCCTCTTTATTCCGTCGTATTTTTTGCCCTGTTCTGCTCCTGTTTCTCTTATCACACACTTATCTCATGTTCATGGTTTTCTCTCTCTTGTCACCCTCTTTTCCATATTCACCTTCTCTTTCTCCTGACACACCTTCTCCAATGTTCTGCTCCTTTTTCTCCTGTTACACTCTCTCTCATGACCCTGGCCTTTTTTTCTGTCATATTGTCTATCCACTATCTGCTGCTCTTTCTCCTGCCACACTCTCTCTCTCTCTCTCATACTCCAGCACTCTCTTCTCCTGTCACCTTCTCTACCATGTTCTGCTCCTCTTTCTCTAAACTCACTCTTTATCTTGTGTTCCTGGTCCTCTCTCTCTCTCTTGTCACCCTTTTTTCCCATATTCTACTCTTTCTCCTGTCACACTTTCACGCTCTTTATTCGCTTTTTTGCTGTCACACTCTCTATCTTGCTCCTAATTCCCTTTTCTCCTGTCACTCTCGCTCATGAACCTGGGCCTATTTTCTGTCATATTGTCTCACCGCTGTCTGCTCCTCTTTGTCCTGTCGCACTCTCTCTCTCATATTCCTAGCTCTCATTCTCCTGTAACACTCTCTTTCATGGTCCCGATCCCTTCTCTTCTGTCACACTCTCTTTTGTCACACTGTCTCCCATGCTATTTTGTCTGTCAGGCTCTGTCCCATGTCCCTTGCTCTCTTTTTCGTCCTACTCTTTCCAAATCTCATACTCCTCTTTCTCTTGTAACATTCTTTCCCTGACTCATTATCCTCCTCTCCCATCACACTCTTTCCCATGCTTCTGTTTCTTCTGCCCCGCTCTTTCCCAGTTTCATGCTTCTCCCTTCTCTTAACAGTCTCTCCCATACTCTTCCTCTCCCTTCACACATTTCCTCAAGATCCTCAATCACCTGGTATGATCTTTCCCATTCTCCTCAATCTTCTGACACTCTAGTCTGGATGGCTCTTTCTATTTTCACACTGTTTTTCTTCTCATTCTCCTGCAATGTTCTAACAACAAGAGCTATATTCTATAATTATGCACTAATAATTAATTAAATTCCTATTCAATAACTAAAAAAAAACAGTAATTGATATTGACCTGACTTCAATTATCATCTTCTCATTCTCCAGTCAAGCTGCTTATTTTCACTACCAAAAGAAGGCATCAATGGGGACGGAAGTGACTGTGGATTGTAGACATTTCTAAAGGGCTGAGGACAGGAGTGACTGCGGATTGGTCTAAGGGGTCTAAAGGGCTTAGGGTTTCAGAACAGTGAGTACAGAGAAAGACCATCTTTTGTATAGACAGCTCTTCTCATTGGCTGACTGCGATAAATGATAAGGTGGTAGTTGCCAAGGAAAATAACTCTAACACAGTAAGTAAACCAAGCCAATCAAGAACACTGTGTATCTATCGGAAAGCCGTTTAGTTCTGCCTCGCAGTGACACTGTCACGCTGTCCCCCATACTCTGGTCCTCTTTTTTTCTGCCATACTTTCCCCTAGGTGACAGTTTTCTTTATATGAATCATTCTCTTATGTTTTCTGCACAGCCTCCTCTTTTTCCTGTCATACTCTCTCACATGATTCTGTTTTGTTTCCCATGCCCCTCTTTCTCCTGTCTCACTCTCTCCAATGTTCTGCTCCTCTATCTCCTGTCTCACTCTCTCGCATGTCCTGCTCCTCTTTCTCCTGTCTCACTCTCTCCTGTGTTCTGCTCCTCTTTCTCCTGTCTCACTCTCTCCCATGTTCTGCTCCTCTTTCTCCTGTCTCACTCTCTCCCATGTTCTGCTCCTCTATCTCCTGTCTCACTCTCTCCTGTGTTCTGCTCCTCTTTCTCCTGTCTCGCTCTCTCCCATGTTCTGCTCCTCTTTCTCCTGTCTCGCTCTCTCCCATGTTCTGCTCCTCTTTCTCCTGTCTCGCTCTCTCCCATGTTCTGCTCCTCTTTCTCCTGTCTCGCTCTCTCCCATGTTCTGCTCCTCTTTCTCCTGTCTCACTCTCTCCCATGTTCTGCTCCTCTTTCTCCTGTCTCGCTCTCTCCCATGTTCTGCTCCTCTTTCTCCTGTCTCACTCTCTCCCATGTTCTGCTCCTCTTTCTCCTGTCTCACTCTCTCCTGTGTTCTGCTCCTCTATCTCCTGTCTCACTCTCTCCTGTGTTCTGCTCCTCTTTCTCCTGTCTCACTCTCTCCCATGTTCTGCTCCTCTATCTCCTGTCTCACTCTCTCCTGTGTTCTGCTCCTCTTTCTCCTGTCTCGCTCTCTCCCATGTTCTGCTCCTCTTTCTCCTGTCTCGCTCTCTCCCATGTTCTGCTCCTCTTTCTCCTGTCTCGCTCTCTCCCATGTTCTGCTCCTCTTTCTCCTGTCTCGCTCTCTCCCATGTTCTGCTCCTCTTTCTCCTGTCTCACTCTCTCCCATGTTCTGCTCCTCTTTCTCCTGTCTCGCTCTCTCCCATGTTCTGCTCCTCTTTCTCCTGTCTCACTCTCTCCCATGTTCTGCTCCTCTTTCTCCTGTCTCGCTCTCTCCCATGTTCTGCTCCTCTTTCTCCTGTCTCACTCTCTCCCATGTTCTGCTCCTCTATCTCCTGTCTCACTCTCTCCCATGTCCTGCTCCTCTTTCTCCTGTCTCACTCTCTCCCATGTTCTGCTCCTCTTTCTCCTGTCTCACTCTCTCCTGTGTTCTGCTCCTCTTTCTCCTGTCTCGCTCTCTCCCATGTTCTGCTCCTCTTTCTCCTGTCTCGCTCTCTCCTGTGTTCTGCTCCTCTTTCTCCTATCTCGCTCTCTCCCATGTTCTGCTCCTCTTTCTCCTGTCTCGCTCTCTCCCATGTTCTGCTCCTCTTTCTATTGTCTCGCTCTCTCCCATGTTCTGCTCCTCTATCTCCTGTCTCACTCTCTCCCATGTCCTGCTCCTCTTTCTCCTGTCTCACTCTCTCCCATGTTCTGCTCCTCTTTCTCCTGTCTCGCTCTCTCCCATGTTCTGCTCCTCTTTCTCCTGTCTCACTCTCTCCCATGTTCTGCTCCTCTTTCTCCTGTCTCGCTCTCTCCCATGTTCTGCTCCTCTTTCTCCTGTCTCGCTCTCTCCCATGTTCTGCTCCTCTTTCTCCTGTCTCACTCTCCCCCATGTTCTGCTCCTCTTTCTCCTGTCTTGCTCTCTCCCATGTTCTGCTCCTCTTTCTCCTGTCTCACTCTCTCCCATGTTCTGCTCCTCTTTCTCCTGTCTCACTCTCTCCCATGTTCTGCTCCTCTTTCTCCTGTCTCACTCTCTCCCATGCTTTGCTCCTCTTTCTCCTGTCTCACTCTCTCCCATGTTCTGCTCCTCTTTCTCCTGTCTCACTCTCTCCCATGTCCTGCTCCTCTTTCTCCTGTCTCACTCTCCCCCATGTTCTGCTCCTCTTTCTCCTGTCTCACTCTCTCCCATGTCCTGTTCTACTTTTTCCTGTCTCAATCTCTGCCATGTTTCTGGTCTTTTTTATCCTGTTTATCTTTATCTAACTTACATATCCAAGAACAACAATGCAGCCCTTTATATCTCTGCTCTCATATCAAAATAATCCCCCAACTGCCCATTTAGTTCTTCTTTTCCTCTCTTATCAGCTTCTCTCACTCCCACCTTGAGAACTTTTCTTGTGCTGCCTCTATTCCTTGCCTCGATTAATTAGACTATCTTCCTGCCTTACTACTCCCAACTCCTTTAGATTGTAAGTTTGTGAGTTTTCAATCTTGCAGGGTTCTTTAGGGAAAGCATTATGGACACCGGATTCTAAGCTCAAAGACAGGGCCCTACATTTGTTTGCATTGTGTTAAAATTGTATATGCCCTGTACTGAACCCTTGTACAGCATACATATTCTATGGCAGTGGTACCCAACCACCAGATGGGACTGGTGCCGGATCCAGAGACATGTGGCTCTCAGGGACAAATAGGGATGAGGTTATCATGTCATAATTATATAGAATATTGATTGATTGATTGCCCAGGCCAATGTAAAACTACATGAACAATGAGTGTACTACATGGCGTGTCGCCCTGTGAAATGATCTGACCATATGGTCTTCATGTCATCCATCAGAATTGTCCAGGAGTGGCTGGTGTGACTATTATTTTATCTTCTGTCACACTCTGTCCATATGCTTTTAGTTTTCTTTGGTCCTTTCTTTAGATTTATTTATGGTCCTGCCAGGACCTTTGGAGCTGAACAAGAAGGGTAGATGGTGGTGTGTCTAGTGACAAATAGAAAATAGCTGGAATGGGCGGTGAAATGAAATGTATTGTAATTGCCAAAAAACGTATTTATTTATGGTCCTTTGAGGACCTGCAGATCTCAGTGAGAGAGAGCTCATGCGCGCTCCCGACAGCTTCAGCTACAGAGATTTTCAGGTAACCAAGTTGTGCACAGCACCCATCACAGAAGCAGCCTGTACTTGGAACTTCTTTTTGAGGCTGGTGCGGCGGAGTAATCCTTCTCTGTACGTGCCGGGCGGAGGTATTCGTTCCGTGTTCTCCTGTCAGACCGTCCCCATAGAGACCGCCCGGAGCCAGTGCTGTGCAGTTAAGTAACCGCTTCTATGTCTGTCCTACCGGGCACCGATACCTCCCCGGGACTATAGGGAGGGGGAAAAAGGGGCAATACCGGGGGACGGCTACTCAGGGTGGAGGGACGGGTACAATAGTGCTATTAGTACTGTGTGGTGATACAGGGCTGTGTATCATGTTCATATGGAGATCAGTGCATGATATACACCATGGGAGAGAGGCAGTATACACCCAGTGTCCTCAGGAGCTAGCACTCTAAATGTGTGCCAGGTCACTGTATGCATGGGTAGGTGTGTGTATAATACGGTGAGATGTAATGTACAGTGACACATGTGTGTGTGTGTATATATATATTCTAGTTATATGGGGGGACAAAAATATCTAACACGTGACAAATCCCAGGACCCAGGAATCTTATACATTTTACTGCTTGCTCACAACTTTTTGTTTATTAAACATAAAATATATATATATATATATATATATATATATATATATATATATATATATATATATATATATATATATATATATATCCTGGCTTCTAAAAAAATATATTTTTTTCCACTGATTTCTAACTAACATGACAAGCTGCTGGTTTCAGATACATCTGCCAACCCCTGACTTAGGAGCCAGTGAGATTTTCTAGGAGCCAGATAGGCTGTTTCTATGAGCCTTACTCCGAGAGTAATGCAAATTGATTGATTTTAGCAAGCACAACGAGTACCAATGAAGCGTCAAGTGGCAAATAATTTTTTGCTCATCAAGACGTTTTGAATAACGAGTACCGAGGGTCCACTGTGTATCAAATTTTAAGAGCCCCGGCTCCAGTCTTGCTAGACATTTCCCCCACACACTATGGTGGTGTGTGTGTATTTATGTGTGTATATATATATATATATATATATATATATATATATATATATATATATATATATATAATCTTGTTACTGTAACTATAATTTTGTCACTATACAAATCCCTAGTACGCCCTCATTTGGAATATGGAGTACAATTTTGGGCACCACTACGTAAAAATGGCATTTTGGAGCTGGAAAATGTACTGAGAAGGGCTACACAACTAATAAGGGGAATGGAGGGGCTAAGTTATGAAGGAAGTCTAACCAAATTAAACTTATTTTCCCTAGAAAAAAGGCGTCTAAGAGGAGATATGATTACATTATTTAAATAAATGCAGGGTCAATATAAGGCTTTGTGAAGTGAATGTTTTGTACCAAGAGGTTTTCAACTGATACGAGGACATCCTTTGAGGTTAGAGGAAAAAATATTTCCCCTTAAAGAAAGAAAAGGGTTCTTCACAGTTAGGGTGGTTAATCTGTGGAATTCTCTACCAGAGGAGGCGGTGACAGCGGATTCGATCGATAACTTTAAAAAGGAGTTAGATATATTTTTGAATAAAGAGGGCATTCAGGGTTATCCTAGATAACTAGCGAAGGAATATTGATCCAGGGAGAAGTTCGATCGCCAGTCTCTTGGGCCCGGAAGGAATTTTGCTTTTTTTTCTGCCTTATGAGACAATTGGCAAAGTTTCAATGTTTTTTTTTTCTGTTTGCCTTCCTCTGGATCAATTAACAATTATTAACAAATAGTCCACATATTAAAAGGATCAGAAGAGATCTAAAATGGTTGAACTTGATGGACTAACAGTCTTTATTGTCTTTATTCAACCTCAAATACTATAACTATGTATAAATTAGAGTATTGCAGTATTCCCCCTTTTATTGGACAAACATATTAATAGTAATATAGTGCTTTTGAGAACAAAACTTTTTTTTTTTAATCAATTCATTTTATACTGCAATACTCTGATTATTCATCTAGATAACTGGAAACTCACGTCTCTCTCTCTCTGTTCATATATATATATATATATATATATATATATATATATATATATAGTATGAACATAAATGTGGCCACTGTTAATATGTTTTTATACAACTGTATATGTGTAAGAGCAGACCTGTGGCACATACACCTCTATAGAACTATAATAAGAAGTTTAGGAGACTTGTTCCCATGCAGGTTTTGAATGTCTCTATATGTGTGTATTCAGTAAGGTGACTGCTTTCCTACTAGTGAGGCACAATCTCTCTAAATACTGTTATTTTATGGAGCTATTTAAACCTTCAGGGTACTGTATAGGTTTTATGGTTAGTTTAGTGAATAACTATAAGAATAGCTGAATTACATATTATTCTATTTCTTATAAAACTTACTGGCATGAAGGAAAATGTGGTGTTTTAAATGTAAGTAATCAAATATATATTTTTTTCTCTTAAGTTTAGAATCTGTAAGGTAACAGAAGTCTTTATCCTTCAGTGAAGAGTTGGAATGATCCTCTTGATACTGAATTCTAGATGATCAGGGGAATTAACACTTGAATGTGTGAAAACTAGGTTTATTTCAGTGGCTTTTTGCTATGTAACCCGAGTACTTGAATAGGGAGGAATAGTGTTTTGTGATTTATGTGAAATACACATTAAATATAACAGTTAGGAATTAATCTCACAGAACTTCCACGATTACTTCATGAGTCACATATAAAAGACCAAGAAAGCCAAACATCTACACAGTTTTATGTATTACTATGAACTTGCCCATCAACAACGACGGGAGCCCTGCGATGAGCGCCTGAGACGCTCATCGCATGGCTTGCAATGAGCGGCCATGTGTCTCTTTGCAGCATCTCCCCCCCCCCCTGTCCCTTCCTTGTATCTTTCTCCTCTGTGTGTGTGTGTGTGTGTGGTGAATGTTTGCGTGGCGCTCGTTGACTGCCGTTGGTTTCATTTTCAAAGTCCCATGTTCCTGGCGTTGTTCGTGTAAGTGATGCTGTCTTCAACATCGTGTATTTTGTACGTTTTGCGGGCCTGGCGTTGCTGAGCCTCGTTTTCATGCTGTTTCAGAAATATTACGTTTTTCGTCCTCCATTTTTTTACTCGCTTAGGCGATTTTCTAGTGTTGAAAAACGCCAAATATGGGTGTAATTCGCTTGCAACCTCACTCCCAGGCTTCCTCTGTCTCCCCCTGTGCTGTGTTTGCTGCTCGCTTATAGTCGCAAGATCTACAATTATATATGTGATGGATTTAATAGAAGTAAAGGGTAAATATAACTTGTGAAGCAAATAGGAAAAACTGTGGGTTGTGACCTGTCGGTGGTAAAACTGAAGCTGAGTTGAGGTTAAAACTAAAGTATACAGTAGCAAAGTCTATGCAGCTTTACTAAATAAGATGTCAGAAAATGGAGGAATGAGATATGTCAGGCAGATTACTTACCTCGTCTTCAGGAAGCAGCTGACCAAGGCTTTTATTCTGTGGTCCTCTGAATATGAACAGACTGACTCCTGCATTATTGCTGAGTCTCTCCATGCATTGCCAGCCCCCTGAATCACGTCAGTTATGTTGATTTTGTTGAATGCCCTTCTCTGCATCCTTTTTGTCCCCCAGCAATGACTAATGGTACAATGGTGTTCAATGTAATGGTTTCTTTATGGGGATATCAGATGCATGCAGTTACATTCGGCAGCTGTTTTCATTCCAGTGAAGTGTTTTAGTGCTTTGGTTTTATTACAATAATCAGTTTTAGATTGTTGGCTGTGTACAGTGTATGACACCCATTAGGAGTTTTTATTTTCAGGTGCTCTTAATTAAAATATAGCACACACATTTTTGATAAACCTGTTGTATTATGTAAAATAAATAAATATCACCAAGATTTCAGTAGGGTTGTTTAGTAATACATTATTACTGTTTTTTTTACTTTTATATAACCTGTTTTTTTTTTTTTTTTTAAGTTTATTGACTTAAGGAAATTTTACAGAGTACATGGAATGACATATGCTAGGTAGGGAGCAACAATAAATATAATAAATATAACATCCTTTTCTGATTTTAAACGGTCTGCAGTAAGCTGCATTTGACAATTAAAAACTCTGCTCATTTTGTCTTTTGCAACTTGATGTCTGTGCTAAAAAGTTTCCTTAAGCAATACATTGTATTGTTAGCACATGGCTCTGGGCAGTCCTCTGCCCTAACAGGCTCTGAATCTTTTTATTGCTGACAAGCCAAATTGTCAAATTTCGAAGCAATAAAAATTCCCTTTTCATAACTGAAAATAATTACAAACCACTATTATTACTAATTGACTTGTTTATTAATAGTATAACACTTTATATGCTGTTATATGAAAGAGCACAGTCAATATAATAAGTTTCATGGAAATTACCTATTTTACTATTGTTGCAAAAAGGCATTGCTATAGAGGAGATAGCATGATGTGAGAGTACACACACAACTAATCTGAAACTAAATGTGAGTTAATTTAAACCCATTCTCTCACTCTCTTTTTTTAAACACATTTTCTCCTCTACATTCTTCCTTACCTCCCTTTTGTCCCAAATATCTATTTCTTATGTCTATCCTTTTCTCTTTGACTATGGAATTCTTATTACCCTTACCTGCTCTCCTATAGCTCTATACTACCTCCCTCAAAAAGAATATTGTTTCTGCCTTTTTTTCCTTATCCCACATCAAAATTGCCCCTTCTATGCTCACCTCACTCTTTTTTTCTCTTTCAATATCTACTGTTTAAAATCCCCTCACACCATCTTTTATATTTCATTCTACCACTCAATCCCTCATTCAAACCTTGCATTCTTTGCCTTAGATCAGATAAAATAGGGTCTTTGTGCTAACTTTCTTGTAAATCATGTTTTCAAAAATGGGGGAAACAAGCTATATTTTTATTTGTAGTCTCTGCAGCTATATTTTGCTACCCACTGCTATATAATAAAAATCTTATGAAAAGAAAACTCCCCATCACTGCAGAGTGAAGTAGAGTCTCATCCTTGAGGAACTTAGATCTGGATTTCAGTTAAAACTAACGTTGGCTTTAAATATTAAAATCGAGCATTTGTAACACGAAATATTTTAATAGCCATGCAGTTAAGCACTGTAGAGGATTTTTTTTATATGCATTCTGACACACCAGAAATACTTGATTTCATAACGAGACAAAAAGACAATTGTATATATTTGGGAAACTCCTCCATACTGGGAGCTTGGGTTTTGTGAAAAGCACACTTGGTGACCTGTGTAGTACAGCATCAAGAAATCTTGTGGGACAGACTGATTTTGTTCAAGTGTCAATGGACAACTTCCAGCTTGCTTTCACCTGCTTTCTGGCCAGTAAGCTACTGAAGGGTAGAGGTGGTCATTAGCACTTAAAATGTAGAGCTATTTTATTAGATTTTGTAAATATTATACAGATTGCAACCATTTGTAAAGAAAGTCCAACAACCTTTGTTTGTTTGTTTTTTTTGTTTTTTTGCATGCAATCTAAAGCTTAGAAAACAATAAATGTATCCTACATTAGACGAGTCCTCCATGTTGTGGAAAAATCATACTCGCATATCACTTCTTACTCCGAAACCTATTCATGGTAAAAAAAAAAAAAACACACCCAAAATGGCTGCCACTGATTCACTCACTAAAATATATCCAGACACAGCCTTTTATACTTGTTTACATAAGATAATGAAATAATACATTTTTCCCCCATTTAGCAACATGGCATAACCCACTAGCAACCAATTACATTGTATTTATATATGATATGTACATCTACTTTATAAGATACACTTGTGCGCAGCATATAACACTTATTAGGGATGAGTAAAAAATACATATTTGCTATGTCTAGAACTTGTGTACTGTCTCTAACTGAAATTGCTAAGTCATGTAGACTTAACTATGTCCTAACTTATATCTTGCAAAAATGGGAAATACTGGCTCACAGGTTATATCCCAACCAAGTATCACACTAACTGGAAAGAGTGCTAATTGTGTGTGTGTGTATATATATATATATAAATATATATATATATAGATATATACATACATACATACATACATACATACATACATACATACATATTAAACTCCCGATTATCCGGCACTCAACTAAACAGGACTCTCAAGCAACCGGTACCTGCCTCTATTTCACGTTTGACAAAAACTCTTACTTAATCGGCATTATCCGGCACAAGCTTTAAATGACTCTGATTAGTTAGCAGTAGCTATTTTATAGATGGTTTCGTTTTTTTTTTAGGGAGTTTAGGGTTAGTTAGGGCTTTTAAAATAGCGACTCTCAAGCAACCGGCAACTACACTTATCTGGCAATAGGTAATCCTCCTGGGTGCCGGATAACAGGAAGTTTACTCTGTGTGTGTGTGTGTATGTATATATGTATATATATATATATATATATATATATATATATATATATATATATATATATATATAATTACGCTACAATGTAAGTATATGTGTATCATTTGCCCAACATCCATATGAATTTTAACTTGGCCCAATTAATCAGAGCCTATACAGTATATTGGGCCTTATGTATTAAAGTGTGATACATTATAAAATTCTTCATTTTCCATTAAATCACCTTTTAGTACTTTTTGCCATTTGAGTGCATTGCAAAGTCCAATTGTGAGCATGAACTAGGATTGAGTAATGTATGCTCAAACACCATGAACAGTTGCTTGTGCTAATGAGAACACAATATCAACATCAACAGCATTTGTTAATGTTTAAAACATATTGTTTTAAATACCTATTAGGGGACCTCCTTAGTACTATTAATACTATTAAACAGACATGTCAGCTATATGGAGCTATCTTGTATACTATGTGGAGGACACATCATGTTGTACAGGCAGATCTTCAGGTTTGTTACAGGAGTCAGCAAGCGACACATCATTGACCTGAATAGTGTGATTGCAGGGACATCTGCAAACAGGGCTGCCATTGTGTAACAATATAGTGTATTTGGTGGAAAGGAGCAGCTCCCATGCTGCTAGTGATTATTTTATAGATTTATTTATGTCCTCACACAGCTATGCTATGCAGTTAGCTTTTTGGTCTTTTAAAAGATATTAAAGTGACACAACAAATGTCCCAGTTATTTAAATGACATGTTTGTATAAAAACACCTAGAATTATATTTGATTATTTAAATATTTAGTAAAAGTGTAAGAGAATTGGGTTTGAAAGTTTGATATTGTAAATTACATGAAAAATCTCCTAACAACTGTCTCCTATAATTAACATCTTACATGGAAGAGATCAGTAGGTACAGTAGTTTTTTACATCACTTCCTGGGAGTTGTATCAGGAGGATGTGTTTTTATGTATCGGGGGAGGGGAGTATAGAGAGAGACCAGAAGGCTTTGATAGATAATTGCTTCTGGCTGAAACTGGCACATGAGCAGACAGCTTGCATCATCATGTGCAAGTACTGCTCTCCGAAAATGATAATGCATCTGTCACATAGACACAATCTTCACAAATGTATCATGGATGTCTCTTGGGTTCAGTAGATGCATGACAATGTATTTTCTAATTAAAAACTAGCTGAATTACCTTTTTCCTTGTTTAATTGTGCTCTTAGAATTACAGTTTTAAAACATCTGTATTGATTTAATGGTACATTGGCCCTTTAACATAATGCAACTTTCAAGCTCTGTTATCTACCAGTACTGGACATCATGGATGTAGTTTTAGTTTTTGCAATGACTGAGATGTTTACTGTGTTACTTGTTTTGTTTGGAGAATTCTTTTAGACATCACCTTATGCTGCAGACATCAGTATTGGGTACTATGAAATAGTTTTTCCTTTCTAGAAAAAGGACAGAAATTCAATACATTTCTTTTGGACTTCCAGCTGAAGCTTGCTTTTCACTATTTAAACGGCCTTTTTGTTCCCAACTCCGTTAAACTACCCTAGATATTGGAATTTGTATCTCTGTGTCATTTGCATGGTGTAATGTGAGGCCAGATAAACATACATAGAAGGGCGGAAAATCCAAAACAAATAAACAGGGGAGAGAAAAAAACCTTCCCTTGTACGATTACATCAGCTCTGCAGGGTCTCGGAAGCAGAAATTAGTAGAGTTCACAAATTCCCAGAGGTGAGAAT
The DNA here is from genome assembly GCA_027410445.1 of Discoglossus pictus. Lineage (NCBI taxonomy): Eukaryota > Metazoa > Chordata > Amphibia > Anura > Alytidae > Discoglossus > Discoglossus pictus. The sequence continues at coordinate 425,591,848 of CM050163.1, read as the reverse complement.
AAGTCGTGTGAGACAGAACTGCTGAGGCTGAGAGTCAGAGATTTACCACTGAAAGGAGAATTTCAGGCCTCTCACTGACTTGTTCAGGATTCAAAGGCGGCTTTTGTTTAGATAAGAAAGAGAGGTGCCCCGGAGCTGATATTTGCTTTTGTTTTGTTTTTTTCACATCACATGTCACAGTGCATGTTAACATTGGGGAAACTGGTTTGTTTTTCACAGTAAATAACTTGACTCATGATAATGATTCTTTTACATTTTCTTTTGCTCATAAAACTAAAAGGAAGCGTTGTAATCTTAGCCAAGGACACGCCAATGTTTTAGAGCTTTCAGATACTCATTCAGCTGACATCCTGCTAAATCAACATGTTTAAGCTTAACTCCTTCATGCACAGCACAGTCTATTAAAAATAGACAACGTTTTTACTTCGATAAGAAATATATCTCATAATACTCAAAAATCATTTAGAGAAAGCAGACATACCATACAAAATATTTTTTCTGCTTCCTCTGCCAGAAAAACAAGAAGGCTGTGCCGATGATGAAGTAAGCTTATTTACAGAGATTTATAATTTGATTTAGAGTTCAAATAAATATTTTTATACTGGGATTCTTGCTTCATTAATAAGATTAACAATTTATGTTTTAAGTTGCCCTAGGCCCATAAGGCTGTCACACTATATATTTCTTCCCCCTCTCTTTCTTAATCTCCTTCTCTTTTTTTCCCCTCTTTTTCTCTCTCTCTTTCGTTCTCTTTCTTGCCCTCTCTTATCTGTCTGGGTGTGTGTGTGTATGTATATGTGTATATATATATTATACTGTCTGTCAGCATGTGTCAGTCATACTTACAAGTCCTAAATATCTCTACATATAGAAGTTTATATGCATATGCAAACACTTCTTTTGCACTGCACCAACAAAATTATCCAGCCTGCTGACCCTGAAAATATATGATGGCCTGGGCCTTGTTGCACAGGCAGCAATACATCACTGCAAGGCTGTATACAATAACATCCCAGTGTTTGAGAACATTGTTGCAAGTTATATATTTTATTTGTAATTCCATATATTTGGGCAGTTTTGTACAAGTCATGTCTAAAACATTGTATAAATGATTTGCAAAATATTTTGAAAAAACATACATTGGTTGAGTGTTTTGTTTAAAGGCAAAACAATCTTGCAACACCCTTAGTTCTCTAAATGCTAACTTCACATGCATGAATGTATAAAGATATAACCTACAGTGCTTAAAGTCTGAAGCACATATATACATGTTCTGAGGTAAAGAATAAAACATATATACATATATATATATATATATCTCAAGATCATGATGAACTAACAGTCTTTCTCAATAAGATGAATTAGATGAAAATCAAGGTGAATCGGGATGCCGTATAGTGAGTAATATGGATGGGAATGGTGGAGACTGAGAGAGTGTGTGTATGTATATGTACAGTCGAGGGGGGGGGGGGGGGGAGTATTTAATCCCCTGCTGATTTTGAATGTTTGTCCACTGACAGAGAAATGATCAGTCTATAATTTTGATGGTAGGTGTATTTTAACAGTGAGAGACAGAATGACAAAAACAAAACAAGAAAAATGCATGTCAAAAAAGTTATAAATTGATTTGCAGGTCAATGAGGGAAATAAGTATTTGACCCCTTTGACTTGTTGGCAATCACAGAGGTCAGACGTTTCTTGTAGATGGCCACCAGGTTTGTTTGTTTGGGATTTTGTCCCACTCCTCTTTGTAGATCCTCTCCAAGTCATTAAGGTTTCGAGGCTGATGTTTGGCAACTCAAACCTTCAGCTCCCTCCACAGAATTTCTATGGGATTAAGGTCTGGAGACTGGCTAGGCCACTCCAGGACCTTAATGTGCTTCTTCTTGAGCCACTCCTTTGTTGCCTTGGCTGTGTGTTTTGGGTCATTGTCATGCAGGAATACCCATCCACAACCCATTTTCAATGACCTGGCTGAGGGAAGGAGGTTCTCACCCAAGAGTTGACGGTACATGGCCCTGTCCATCGTCCCTTTCATGCGGTGCAGATGTCCTGTCCCCTTAGCAGAAAAACACCCACAAAGCATAATGTTTTCACCTCCATGTTTGACGGTGGGGATGGTGTTCTTAGGGTTATAGGCAGCATTCCTCCTCCTCCAAACACGACGAGTTGTTGATGCCAAAGGGCTCGATTTTGGTCTCATCTGACCACAACACTTTCACCCAGTTCTCCTCTGAATCATTCAGATGTTCATTGGCAGACTTCAGACGGGCCTGTGCATGTGCTTTCTTGAGCAGGGGGACCTTGCGGGCAATGCAGGATTTCAGTCCTTCACGGCGTAGTGTGTTACCAATTGTTTTCTTGGTGACTATAGTCCCAGCTGCCTTGAGATCATTAACAAAATCCTCCCGAGTAGTTCTGGGCTGATTCATCACCGTTCTCATGATCATTGAAACTCCACAAGGTGAGATCTTGCATGGAGCATCAGACTGAGGGAGACTGGCAGTTATTTTGTGTTTCTTCCATTTGCAAATAATCACACCAACTGTTGTCACCTTCTCACCAAGCTGCTTGGCGATGGTCTTGTAGCCCATTCCGTCCTTGTGTAGGTCTACAATCTTGTCCCTGACATCCTTGGACAGCTCTTTGGTCTTGGCCTTGGTGGAGTTTGGAATCTGATTGATTCCTTCTGTGGACAGGTCTCTTTTTTTTATACAGGTAATGAGCTGAGATTAGGAGCACTCCCTTTGAGAGAGTTCTTCTAAGCTCAGCTCATTACCCGTATAAAAGACACCTGGGAGCCAGAAATCTTGCTCATTGATAGGGGATCAAATACTTATTTCCCTCACTGAACTGCAAATCAATTGCTTTTTTCTTGTTCTTTTTTATGTTATACTGTCTCTCACTTTAAAAATACACCTACCATTAAAATTATAGACCTAACGTTCAAAATCAGCAGGGAATCAAATACTCCTCCCACCCCCGTGTGTGTGTGTATATGTGTATATAGATAGATAAATAGTGTGTGCATATATTATGGTGGAAACATATAGTTGTAGCGTTATTCTAGGTATGTTACACATGTACAGGGAATAATGCACTCCTGGAGATTATTATTACTTTTATTTGTAACGCGCCAACATATTCCGTAGCGCTATACAGGGGAAAAGAACAAGGAAAAATATAATTTTAACAAACTGCAAAAAATGGAGGGCCCTGTTTTGAGTTTAGAATCTTTGTACAAATTGTTTTTTTTTCCGAAAGCACTCTACAAGATTTAAAACTCTCTACTTACAATCTAAAGGGATCAAACCTAGTCTACTGTTCTCCATGATATTGATTATTTGATGCAATGAGCTCCTAAACCATTTCTCTCACTCTTTGCTACAATGCAAATTCAAGAGTAGAAAACACTTTAGGTGTGCAATATTAATTACCAAGGAAGAATGTACAATTTACTCATTTTCTCAGTTTAAAACTAGCAAATCCTTTTTTTCCCTACAACATACTTCCCCCTCACTATCTTTTATTCCTTTCCCTAGTAAGTTCCTCCACTGTGGATTTTACATTATGATCTTTGGGCCTCATTCTGTTAAGGGCTGTAGGAGATGCGTGACCGCAAGGGATGGCCGCAAGCTACTTCCCTATTCTATTCCCTTGCGTACAAGGGCTCTGGTCGGCTTGCGGCCGGCGCCCTGTTATCCCTTGCGGCCACCCCCGCCGCAGGGAAAGCCTTTGATCTTACGCGGCCGCAAGACTTTTGGCCACAAGAAAGCCCAGGTCGCTATTCAAATGCTACGCAAAACCTTCCGTCAAGGCCGTAATTCGCGACCACCAAGCCGCAGCTTACTTACACATAAAAAAGCCATCCTGTACTTTGAGACGTGAACGTGATTGTAGGTGTTAGAATTCATAGCACAACATTCCCCTACACTCAAGTCTGCAAATAATTTTTTTTGTAATTCATTTTCAATTTCCGTGTCAAGAGTCCCACGGGCTTGGACCATATCAGACCCGCAACGTCTGTGGGATTAGCTTCCGTCAAGTCCGTTAATGGGTAAAATAGACCCACAGGTTACTTGGGCCATGGAGGTGTTGCAAAGGGCTTACTTACAAATCGTAGCGCTAATTAAGCAAATAGAAAAGCCATCCTGTACTTTTACTAAAAGTGAAAGTGATGTTTGGTCTTAGAATCAATAGCTCAACATTCCCCTACTCTCAAATCTGCAAATAAAGAAATGTATTTTTCATGTTCAATCTTTGTGTTCTATCTATCATGCAGGGCTTGGAGGACATTCACCCTCCAAGCCCTTATGGGCTTGAATAACGAGCTTGGAGGTCATTGAAGCCTGTGGGACTTTGGATGCAAATTAAACCTAAAATCAAAGATTATAATTAGGAGATGTACAAGCTTGAGAATGTTTTGCTATTACTCCTCGTGTCCCCCACTGTGTTCCCCATCATTTACAGTGCTGGATTGAATATATATATATATATATATATATATATATATATATATATATATATATATTTGCTTCTACACTGGTTTGAGTTTGCAGCCTTCAACCTCTGAACCCGTACGGGTTTTAACAACGATTTACTGGCTTTAGGTCATTAAAGCCCACGGGACTTGGGACAGAAAATAAACCTGAAATGAAATATAGGATTTGGGCGATGTGCAAGCTTGAGACGGTGTTGCTATTAATCCTTATGTCTCCCATTATGTTTACAGTGCTGTCTTGACTTTGCGGCCTTGAATCACGATTTACAAACGTGCCGAAATGCATAGTTTGCAGCCGTCCGTAAGGGGGACCTACTTGCGGCTCCGTCTATTTGAATAGTAGCATAGCCGTAGCGCTACTCAGGGCCGCAAGCTGGCCGCAAGGAATCACAGTTTTACGCCCCTTAATAGAATGAGGCCCTTTGTATTTATAAAACATGTATTTTGCACCTTTTTAGGAGTCAGGGGCCACATGTAGCCCTTCAGATGAAATGGGTTGCCTGTCACTGATGTGCATGTTATTCACACTATAACTATAATGAAGATAACAGCAATTTAAACACTTTATTTTTCCTTTTTTTTTTTTTCCCAGAGGTGGATGAGCAACTGTACATAAACTTTTAAATGAATTATGATAAAAAATTATAAACAGTGGACTAAAAACAAAGCTCAAATTCTATACATACATTTTTTTAGGGGCAGCTGAAAGGACAAAGTACATGTCTATGATTAGTAACTGTATGCTGGGAATCCCATTATGAACTGAATTCCTAGAGTTTGGATACATATTCCAATAATGGGGGACAGAAATTATGAAACAGCTTGTCGCAACAAGTATTTTCTTTGAAATAGCCTATTTACAAGTTTCAGACCAAGGTTTTCAGGCAATGCCAGTTTTGTAATGTCAGATTTATTATAATGTGTACCTGTTAGAATAAAAACTCTAATAACATCATTCTTCCCAAACAAAGTGCACAAAACTGAGCACAGTCATCTCTAATAATAAAGTAAATGCACAAAGGCTGCTAGATAACCTTTATTGTTAGCAGTGTAATATGGTAGCAAAAATATACATTACCTGACATTAAATTTAGAACCCCAGGGAATTAAATTGTATAGTAAAAGGCACTCAAAGAATATTTTATAAGAAAAATCATGAATTCTACTTAACAGCTGGAAAGGTTTAAGACTTATTTGGAAGTCTGTTTAAATTGTGTGATAACTGTAAGTAATTTCAGTAATTATAACCATGCAGACATAAAGGTGTATTGATATGAAGTTAATAAACTGCAGCACTAGTGGGGTGGATAAAAGACAGGCCATACTGTTTCGGGCTTAGGATCTCATCAGTGTGGGGCTGGTTCCACACTGCTGAATTAGGAACCAGCCCCATTATTTTTGCATGGAAGAACATTTATCATTGTTTCCAGGCTGATAAATGTGTTGTTGTGGAACAGCAAACAAAATAATTATATTATTATAGATGTTTTTTTTTTCTTTTCTCCACACAATAATAAACAGAATATAAAGTTATACCGTTTCCTATGTTCAAACATTTTGGTTAGTGACAAGGTTTTTAAGAGATACACGTCTTTTTAGCAAGTCAAAAGCAGTAGCCCAAATGTACAATATAAATAAAACCGGTGCATACCGTATCTATATTTTTACTAGGAAATTGCCAGTCAAAAATGACAGGAAAAAAATTGTAATGCTGGCAAGGCTGTTTGTCATACATTGTGAGGCTTTTTGCTCCTCTGAGCACCTGCGTTGGTTTTATTTTCAAAGTCCCACGTGCCTGGCGTTAGTGTAAGTGTTACTGTTTTCGCCTTCGTGCATTTTCTAAGTCCCACGTTGTTTGTGTGTGTTAATGTCTTCGGCGTTGTGTATTTTCTAAGTTCTACATGCCTGGCGTTGCAGAACCTCATTTTCATCCTGTTTCAGAATTCTTACGTTTTTCGTCCGCCATTTTCCCCCCTGCTTAGCCGATTTTTCGTTCGACGTTCAATTAGTTTGCAACTTCACTCTCAGGCTTCCTGGATCCCCCCCCGTGCTGTGTGTTATTCATTTTTAAAAAAAGTATTTGAGTTGTTTTTCTGTGTTTTTTTGAGTTATCTGTTTGAACCAACTGCGTGCCTCAACTGCTTGCCTCGCTTTGCGAGGCTCGCAGTGCAATGAGCGCCTTTGTCGCTTACTCCATGGAATCTGAATACTACAAATCATAATAAAAAATTTGTTCTGCAGCCGAGCTTTCCAAAATGTGTGTCGGCTGCAATGTGAAGGCGTGTCACACAAACGCAATTTATGTATGTGTTCGTACCTTATAAAGGGGTTAGCTTAACCTCCAGTTTGAATTACGGTGTCGCAAAATGATGCATGTCTAAAAAGTGTGTCTTCAACATGAATAGTTTGGAAGGCACGGTTCTAAGGTGTAGTAAAGTTACCTCCTAAGAAAGGCAGGTTCTGCCAGTGACAATCCTAGGCTGGTTTATCCACCAGGTCTTGGATGTTTATTCTTTTTCATGCTCAGTGATTGATGGAAAAGTCACAACTGTATGGAAGGACGAACTATGAACAGTATTTTTACATGGGTTCCTTGAGTGAGCTTTATAGTATTTTAAAGGACCAGTGTACACAATTTTCAGATTAAACGTAATTTTTAGTTCACCATTAATTAATGTTAAAAATAATTAACCAGTTTACCTCAATGATAGCTGTTGCTTTACCCTTAACCTCTCTCATTGTCCTGAGCACTACTGAAAGGAAGAAAGATTTCAACTATGATCACATTGATTAGGCTGTTATCACAGTTGAAGTCCTACTCTTCCTTTCAGTACTTTGCAAGACCATAAGAGGGGTACAGCAATGGTCATTAATGAGGGTTTTAAATTCTAGTTTCTGCCTAAAGATTTGCACATGCTGTTTTTTTTGTACCCTTTAGTACATTGATGTCCCTATTCTTAATATGGGAAACACATTACAGAGTGCCTTTTTATGTATGACACATTGTATTACAAGGAAGACATTTGTCAGAAATACTGCTCGGTAGTACCTACATTTTGTAGTTTAATAACTTCAAATGAAGTATTAGTAGTAAAACAAATTGCTTTGAAACACAATCTCTTTCTGTGGGTTTGCTTTGGTTTTCCTTTAATTTTCCAGTCTTAACAGAGGCACAGTACAGCAGACCAGAAAACAAATTTGCACGTGAAATTAAACAAATAATTACAGACAAGAATATTTTGCAATATTAACAATTTTTTTTTTGGGGGGTCACACACATCTTGAAATGTCTACCATTTCAGCACATATTAAGACTTTAAGGTTAAGTGCATTGGATCAGATTTCTTGTGAACATAACATACTTATGAGCCTCTAAATGAGATAAGAAATACCCAGGCTGTAAATGTCAGATGGTTGCTATCTACTATCAAATCCTAGATTTAAAATTGTGATCTCAGGCTTGCCCTCTGCCAGTCAATGCAATCTAGAGAATGCTGTCTGCTTTTCCTGTTCATGCAAAAGACAACTATTGTAGTGTTTAAAACTTAATCTTTTTAATTCTTGCAATAAAAATGTGTTCCATGTCCCTTTAATACAGTGACGTTCCATCACATCTAAAGGCTCTCCAACATTTCTAATGCGACAAATCTTAAATAAATCAGGCTTGTTCTTTTTCTCTCTGGGTGAGATTAGTTCTCACACATGAGGAATGGATTTCCATTAGACCCCTACAGTAAAGAATACTGCTTCTAGTAAGGAATAAAAACTATTGACAACTGTTTTAGTTTACATACTTGAATTTAAGCCCTGCAAAACGTGTGGTGGTGTCCCTTTTAATGCCAGCTTTCTGACTATACCCAGAAGTGTCAGGCAGCAGAGTTTCAAAACAAACATTAAAAGACTAGTTTTCATTTATGTTTGAAACAGACTTCTGTTTTATGATGTTCTGCTTTCTAGCTCACTAGCATTCATGTCTGAGTTTGCTCAAGACAACAAATAAATGTAACATCAGCGCTTGGACTTTATCCCATATCTGCTCACAATAAAGATTGTGTTCTGCTCCTCCTACTCGCTCAAGCCTCTGAAAAAGATTTACTTTACTGTTCATGTGCCAAAAGGCTTTACTTGCACTGCAATCTGCAAGAAGCTGGGCTGTTTGGAGATCGGTTTGTTTTCTCAGCAAGACCGGGTTCTAGGCATAAGCAACAGAGCCTGCGTCTGCAGTTGGAGTAGGGATTGCACAGAGCAGGGGGCTGCAATCTTTACTAATTAAAATGCCAACCAGTTCAAATTCACTGATGTGTAAAGAGTTTTAAAAGACCATATTTTTTGTATGATAATCCTTAAGTTTAAAAATTAAAGTTACGAAATTGGCCTATGTTTCCTTCTGTGTCTCCAAGACAACTCTTTACAGGAGGCAGGCAAAGCAATGTTAGTTATAAACATGAGCAAACTGACACTGATTTGAACTCACAGCTATAGTATGATTAATCCATAATTATGCTTGTTGAAAACTGCAACATGCTTTCTCCTCTAGCCAGACTCTCAACAACATTGGAAGAAGTATGTTTTTTCTGTAGTGGTCCATACTTGGTCACAAAGTGGGTAACAGATGCCAACACCATGAGGTCTAAGGGTCTCTTTTTTTTTTTTTAAATGGGATATATGTGAGTGGAAGACTCTGCAGGGCCCTTCAACCCAGCAGAGCTTTTCCTTTAATGGTTGCTAAACAACTGTGAGAGGCAGTTGGGAGAAGACTGCGAAACCCACAAGACTTGACTCATGAAACAGCAAAGTTTTCAGGCCTGTATCATATTTGACAATATATCAAGGATTGCTAATATCCCAAGGTTTCTAGCACCTACAATGAAATCATTTATACCAACAGGGAATGATTCTTTTGTAAAATTCATTTAACTTTAATATTTCTATAGATCACAACGGCGATACTAAAACTAACAATTAAGAAATCCAGGATTGGAGACAATACTAAATAAAATAAGGTAAAAATGTATGGATAATGATTACCTCATTGGTATTTAGAACAAATATGAATTATGAGTAGCTTTAAATTTGCTGTTCCATTTATACATTTTTTATGCGAAAATGGAACCTATACTTACCATTATCCTTATATAGAATGGTATTGAACTTTCCTCTAAGCTCAGATGTACCTATGTGCTTTCTACCAAGTTTCCATGACTACAGAAACTATTAAAATAGGTGTTCCCTCAGCAACTCATTTGCCTTTGTGGTAGACGTCCAGTGACGCAGAAACGCGTTAGGCGTAAACGACGCTACGCGCGTCCTCACGTTGGGAGCACGTAGGCGTTCGCGCATTATGCAGTGTGAGAGTGTCTGTGTACCCTAAACCCGTCCTTGCCCAATATTATGCTTGCTTACTTTGAATGTGGATATCTACTGATGTGTATGACAGGCAGGCTAGTCCTTCTATGTGATTCCTCTCCAGCATGTGTGTGTTATCACACAGGAGCCAGTGGATACACCCCTGAACTGAAGTCTGCCTCATATCAGTAGCACTTGACAAGCTCTACAATATAGGAGGAAAGGGGGTAAGATTTTTCCGCTAGCAATACTGACCATTCATATGATAACCAGAGCCTCATTTTTGAGGACATGATAGTGCCTCCATCCATTTTTCGGAATGTTAGTAATTTCTAGAGCTGTCAGCAAAGAGAGCATATGAGTCAATATACAGGGTTTTATATGGGCAAATAAGTGGTTTAGTCTAGACTACTAACTGAAGAGTTCTTCTATGGTCGACACATAAATGCATGATGGGAGTATATTACCCCTCCAATGGGAGTACAGGATATTTGTTCTAAATACCAATGAGGTAATCCTTATCCATACATTTTTACCTCATTTTATTGAGTATTGTCTCCAATCCTGGATTTTGTCATCGTTAATTGTTTGTTTTAATATCGCTGTTGTGATCTATAGAAATAATAAATGTAAATAAATTTTACAAAAGGCCTGTACTACTGTACTACTAGGGAATAAACCATTACAATTATGAAATCCTATTCTGTAGTTAATATATGTGGATACATGTTTTGACACTCCTGCACATGACCTGCTGTGACTGAGCAAGTGCTAACTCCTGTATTCCCTTCATTCTTCAAACATATTTTTCACACACGCACATAGCTTAACATGTTAGATGGATATAAAGTATGTTTTGGGAAAAAATTTAAGACTCTATTTATGATTACAGGAATCCATTATGTATTTTTGAAATCACTCCCCCTGGGCTGATTTACTAGGGTGTTTGTTGACTGTTAGTGAAGAGAGGTGCTGGTAATGAGGAAACAAGGGAGCCATTGGATAACTGGATAAGACTCAAATCGACACAATACCTATTTCCTCTCACTGGCCTGGAAGCAGACACCTTGCATTATTCACTGCTACAATATCTCTCCTGAAATGTAAATACCCTTCACACACACCTCTTCCACCAATGTATCATGGATCTCTCCAGCAGAGACAGCATTATTTTTCTTATTAGAAACTAGATGTATGACTTGCTTAATTATCCTCTGAGTTAGACTTAAAACATCTATCAAACAACTATCTTTCATTGTGGTCGTACTTTAATCTCCATTTATTATCTTTGTTTAAAAACTTGTAAAGGTTATAATATATTATATGACATATTATAATTGTCAAACTGCGATTTGCCGTCACGCTTGTGAGTCCTAGAAGCCTTCCGAGCTCGCAGGACTTGGGCAATGAGCGAAGAAGGCGAGCAGTTGAGGCATTGAAGCACCCGAGACTTAGTCTGCAAGCAGTTGAGGAACACTGGACTTACTTAGGCTGCAAGCACTTGAGGATTGCGGAACTTAGAAAAAAAAATCAGATCTCGGAATCTCGGGGGCAAAAAAGAAGGGAATTTAAGCCAAATTTGCTGTGTTTTGTCACTCAAAAAATTGGCTAAGCGAGGAAAAAAAATGGCGGTTGAAAACCGCAAACAATATTGAAACTGGATGAAAACAAGGCGCTCCGTGCAAACCTTGGAAAATGCACAATGACACACACAGTAACACTTACATAAACAATGCCAGGCACGCAGGACTTCGAAAGTACACAACGCCGAAAACAGTAACACTTGCACAAACAAAATCCGACCTCAGAAAAATATACGCAGGACTAAAAATACACGACCGCAAAGACACTAACACTTGCACGAACAACGCCAGGCACGCAGGTCTTAAAACCACTGGAAAGATTCAGCAGACACACAGAGGAGAAACACACAGCGCTGAAGTCCATCATTGCGAGCCCCACGATGAGCACCGAAGGTGCTCAGAGGGCCAAAAGACTCACATTGTGTGGCAAACTGCATTGCCAGGCTTCAAATTGTATTGCCGTCAATTTTATAGTAGTAATACAATATATTAATATTTTATATAATCCTTTTCAGAAAAAGAAACAAACCTTTTTTTAAGTAGTGATGTAACAGAAAAAAACTCAGATTAGTGGAGCTGGAGCTCTGCTAGTTAGGTTCTGGGTTCCTCCTTTACACCAGCCACATGGAGGCGTACTCAGAACCCAGTACTTCATCTAGGGGACTACAGGCCCTTCAGTAATGATCCTTGGAGAGCAAGAAAGGCAGCCCATACACCTCTCCTCAACCCATGGGTGTAGGAGCCAAAACTATTCTGAGGGGGATACAGATCATTGTATACAAAAATGCACAACAGCTTCTCTACACATACATACACACAGTTCCTACGCCCATGCCTCAACCCCTTTTATTTATTGAATGACACACCCTTACTGTACAATGAAAAACAGTGAAACATTTCCCAACCCTCTCCAGA